>OY282514.1:28581020-29181020 GCA_958296145.1 Hydrotaea cyrtoneurina | reverse complement strand
TTAAACGACCCCCTTGATTCACTCATTTCGGTAATTCTACGAACCTCCTTTATAAAATATTTTTTATATATATATAAAAAATATATAAATAATACAATTATAATAACACAGTACAACAGCCAATCTGGGGTGTGAGAAATTCCAAGTCAGGGTGATGGTACTAGGTTAGTATAGTAAAACTCTCAAAGGGTTTGGCGTTCGTATGTGTCAGTTTTTTTTATGACCTTTTTAATTTTTTCCTTATCTTGATGTCACATAACCTACATAAAATTAATAACACTTGATCCTTTTTTGCCGTTTTGGATTTTTTATGAATTTAAAAAAAACAAATTAATTTTTAGGCAAAAAAAAATTTTTTTTTCTCCACAAATTTATTTTTTACAATTTATTATTTTATTTTTTCTTTTAGTTTGTTTCATCAAAATCGGACAAGTGGTTCTCGAGTTATGTTAAACTACGTTTTTGCCAAAATGTTACAACTAAGCGAAAAAACATCAAGATAAGGAAAAAATTAAAAAGGTCATAAAAAAAAACTGACACATACGAACGCTAAACACTTTGAGGGTTTTACTATACTGACCTAGTACCATCACCCTGACTTGGAATTTCCCACCCCCCAGAAAAAGTCCCTCGATTTGTTGCACAGTGTAATAATGCCTTAGCGGCACTTGAAAATTAAGAAGAAAAAAAAAAAAAAAATAATAAAAAAACGAAAATATTTACAAGTTTTGGTAAATTATCAGTACATCAGAAGTGTTTACATATTCAGAAACAAATACTCTTTAACTTTCTTTTTAATATCGTGAGAAAGACAATTAAATTTCATACTACAACTATCTTAATATATATTTACCCTCGACACTGATTCACTGATACACTGATTCCCTGATTCACTGACTCTGTCACGCAGTACGTAGGAATTTAAATAGGCATTCTATAATAATTCTATAAATAATAATAATAAAAAAAATAATATTTTTTTTTTGTACAGAAATTGTGTTTTCCCCAAATTGTGTTTCCCCAATTTTTTTTTTCCAAATTTTTTTTTTAAAAATTTTTTTTTTTACAAAATTTTTTTTTTCCAAATTTTTTTTTTTCAACAAATTTTTTTTTTCAACAAAATTTTTTTTTCCACAAAAATTTTTTTTTTCAACAAAATTTTTTTTTTCAACAAAATATTTTTTTTTCCACAAAAATTTTTTTTTTCAACAAATTTTTTTTTCAACAAAATTTTTTTTTTCAGCAAAAATGTTTTTCCACTAATTTGTTTTTTTCCAATTTTATTTTTTTACAAAATAGTTTTCTCAAAATATTTTTTACAAAATTTTTAAAATTAAGTAACAAATACTTTCTCAAGCAAATTAACGGGCGCCATAGGCGCATTACAACTTACTAGTGTATATATATGATCTTAAATTCAAATACATTTAATTTTCTTTCTAAGAATCTTGTAAATTTGATCATTTCGAGAGAAATTCAAAGTCTATCAGTTTATCAAATTGTCTGCGATTTTTTGCAATTAAATACAGGGTGGCCCAAAAAAGACTGAATGATTACAAATGGTTATATCTTTTTTGTTTTTAATAATTTTTTTTTTTTTGTCTTTTGCAGGTTATTTACTGGTTTTTGGAGATAAATCATGGCTACATATGATGTGCAGAAACGCGTCAAAATCATTGAATTTTTTGTATTCTTCTGGAAGGTCAATTATTACAACTCAACGAAATTATCGTCGTCATTTTAATGTCCGAACAGCACCCAGTCACAACATGATTAGGAACTTAGTCTCCCGTTTTGAGTAACATGGAAGAGTGTCAGATCTTCCAGGAAGAGGAAGAGGTCGATCTGTGCGCAATGAAGAAGTTGTGGAGGCTGTACGGCAGAGTGTAAACGAAGATCCATCTGTCTCTACTCGTCGTCGTTGTACTCAATTGGGAATCTCCAGAACAGCCCTGCAAAGAATTTTGAAGCGGGATCTTAAAATGTTTCCGTATAAAATTCAAATGGCACAGCAACTGCTCCCCCAAGACCATCAGGCACGCATACAACAAGAGCGACAATGGAACTTCTTCATAAAATTTTTGGTGAACGAATAATTTCCAGAAATTGTGATTTTGCTTGGCCTCCACGTTCACCAGATTTGACCGCTCCAGACTTTTTTTTGTGGGGCTGTTTGAAAGGAGTTCTGTATATCAATAAACCCCAAACAATTCAAGAGCTTAAGCACAACATTCAAGCAGAAATAAGCAACTTGGAACCAGAAACTCTACGGGCAGTAATGGAAAATGCGGTTAAAAGAGCCAATTTTTGTTTGCAAGAAAATGGACACCATTTGAGAGATGTTATATTTCACACTTAAATGTAAAAAATTTCCATGAATTAAATATTTAAAAACATAAAAAAAAATCAATAAAAAATAAAAACAAAAAAAATTACAGTTATTTTTAATCCTTCAGTCCTTTTTGGGCCACCCTGTAGTTTGCATTTAGCTTTGTTATGACTTGTCATTACTGATTTTCTAAGTTATCGAAATAATAGATGTGCAAAATTTCGAAGGCGCAGGCGTGCTGTCAGATGATTTGCTTGCGACTATCGAGAGAAGTTACCCGTATGTTCGTTCCTTCATGGATTGCCGTTTGGAAATTTCAGTCAGTATGACATTTTGACATATTCTGTAATACTTTTTTTTTGTTTTTTTGAAAATTTTAGATAGATTTTATTGGCAGACGAATGTGTTACATAAAGATGAAGTACATTTATACAGCATACTTTAGGGCCATCATGTTGGCCCGAAGTTAAGTAACATAACGTTTAATAAAAGTAGTTTGAATTGAATCAAGAAAAGTAAAGTAACAAAATGTTGAATAAAAGTAGTTTAAAAGTAGAAACTAAACAATTTGCAATTTCCCATTAGACATGACTTTAAGTTCACTTGCGATTTACAATCGCCAAAATTGGGTGCGTTTGCGAACTGTGACACATGGATTTTGTGATTTGAAAGCACAATTGCAAATATCGCACAAAATGCGACTGTTTGATCATGTACGATATTCCTAGAATTCTGACTGTAAAAAAAAGGCAAGACAAGATTTATCTGATCTTTCACTATTTCTGTCAGCATTTCTGAAAACTGTACGATTTCCAGCAATTTGTCAAAACACACGACAAAGCATTCAACATTGAACTATGATTTATTTAAGAAACAGACATATGCACATGCATGAGTGTACGAAGAAATAAATAATAATAATAATAAAAAAAATAAGTAAAAACTGTCCACATTCCACAAATTATTTTCACACTATTGCGTTCGACTGATAAGCGAGCGAACATGAAAACAACCAACCCAACCAACATGGCATAAAAAACCCGAAATGCACGCTCTGCAAAATTAGGCCACCAAAAAAATATTTTATTCGCTTTAGCGATATGCAAGTGTACTTGAAACTAAAACAAAGAAAAAAAATTCTAGAAAACATAAAATGATTAAATTAGAAAAAGGCAACGATGATAATATTTCGTATGTGTATAACATGCAGAATTGTTAGAAGCAGTTTGGTTGGAATTCAATTTATAAAAAAATGGCTATTAATTTTGCCTCATCATGATTCATTCGAAGTTTTGGCAAATTTGAAATATGTTTTTTTTTCCTATTTGACGAATCATAAACAAAGAGTTTTAGAATTTTATAGGCAATTGTTGAGAGGAAATATTTCATTATAATTACAAAAGTGACGCTAACAGCTTTATCGATATTTCCGCTGACCGAGAGAAATGTTTCCATCAAGAAAGTTTAAATTTTAAACTCGTATTCATAAATTCATTTAAAACTGCTTTACAAACAGAAAAATGTGTGTGAACATTTTTTTTGTATTGCCATACATTCTTCTTCACACAGGTTTGTAAAACTTTTTTACATTCAAAATTTCAACATTTCTCTTGGTCAGCGGAAATATCGATGAAGCTATTAGCGTTACGCTTTAAATTAGGTAAGCTGATTACACAACATGTCTATCACAAAAAGTTGTCAAGTGATTTATTAATATTTTCTAAAGTGGACATTCTATGAAAAAATGCAAAACGAAATCATACTGATGTTCTAGGCCCATTCTAGGCCTACAATTAGCCTGCGGAAATATCATCCAAAATATAGTTTGGCTGTTAGGTTCGATTCGTTTTTGCCGCAGCGTGTGTGACCTACTAAATACACACACACACACACACACACACAATATGTATTTTTATTTTATCAAGTGTTTCACGACATACACTCCACTCGCTCCCCGCACTATCACTTGGTGATTGTCACAAATAATATCGCGAACAAAAAACAACAAATTTCGTCACCACAATACGAACTGCATTTGCGTCTTTGAAAACTACGAATGATGTGATATGCCAAAAAGCCATAACAAGATAGCAACAACAAATTGTCATAATAATCAAATCATTGATAGATACTATGAGATTCATGCTCACTATACTAATAATCATTCGACCCAATTTCTTTTTTTTTTTATTATTCAAGCCCCGTGAATGGCATCCACAGATCACCCCTCTCCCGCCCCCAAAAAAAAATATTCTCCACCATACACACTCGCTCACATTTCGATTTGGCAAAATAAAGAATATTCCCAACAGCCGGTTAAATAAGAAACAAAAAAACAACCAACAACAACAAAACCAAACAAACCGATGGTTCTCGGGAAGAAAAAGTTGACGAGGAGCCACCATAAAAAAAAAAAAAATATACATTTTTGCAATCGCAGCAAACGTCATTTTAGTGCGCGAAACCACCCGAAAAACTCACATATTCCACAAACACTCTGACAGCCAGCAAGCCGACAACAATAGAATGACACACACACACCGTCAAAAATTCGGCATGTGCGAAATTTCGTTAGCCCGTTATCTAATGTATGCGAATCTTATTATATACGAATGATTATGAGGAATACCATTCTCTGTGCCGCTCGCTCTATACTTCTTTCTTCTCGGCTCGTTTGTTTGTTTCCGAAATTCGGTTTTTTTTTTATTCTTTGCTTGCTGCGGTCTTTGTATACGTTTTTTTCCTTCTTCTGTTTTGCTCGGGCCGAATAGCAGCATTTCCGCATTGTATGCAGAAATAAAAACACTGAGAGATGGGGAAGAATGAGAGTGTATTATTGAAGACAGCAAGAGAGAGCGAGAGAGTATATGAGAGCTGTGCGTTATGTATTGTCGTTTTATTTTGTTTATTTAAATATCTATTTTGCATAATTTCATATTCAATATTGTCATCAACTGGAGACATTTTATGGTGGCTGCAATTGCCTTAAGAGGCGAATCGCAGAAGTTCAATCTAACTATATTTTACTAAGAGCTTTAGGTATTTCCGAAGAAAAAAAAATGCAGACATTATTTGTCATAACTTCGATTAGATTTACTGCATAAATAAAAGAAACGTCATAGAAATAGCAGAAAATACATGTGATATTTTACCGGAAAAAAAGCAAAGAAATCCGTTCTGTAAAATTAAACCTCAGATTATAAAGGGTGTCTCTTTGCCACTTTTCGCTTGCCATTTTATTGTGAACAAACATACAAACGATCAACGCTTGGAAATCATAGATTTTTTTTTTTATCAAAATTTGAGCTCTGTTAAAACTGTATTACGCCCATACTATGGGCCAGGTTTATTTTCAATGGTTCAATGGTTACATCAGTAATCACAATTGCCGAATTTGGTGCGAAGAGCAGCCAGAGGCTCTGAACAATTCTCTGGGTCGTACGAGTACTTCTAAAAACAAGGAAAATACCGACAGCGGGCAAATTCATATTGGAAACTCTCAGAAAAATGTTAGGTTCGACACAACTACTTTCCATTTCACTAAGTGTTTGAGTTTGAGTTTAACTTTAGTTTAATTAAAAAGCAGACAAATAAATTAAAAAGGAGGAAGATATAAAAAGAGGGTAAATATTATTTATATTGAAAAATATAAATAGAATATTGTATTGCTGTAAATAAGTAAAACTAGCAATGGGAACTAACTGCCTGTTTCCATAAAACGAATTTGTACGTTCGTTACAAATCGTCAGTATTGGAAGTGTTATAAAATGGGTTTCAGACATTATTTAGTCTGAACATGAACATGACGATCCCGGGAACATGATCCCGATAGAATAAGCTCTCATTACTGTTACAAAGCCATTTTATTGCGCCCTCAATTTTGACAATTTGTAACGAATGAAGAAATTCGTTTTGTGGAAACAGGCACTGAAAAGGTAGAAACGAAAAAGAGGAAAATTTAGAAAATTCTCAAAAAATGTTTAGATAGTAAATATGGGTTCTACAGTTTTTTTTTCCAACAAGAGATGTTATTTTGAATCACCCGGTATTACAGTAGCTGTCACTTTTGATGCTTTTATTCTTTGCCAGTTGACAGGTAGAAACTACGCCATTACTAAAAATGTAACGATACACGCTTCAACAAAGCATTATTAAAATTTACTACAAAAATGGTGAACATCTTGCAGTCACAGTTCGCAAAACCGTGTTATCTCTCGAAGAGGTGATCACAATTGGCCACCGAGATCTTGTGATTTAACATGTTGCGACTTCTTACTTTGGGGCCGCGTGAGAAACAAGGTCTACGCCAACAGCCCAGCGTCGATTTGAAGACCTCAAAGATAGAATACGTGAGGCTATCGAGGACAGCCACTTTGTTATGGAAAATTTCATGAAAAGGATATGGTCGTGTAATAGTGGTAATTATTGTTTCTCTTTATCTTAATATATATTTACCCTCGACACTGATTCACTGATACACTGATTCACTGACTCTGTCACGCAGTACGTAGGAATTTAAATAGGCATTATATAATTTTCTATAAATAATAATAATAAAAAAAATATTTTTTTTTTGTACAGAAATTGTGTTTTCCCTTAAATTATTTTTTACCAAAATTTTTTTTTTTACAAAAATTTTTTTTTTACAAAATTTTTTTTTCAACAAATATTTTTTTTCCAAATTTTTTTTTTTTTCAACAAAATTTTTTTTTTTGACAAAAATTTTTTTTTTCCACAAAATTTTTTTTTTCAAGAAAAAATGTTTTTTCAACAAAATTTTTTTTTTGAACAAAAACTTTTTTTTTTCAAGAAAACTTTTTTTTTCAACAAAAATTTTTTTTTTCAACAAAATTTTTTTTTTTTCCACGAAATGTTTTTTTTTCAACAAAATTTTTTTTTCCATATTTCAACGGGCGCCATAGGCGCATTACAACTTACTAGTTATGAAATAAAGATCTGATCATTTATCTCAAAAAATTTAATTTTTCTATGAATACCAAAATAACACCTTTTTTTTGGAAAACCCTGTAGTTGGAACCCGGTTCGATACAATCACTATTACTTTGTTGGTCCTTCTAACACTTTGATGCAAACAAATTATAGTTTAATTTAACTTTGAAAGATGTAATGAATGTTTTATGAAAAAAAAAAACTAAATAGGAAAAAATAAATAAAAACACGTTTGATACAATTAAATATTAAAAATATTTTAAGAAGAAGGCAAATTTGATTTTTTTTTTAAATGTTTTTCTTTGAATCACCCGAATTTATACAATGCACTTAAGAGTTGAATAAGATTTCTAGATGCTGGATGCCAAACTTTAAAAATGACAACTGTTCTACCTTCTGCATTTCTTCAGATCCTTGGGGGGGAAAATGGTCTTTATCATTCGAAAAATAAACGTCCAAACTAAATATTAAAACAAAGGGCTTTTTAAAACAAAATCCTTCTGTGTTTTTTTTTCAGATCCTTTGGGGGGAAAAATGGTCTTCATTATTCGAAAAATAAGTGCCAAAATAAATACTGAAAAAAGGGCTTTTAAAACTAAATCCTTCTGGGTTTTCTTTCAGATCCTTAGGGGAAAAATAGTCTTTATTATTCGAAAAATAAACGTTCAAACTAAATATTGAAACAAAGGGCTTTTAAAACAAAATCCTTCTGTGTTTTTTTTCAGATCCTTTGGGGGGAAAAATGGTCTTCATTATTAGAGAAATGAGTGCCAAAACTAAATACTGAAAAAAGGGCTTTTAAAACAAAATCCTTCTGTGTTTTTTTTCAGATCCTTGGGGGAAAAATGGTCTTTATTATTCGAAAAATAAACGTCCAAACTAAATATTGAAACAAAGGGCTTTTAAAACAAAATCCTTCTGTGTTTTCTTTCAGATCCTTAGGGGAAAAATGGTCTTTATTATTCGAAAAATAAACGTCCAAACTAAATACTGAAAAAAGGGCTTTTAAAACAAAATCCTTCTGTGTTGTTTTTCAGATCCTTTGGTGAAAAAATGGTCTTCATTATTCGAAAAATAAGTGCCAAAACTAAAGTCTGAGAAACACCACTTGAAAACAAAATTGGATTGGTTTCGTAGAAGAAATCCAACATTGTTTGCTGCAACTACGAAAATATCCATTCACACAAGGTAATGGCTGAAGTAAAGGTTTTGAGTACAAAATGATAACAGTCATCAGCCACTGGTGAGGTGAACTGCAATTGTATGTGGTGGTTTTGATAAATATTTACGATAACATTTTTTGGTATTATGCAATGCTATGTGGTTTTGAGTTGATAAAGACAATCAACAATCATAGAAACAAATGAAATATTTTTCAATTATGTAGACCGAAATGCATTGGTTAGAAGAACAATTCTTGGGAAACTCACTAGCCCTTGACTAGAGGAATACTAAAATCGAATCAAATCTAGGCCATCTTAGACAAATTTGAATAGTTAAGAATTTGATACTAAAACAAATTTAAAGCCCAAAACTTGAAGTGATCTGAAAAAGGGAAAGTTAGGGAAGCATTTCATTCCATTCATTTCCCAATGTATCCGTCATTTGTTGATAGCATGTAAATATTAAAGCAAACAACATCTTATTACCATTCCATTATCTGGCTCTAGCCAGAAGCAATATCGCAGGACAATAACACAAACATTGTTGGCAAGCTCATGCCACAAACGTACATCACTCACACACGTAATGGCATTCACATACGCAAAAGCCTCTGAAAGGTAACCATTCCATTTTTCCGGGCCTCCAAAAAATGCGCGAAAAAAAAAACTGGCAAAGTGAATGCGGGTGGATGTCGTCTGACGCGCCACCAAATAAAACCTACCTGTCTGTCTGCCCGGAACCAAATAGACGGAAATGCCGAATATTTTTTTAATACACACTAATATTTAAAAAGAATTTAATACGGCAAATATGACCGACAACGATGTGAAAAAAAACGAAATGTTTTAAATGGATTTAAAGGAATAAACTTGAATGTTTTTTGTGTGTGTTTTGTTCATCCACAGGATGCTTGGTAAGGGTTAGAGTGGTGTGAACTACAGATACCACCGACCAACTTCGAGTATCGATGTAGAAAAACGCAAACCAACAAAAAAAGTTTCAAGAAGAACTACCGAACACATCCAAAGTGAAGTGTTTACCTCCACATTTTGTTTTTTTTGTCTTTGGCTGACAACTTTTGGCCAATAGCCAAAAAAAAAAAAATGGCTCGAAAGAGGGCAACAACCAACCAACCAAAAAAAAAAGGGATAACATTTCTACGCATTCATTTCGTATGAAGTTGCTGATGGTTTTCAATATCATAACAAACATTCGTTCAATTCGTATGAATGAAAGCATTTTGGTGGTGTTGCCTCACCGCCAACGAATGAAAGAGACCGGCGCAAATCCAAATCCATTTGATGGTGCCAGCCATACTCGGGATATCTAAGGCAACATGCACGCACTTGCAAAATTTCAATGAAAATACCATTCATTTCGCGTTTGGTTTTTCCCAATACAATATTGAGGGTAGTGGAGATATTCGCCTGTGAATGGTGGTAGGGTCGTGTTTTGAGGGCTTGTGAATACTTTGCGTTGCCAATGAATAAAAGAAATATAAGTCACCGGAGGCGGTAATAAAGGGTCTTATAATAACTCATAAGGCATTTTGTGGTGAGTTTCATAGAACGTTCAAAAGAGGTCGCCTAGTTAACCCTCTAATCGGCAAGACGACTCGGAGGATGTCTTCATTAATTGTGTTTAATTTCGTGAAAAATATTTTTTTGTATTTTTGCATAACTGGCTAACAAAATTAGTTGCTAGGGTTTTCCAGTATTTCTGTTTGGCCGGTTAGAGGGATAATGTTTTTTATGAAATATTTTTATGAAATTTAATACAATTAAAATTGAAGACCGTCTCAAGGCGCTACTGCCGGTTAGAGGGTTAAGGGCGATTAAATGTTCTTAGAATGTAACAGCGTACAACTTCTCCAAATCCCTTTAAAGGTACTTTGATGCCTCCCAATTGGTCTACAACTTCCAGTATTTTGATGTAAAACATGCTAAGATTAATGTTATTCTTTGAAAACATAAACTTCTTTGAAAACATAAAAGTCGGGGACTTCAGCAAGTCGTACAATTCCACACCAAGTCGTAGACTTCATCGGCTTCCCCAAATCGAAGACTTCCCCCAAGTCCTCATTAAACATAAGACGGTTTATAGAGTGCTGCCATCGCTTCGCACCCCCTTTCTACAAAAACAAAATTACAAATCAAATACATATTTTAAACACCGATCTTTTGTGTCATACACCTCCACAGAAAAAAAAAAACAATTGAATTTTGAACAAAATGCAAACACACGCCATTTCTGGAGCTACCGATATACACCGACCAACTCCTGCACACCGCACGCAAACAAAATCGAGCTGAAAATCCCAAGCATTTGTTGTTTTGCATCTGCCAACTTGATATGGATGAAAATTTATATTCATTTGTGTTGGGTTTGAATCAATCAGCCCAGAAGGAGTATGTACTACTATATTTTTGATTAAAATTTGTTACTCAATCAGGGGGCGAAAACAAAACAAACTCACGCACACACACACACACACATCTATATGTAATAAACCACCGAGCTCTAATCCTTTTGGCCAGTATGAAAATCCTTTCAAAAATCCATAAATGAAAGTAGTCGCCAACGCACACCAACACACACTCACTCTCGGATCGGATCTATTCCACTAAGAAAGAGTTTGCTGGCGATGGTGGGTGTTCTGCTGTGTTGGCGACATTTGCCAAATTTGTGGTTTTTTAATATTCACATATTTTTATTTGGAAAAAAAAAGAAACTCGCCGAATTGTAATGAAAACAAAACAAATCAAACGTATTCATGACGTACGAGTATGTATTTTGTTTGATGATGATGACGTCGCGGACACTGATGATGTCCTCGCAACGTTCCTTATAAAGTCCGGTGGTAGGCCTCTCCCCTCCATATGCCTGGTGTCTTGTGATTAATAAAAGCCATCCACCAATGAAGCGTTCAAAAAAGGGGTTTCCTTCCCAAAAAAACAAAAAAAATGGAAACACATCCCCTTTATAATAATATTCATGTACAAATATTTTTTCATTATTTTAACCAAAAAAAAATATATATATATTTTTATGTGTGGGTGTTGTTTATTCATATATAATGAAAGTGTTATTACTGTGTGTGTGTGTTTTTTTTTAATTTCTTTTACTTTGTATTCATCATGTGAACAGCACCTTGGGGCTTGTGAAAATGCTACGCTCTTAAAGCCATAAATCTACAAAATTCGTTGCATACTTTTGGCATGAAGAAATGTACAATAATCACTGCATACATTTGATCTGCAGAATTATAAGGAAATGCCATTTCACAGTTTTGGGAGATGCACAAAATTACTGGGGTGTTTTAATTTTGGGTTATATTCGTAAGGATCTAAAAAAGTGTAATCATTAAATTCTGTTTCACTCTGTGACACTCCTAGCAAAATTGTGAATAATATATAAAAAATATTCCACTAATCATTGCCTTGCAGGTCTAATGGATGGCCTTATTTGAGAGGCTTCCATGAAGGATCGCTGTCCATTGTGTGTATCCCTTCAAATAGCCACGGTCGTCGAGAGTAATCCACAACGCCGAGCTGGCTGATAACACGATGACCGAACTCGATCGAAATGATCGTGGACTGTGCCGTTCTATCTCTCTTATTTTTATACTTTTTCGTTTCTTTCTTTCCTTATGATTATTTTGATAATGCCTACTTTAAAAGAGTGTTAATCCGATTGGAAACTTAAATAATCTGCTTATACAATTGCTTTCTAAAATTCAAATCCTACAGAATCTACAGATTTCTGAATATGTTGGACAGTTTCTAATTATTTTGTTTGCAGTTTGGTTTGAGGTGTTATGAAGACGGTGTTGTCGCCTTAATATTCCATAAAGTTACAAAAGGGGGAAATTCTCTCTAATAAGTAAGACTAGTCTTTTTGTATACTCACTGGTGCAATATTTCCGTTGCCTTCGGGGGTGTAATAAATTTTAATTAATTCCATGGCTTTTGTTTCGGTTCTTAAATCTATTGCCCAATGTAATCAATAAATTTAATTGAATTCGAAAATCTTAATATTTCTAGTTAAACAGAAAACGTGACATACTTATAGGCATTTTAATTAACCCTTTTTTTAAATTGAAAATCATGTCATTTGCACCTTGTTTCGTCATGATAGATAAACGATTATATAAATTTCCGCCCACATTAAACATTTTCTTGCGAATGTCAAGAATCTTTAATAAAATTTACGAAAACATAAAAAAAAAACGGCGACGGCACAAAACAAATACCTGACCTAACATAAGGTTACGAGTGTTTTGTTGTTGTGGCGTTCTGCATAAACAAATCATGATACGACGTCTTATTGTGTGATATTTTCTCAAGAAAAAAAAAAATGTTTTTTTCTTTACATAATGTATATTGTCCTTTTTCTCTTTCCCTCTCCCCGCCTGGGCTGTTCTAAGGGATACATACGTTTTTCGTTGTTGTTGTTGTTGTTCTTATTATTATTTTCTTCAATTTAATAAAGGCTCATAAAAATAATAATAAAATCACACCGACAGACAGATAAACACAAAGGGCAAAAAAAGCGCCACCATCAGCCGAACGCCGTTAAAGGGAAAACCTCTTTAAAGGGACAAACGAACGTCCCGAACGAAGCAAAAACAAGGCCAACAAACAAAAAAATATTCGAAAGCAACGAAAAAAAAAAAGAAAAGGAAAACATCAAATCAATGTCAAACATATTTAAATGTATGTATGTATGTTGGGAGACGAGACAATAACAAAAGAAAGCACAAGACGAAAAGGAAGTGGAAAAAATGTACCACGAAACAACAACAATAAATTATACAAACAAACAAATGAAATAAAAAAAAACACACACACACACAAATTAACCCTCAGGCGCAATTTATGCTCTCCCGATGAGACGTGGTGAAAATTGTCTTAAAGAGTCTAAATATTGATTTGGCGATAAAAGAAACAGAGGCCAGAGGAGTCGCACAAAAACAAAACAGAACGAGACAAGACAACGATGTTGATGGGCCATAAAATAAACACTTTCAATTGGCATAACACATACATGTCCTCCAACATCACGTTCCTTATTAAATGTTTTGTCTTGTGGTCTTTCTTTTTTTTTCTTCTTATGTTTGGCAACAAATCTCGATAAATGACGAAACCACAAAGGAATCACGTCGGTGTATTTAAGTTAATAGAGAGGCATTAGTATAAAACAATATTATCGTTTGGGATTCATACCTATGGGAACATATGCGAGTTTAAGCATATGGGAAAAGCAAGCTTCGTACTTTCATGTTTCATGTTTTCACTCAGTGGGAGTGGTCACTCGATTGTTGTTATTAAATGATTTAAATTTCCCAAAAGTGGCCTGAAAAAGTCTTTCGTGTCATAAAACCCGAATGTGGGATATTCTAGGGAAAATAACATTTTTCCTACGCTATATTAATAACAATCACAATTTACGATACTATTGAGTTTCCCAACGAAATTGGTCTTGGAAGAATATGCTTTACAATTGTGTTGCATACCTTTAGGCCATTTGGCCGAGTACTGTGCAAATTTGAACGACAAAATGACCACATCTAATGCCTACGGTTGGAGTTTTGATTAAATAAATCAGAAAAAATTAAAGCCTTCATAGACAACGTTCGATTTGATATTTGCGAGTTTCAACGACAATTTTTCTATAAAAGAATCTATGCTGGACTTTTTTAAACTTTCAAAATTAATTACATGATTTTTGTGGAAAATTGTAATGTAACATTCTCTAGAGAGAGGGTCAAAGCGCTTCGATACAACTTCATTACGTTTTTATTCAAAACTAGTTGCCTACAACGTTTATATTCTAAACTACATAGTTGGGGTATTCCTGACCTGGCGGATATCGATGATAATTCCTTCTTTCTTATATAAGAATTGATTAAGTAAATATTGTTACTACGGAAATACTCTTCGTTAGACACAAGCTCCTGAAAATCTTTGAAATGTCCATAGTGAAATAAATGAAAGAGGAAAAACAGTTTCTGTACTTACCATCACATGAAAGTGTTACATCGGCCAGCAAATCCGATTTGAATAAATTTGAAAATGTTATGGCCAAATTTGATGAATATGAATTCCATTTCAAACAAAACTGCTGTTGTGGATCCATGATGTGTGTTGTTGTGATGCGTAAGAGCAACGTTACAAACGGAAAAAAAAACAACAAAAAAATGTAACGAAAGGAAAGTATAAAACCGCCCAAAAGACCAAAGAAAATAGTCTGTACAGCCAAATGAAATCACTTGCGGTTATCTGCGGTTGTTGTCCGTTTAATGCTTTTTGTTTTTTTGCGTAGAAAATTTTGAATTTTGAACCAAATTTTGATGACAAAATTTCTTTAGAAAAAAACAAATTGTTGTTGTTGTCGTTGTTGTCATTAGAAAATTGTTGATAATGTTCTGTTCTTGTTGTTGAGGATGACGTTGGTGATGTTGTGACTCGTGGGATTAATAACGTTAAAGCCAAAACATAAATTTTGAATTTTTCTTCTTTTTCTTAGGCAGCAGCGGCGGCGACACGTTTTCCAAATGGTCACTGCTGAGCTGTCGTGCACTAATGACGTTCTTGTCTGCTGTTGATGATGTTTGGTCACAGCAAATTGAAGATAATTGTTGTTGTTGATGTTGTAATGATGATATTGATGCCAAACCGATTTTTTTGTTATTTTTGTAATCCCACTAAAATGCTTTTTTAGCATTTAATTTGTTGTTCTTGTTAATGTAGATTTATGAAAATCCCTGTTGAATTGTTGCCGTCCTTTAGCTGTTTGATGCACGTTCCGGGATAGCTTTCGGGTTTCCGTTTATGTGGTTAACGCGTTAAATGCTGCAACGAAAATGTTCAAAGAAAAACAAAAACGAAATCAATACGAATGTATTTTCAATGCACATCAGATTCACTTATGAAAATAAACAACAAACAAAAATAAATGAGTATTTTCTCAAAAGTGACATTGGATTTTGTGTTTTTGCAAATTGGAATTTCCCGGTATTTGGAGGAATTCGGTAGAAGTGATCCACATGCTGGGCAAAGATGTGGAATGAGTCAAATTTGGGAGCGATGGAATGTGATGAATATGAATACATTTAAATATTTTCAAAGAATGACAGTTAGTGGAACTGCATTCTTTGACATTCAAGTGTGGTATTTTTTGGGATAATGGCTAATCTTTTAATTTATGATTTCATTAACTCGGATAAGGCTGTTCAAAAGTGGAATTCGTCGTAAACTTACAGTCACTTTATATTGCCTCGGGCTTCATGATTGATCAAAGGAAACTGTACATTTTAATTTGGAGGGCTAAGCGCCCCGGTAGGCGAGTTGGTAGCGTGCTTGCCTATCAGCGTGGGGGTTGTGGGTTCGATTCCCACCAGAGGCTTTGGTCTGTCGCTGCAAAATCAAGCCAAATAGTCTTTGTCAGTCGGTTTATCCTTGGACCCAAAATTAGAATATAAATTTACTTTGTATTGTAATTAAATAAAAAAAAAAAAAAAAAAAAAAAAAAAAAAAAAAAAAAAAAAATTTGGAGGGGATGATAATAGAGCTAAGCGGGTTAGGGTGGAGCCAGTCATAAATGGCAGCAGTTTTTCCACACATGAAGCGGATGAAACAGAAAATCCACCAAGACTGTGTAGACCGCATAAATGACCAAAGACACTAATGGAACTAATGGAAAATTTAGATTTCAGTACAACAAATTGTTGGGTAGGCTAAATTGAAGAGTTCTGCTGAATTCTAATTATATTTAATCTTCTATTGTCGTGCCAATTTTTGTTGTTGATAATGACACTTGGAAGCAGATTTAGAAAAGTGTATTCTAGCTGGATCACAGCCAAGGAACTTTGCCAGTCTCAATTAAAAAATGTCTAGGATTTGATTACAAACGGACGATTTGGAAACACAATGACAAGGTAGGCGGGGTTGGATATACCTTTGGTAAGGTCTCCCTCCCAGTGCATTTCTTTTTGCAGTGTTTGCAAACTCAGAATCTATAAGGGCCGGTGATTGACTATTTCGGGGAGAATTTTGGTATTGATTAGTGTTTTTTTTTTAGATGTGGAAACTGGCGGCTCTAAAAGGGTCGGTGATTGCCTGTTCCGAGGAGGATATTGATCACTGTTTTTTTTTCTAAATGTGCTAACTCCAAAATTAACTAATCAAACTATTGGAAATTTGTAAATTAAAAAGATATTTAATTTTTTTTTTTTTTGGATCTTAATTCCCAGTGATCACAAAGGATTTCCCCCAAAGCGCTTAGGTGGCGGCATTGGCGTTGGCGTCTTACTTTAATTGCTGTGGATGGCTCCACACTTCAATGTCAACCACATGACGGTGTCATATATCCGAGTATTTGCGTGTGCATGCATTTCCTCTGAAGGTAATTTTATATTGCCCAATAATAACAAAACTCTATAACAAATGTGTCGTTGCTCAATTTCCAGAAGAAGATGAAGAAAAATGTCTTAAAATGCACTCAACTGCCACCCGCTCCCCGCAACTGCCACCAGCACCCTCACTACGTTCGATCAGAATGTAGCTCCATTTCAGTTTAGGGGAAGGCAAGAAATCAAGGCAAACAAGAGACACCCGAAAAAAAGCTGGACAAAAAGTCATGCTAAATACGATGGAAGAGGTATACAATTTAATTCCTGGAATTCAAATACACACTAAACTAAATCAAATAAAATATTGTTTGCCGCCGCCGCCGCCAATAACCTTGAAATACAAGTAAGCAACAACAGTAAACAGTAACAGCAAACATCGACAAGCAACAGTAACAGCATCACCACCACCAGCAGCAGCAGCAGCAACAACAAGAAAAGTGTAGCAAATGCATCTTCTTCAAATGCTTCAATGATCTCGTAGAGCTGAGGCCGATGCCGATGCTGATGATGCTGAGCCTGATGCTGTTAACATTTGAGCGTGTGTGTTGTTGTGTATCTTCCTAGCGGCAGCTTCGCTAACCTTGATAATATTTCATCCATCTACAACGGCAACGAAACATTTTACGTTTGGCCTGATTTCTAAGAAACTGCAGGTGATTTTTTTTTCTTCGTTTTTTCTATCAGCATTCGGTTCTTTCCATTTTTTTTTCGGTTTGCAATCTCAGCTTTGCTGTTATGTACCAAAAATTCGGTGTTTATTTTTCTTATTTCGGGGGATCGATGTTGTTTGTTGCATGATGCGTTGTGCTGTGCGTTTCCGCGAATTTGTTTAATCATTAGAAGACAAACAAAAATATAAAAAAGAGAAGCATTCAATGGAAGGTATGCCTTTTTGACTTTGACTTTCAAGGCCTGACTGACGCAGCAAAGCATAGCGTGTTTTTAAAGAAATCCTCAACTCAAAACGCTCCATTTCAGATGTTATTCAATATGCAGGCCAGGCATTGCGTTATTGCATAGAACTCGTACGTGTAGCATCGAAAGTGTTCTTGTTCTTTTCTTTTATTTTTTGGTTTTGCTTTGTTTCTTGTGGCGGAAAAACGGTTTATTTTTGTGCAAGGTCCGTTTGTTCGTTCGATTCGTTGTTGCGTTTTATTTAAAGGGGGGGGGGAATTCTTAAGAATTTTTATTGTTTCGAAACGCCAATAAAGCAACACCCGTGTACGTACAAATATGCACGGGCTGGCAGACATTCCTTTCTTCCTTTCTGCACACTTGAAAGGCAGGACCCTCGAGGGATTTTTTTTCTTTCTGTTTTTGGTGAGTGAGCGGCACACACATTTATTCTGAATTAAAAGGTTTGATATTAAAACGTTTTTGTTGTTGTTGCACTTTATTTGTTGCCCCCAAGGAGTATCTTTGGAAATACCGTTAGCATACGCCTACATTAACGTTTGAGGATAGCGACCAGACGACATTGGTGTGCCGCGAATGTTGAGATGCCACGAAACTTAGGAATCCAATCAAGAATTAAGATGGGCTCATTAAAATGTAATTCCGTATGTAATAAGGTGGGTTTCGAGAAATGGTAAAGAAGGTAACAGTTATCAATGGTAGTTCTAACATGACATACAGAGGGCAGTTTAAAAACAAGATTTTTCTTTAAATTCAAACAAAAATTATTTTTTTTTTTACATTTGTTCAACACGATGGAATGTTTTGTGGCCCATTCTTTCAATCAAATTTTTGGTGATGGCTTCTAGTTCTATACTAAAGGTAAACTTTATATTCAAGCTATTCTTAAATTGTCACAAAGTCTCAGTACTTACTTAATTACTTATTTCCCCTAACATTCCATGAAGGAACAGACGGGGAAGTTCTCTCGAATCAGATATACGATATAATTTGTATACTCACTGACCGTGACCTACTGTTTAAAGCCGGCTCCGAACGGCTAGTGCTTTTCTAGAGAAGTTTTACATGGCTTAGGGATTGCTGTCTTACTCGTAAAGTCGCCAACAGTTACGAGGTGGAAATAGTCGCTGAAAAATTTTTGATGGTTTCGAACTCGGGTTCTTCTGTGTGATAGTCGCACACACTACCTACCACACCACGGCCGTCCACCAAGTCTCAGTCCTTGGCAAAATTTACGTTTTCATAATTCTTCAGCTGACAGCTTAACTAGTTTTGCTTATAAAAAGTTGTAGAATTTTCTAAAACCTTTGGAAATAGACATTCTATTCGATATTCCTCAACGACACACAATTAATATCAATCATACGCCTATTGACCATATAAAAAATAGTGTTAATATTGATTTTTAGATTAGAAAAAAACACAACAAAGACATCACCAACGAATTTCTTTTAACTTCAAGACAATGACATAATAAAATCCCCAATTGGCCGAGATTAGGACTTAATGTTTAAAGCCGGCTTCAAAGGACTAATGCTTTTTATAGACAAGTTTTAAAGGGCTTATACCCCAAAAAAAGAAAAGACAATTGTCTAGCAAAAAACAATTAAAAATTCCGGTTTGTTTCGGCTCCAGACTCCACATGTCACCAATTCCTTTGCAGAAGTTCGAGGGAAGAATAACGAAAAAAAAACATAGCTGCCATCTATAGGCAAAGATCGCATCTGACATAGGAAGTCGGGCGACTAGTTTGCCCAGTGCTAGAACGCTTTAGAAAAGAGTCAACATAAAATAAATTAAATCTTTTCTGAAATTAGCCTAAAATTAATAAACATTAAATTTGCAAAAGAGAAAAACGAGTTTGTGTGGTGCGTATAAAAAAGTTTTTCAACTTCTCCCTACATTCATATCAAACATACGCCATAGCGAACATTACGAAGAAAAATTTAAAATTAAATTTTTAAAATAGAAAAAAGAAAATTGTTCTTTAATGCGATAAGTTGTCTCACACTAAAGTCAATCATTATTTGCATTTATAAATTTGCCACGATTCACGGTAAATACATTTAAAACACTGGACAATTGTATAAATCGTTATTCTCCTATTACCGAAGGAGACTAAAGTCAATAACTGTTGTAACGATTTCAAAGTTTATAAATTTGCCACGTTTCACACTAAATACATTTAATAGACTTAAAAGACTTTAAAACTCAATTTTAAAGCGTTCTTCGGAATGCCCTCGGAGGCGTATAATTGATATTTTATTATTATTATATTATAACTAGTAAGTTGTAATGCGCCTAGGGTGCCCGTTGAAATATGGAAAAAAAATTTTGTTGAAAAAAAAAAATTATGTTAAAAAAAAATTTTTGGTTCAAAAAAAAATTTTGTTGAAAAAAAAAAATTTTGTGGAAAAAAAAATGTTTTGTAGAAAAAAAAAAAATTGTGGAAAAAAAAAATTTTGTTGAAAAAAAAAATTTGTTGAAAAAAAAAAATTTGTTGAAAAAAACATTTTGTAAAAAAAAAAAATTGTAAAAAAAAAATTTTTGGAAAACACAATTTCTGTACAAAAAAAAATATTATTTTTTTTATTATTATTATTTATAGAAAAAAATTATAGAATGCCTATTTAAATTTCTACGTACTGCGTGACAGAGTCAGTGAATCAGTGTCGAGGGTAAATATATATTAAGATAATTGACTTTAGTCTCCTTCTAACGATTTATACAACGGCCCAGTGATCTTCGACTTTTATGAATTGCAATTTATTTGACTCTGTACGAGCTAAACGAATGTTCAACAAATTCTAAAACATCTCAAACCCATGATTTTTTTTTTGTAATTAATATTGCATTGCCCTCCAAAAAAAAAAACACCAACGTTTAGTCCATAAACATTTGCATATTATTCAATGCCTTCAAGTCTTCTCAAATTACCTTATAATCTTACAACATCTTGTCATATGATTTAACCAGGCATTGCAATCGTCTGCCAGTGACAACATGCAATTGCTGAACATTTGTTGTAATTCCGGCAATATGTCTGGAATGTCAACGCTGGTGAAATAATCAAAAGACAACATAATACACATGGTGATTTTGTAACATCGGTGTTTTCATATTCCTCTTCGTTAACATCTAAAAGAACGATTTTTCAAAATATTTACATCTAAATATAGACAACGAAACATAATCTCAGAATCTCAGCGGGATATGGCAGGCTAGGATACACATATGTGTGTGTGTGTATGCATTCGGCATGAATGGACCTAACGAACATTACAAAACATACCGGCAGGGAATGTGTAGTCGTTTGTAAATCTATTGGCTTCTGAAAAACGGTTTTGTCATAACTTTTCAACACAATAATAATAATAAGAAGAAGAATAATTTTACATAAACTGTTGGTAAGGTAGCGTCTCGATGGCAGGTATTACAGAAATTTCATAACTGTCTATTTGATAAGGCAAAACAAAGCCGAGAAATTGTAAAAACTAAGTGAGAAAACATATGAATATTCTTAGAAACTGTGAGGTGGAAATATTATTTCAGAAAGTTGGGCAGACAAATATTTGCAGCCTATTGTGAGAACACAGAGTTTTGTGTGATGAATTCCTAGGTTTATGGTCACAGATTTTAAATTTAGCAAATCCTCCTGTTACTGGCCTGCTTATTTCACTTTTGGTAAAATTACTCTAAAATTAATATCAATCATACGTTCCATGGGCTATTTCTTTACAAAAGCTTTATTTATTGCAGAAAACCCTTAAAAGAAACTATAGGAATTCAATTTTCCCACACTTACACATGGACACACATTCTAATTCAACGCTGCCACAAAAACCGACAGGAATATACACACCATCCCCTTTATAACTTTCCCAAGGTTTTCCCAACCTCCCCGAGATGAAGCAAAATAACACTAACTATACAAAGTAAATAGCCAAAAATGTAGTGACAATGTCAACCGATGACTTTCACGAAATATGGGGGAAAAGTGTACGAAATAAACAGCAAAGAAAGTCGATAACAAAACTTGACTGAGATATATACAAACGTATGGATGTTATGTACAGATGGGATATATTATGTATTTCATGATAAGCGCTATTTGTTGTAAAACATTTGTGAAATATGAAAGTAGGACAATTGCTACAAGTCTTTTGTGTGCTGCGACAAAGGGATGGTTTTGGATGAAGACGACGAGAAGATTCACTTTCATGAGCAGACACATTAAGGATAACTTTCGACAGGAATTGTTGCAATTACTTATGTATACATGGAGTGTTTGGACTGTGTCTGAATGAGTATGTGTGTGTGTGTGTTTGGAATAGAGACAGTTTCATTTCGAGAGTAATAAATTTGATGGTGCCAGTGATAGTGGAAATATTTTTGCAAGACATCCCTCTGCCAGTATTTTGTATATTCATTTGCTCTACTAGCAGAATTATTTGTCGATATTTTAGTTGTTGTTGTATTATCGAATCAAAGTCGAAGGATATTTCGGCGTTTCTCGCTGTATAATTTGTTTGAATTTGATGTCTTTTGTTTTTTTTGGTTGAAAACGTTTTAACAATCCAATATTTTTAAACTATTTTTTGGTATTAAATCTTATCACGACTACCATGAGTTATCAGATAATAAACGAGTAAAGATGACTCACAAGTGAAGAGAGCATTTTTTTACTATTACAAAATAAACGCATGACTGGGTGACTTTGTTTAAAGCAACGTCATATAAAATAACCCAGAACAATTAAGATAAGTACAAATTGGTTAAATTCTCTTTTAAGGGGTTATTAAATTAATTATCAGACAGTTTTGGTAATTCTCATATAACTAGAAAACTATAAAGCGGATTTTAAAAATTACAAAAACATAATGAGGACCTAGATATTAAGCTCTACAGATAACTATAATGTTAAAAGTATAACCGCATTACTTTAAAAGCAAAAGTGGCGAAGTACATAAAATCCAATTTCCGGATACTATTTAATGTTAGGAAAATAATGTGTTAGTAATAAAACAAACAAGATTTAAATACAAAACCATATGTTATTTTTAGGTTAAATGCCCTTAAAACGGTTTTTAAAATCGAGCCCTAGTGGCGTATAATTCATATTAATCTTTAATATATATTTACCCTCGTCACTGATTCACTGACTCTGTCACGCAGTACGTAGGAATTTAAATAGGCATTCTATAATTCTATATAAATTCTATAAATATAATAATAAAAAAATAATATTTTTTTTTGTACAGAAATTGTGTTTTCCCCAAATTTTTTTTAAAAATTTTTTTTTAGAAAATTTTTTTTTCAACTAAATTTTTTTTTCCACAATTTTTTTTTTTCAACAAAATTTTTTTTTTGCACAAAAATTTTTTTTTTCAACTAAATTTTTTTTTCAACAAAATTTTTTTTTTAACAAAAATTTTCTTTTGAACAAAAATAATTTTTTTTTCAACAAATTTTTTTTTCCACAAATTTTTTTTTTTTTCAACAAAATTTTTTTTCCATATTTCAACGGGCGCCATAGGCACATTACAACTTACTAGTTATGGTATAGTTTTAGAAATTCACATATAATTAGAAAACTATAAAGCGGATTTTAAAAATTACAAAAACTAAATGAGGGCCTTGATAGTAAGCTGTCAGGCATCTACAATTTTAAAAGCACGAGCCTAAGGCCTCGTTGCCAGAGCTCTCTAATTATAGTGTATTGTAATTTAATTATAATATCATTTTTACAAATAAATGAATACATTTTAAAAGGAAAAGTGGCGAAGAATAAAATCCAATTTCCGGATCATATTTAATGTTAGGAAAATAATGTCTTAGTAATAAAACAAACAAAGTTATAAATTCAAAACAATATGTATTATTAGGTTAAATGTCCTTAATCCATTCAGGGCCAGCGATGTCATATGGCACAGAGAAAAGGATTTCGTAAAGTTAAAAATATCAATGGATTCGAACTCAATTTCCCTTTTTATAAAATATAAAATTTTATTTTAAAAAATGTCTTGCTCATGGATGGGTTAAAACAAGTTTTAAAATCGAGCCCTAATGTCGTATAATTAATATTAATTAAGGTGTAGTTTAAGAAATTCTCATATAATTAGAAAACTATAAGGTGGATTTTAAAAATTCCAACAACTTAATGATAGCCCAGGTATTGGACTTAAATAAAACTAAGTTTAAAAGCGAAGTTGTTTGTGAGTGTTGGAAAATAAATTTACAATAACGAATTAAAACTTGCATTTCTTTTTAAATCTCTGGCTATTATTCTGTGTATGAAACCGTTTAAAGTTTAAATTCCCATTACCTTTTCTGGATTTTGCTTTTCGATAATTTGATTGTTCTATTAACTAAAACGTTTTTATTCAATTAAAAAACTGACTGCAAAAATGCCACTAAAAATGTACCTAGCTACAACACATCATCATCGTCCTCATCCCTCTGTCATGTGCAAGGGGTTGGCGGGCGGAAACTGTCAACTACCCTTCTGCGGGAATTGCAATACTTTTCATAAATAGAATCTCTCATGAAGTGCCCGTGAATGGTCGGTGAAATAGCATAGACGCATTGTCAATGGACTTTCAGTGCTTTGATAGGTGGTGTTGCTGGGGCAGACTATTTCAGCGAGTGTTTGCATTGCTTATCAGTTGGAATACACAATGATGTGGCAGCGAGTCATATGTGAAACATGTTTCTTCATTTTCATTGGAAGTTTTCTGCACTCAATGAGTTTTTTCTTTTCACAAACACACAGCAACTGTGTACTTTTTTTCTTTGCACTATTTTTTTGTTTTTATTTTTCGTTCCATTTGGTTACTTGTTTTATTAAATGTAAATGTTAGACGTGTGAGTCTGTGTAGAAATGTCACTCAAACTGGAAATTGTTTTGCTGAACTGGGGCCGGAGGTGGGGGGTGTTGTGCGTTTCCAGCTCCAGCCGAGTGTAAAGCTATAGATTACAACAACAGATGCTAAATATGTTCATGTGCAGGGAGTGGTTCACAGGAAAAACGAAATTAGAAAAAAATACAATTGTATTGAACGTTCAACATTTCATACTCTTGTAGACTTCGATACCAAATGTCCTGGCAACTTTCTCATTCATACGCCAGCTCACACTTTGGAGGTGCGTTTTTTCTCCGCCTTTGTTGCTTTTTGGACAATATGTGCCAGCTTTTTGTTTTTGTATGGGCATTGACTGAACGAACGAACGAACGAATGAATGAATGTTGGGTCTGGACTATTGTATCATTGATGAATACGCGCCGATAACAAATCTCAATCAAATGTCAAAAAGGTAACAGACATGTTGTAATGTTACAATGCTACACAGGCCCGGGCAAAAATGTTACGTACTTTCCTGTACATGAAAGTTAACTTTTGGCTGTATCGTTTTTTTTCTCTCTTCTTTTTGTTTCAAACGATTTCAAAGAAAAATATAAAAGATGAACAACACAAATTGTAAATTTTTATTAGAAAATCTTGTTCGTTTTTCTGCTGCCTTTGTCGTCGACTCGGTTCGCAGGGAACGTGGCTACGGTGTGTTTGGTGATAGGGGAAAGGTTAACATTGTTGTCAATTAAAATTGTCAATTTTAATCAGTTATGATTGAAATCTGTCAAACGTGTTTTTTTTTGGGGCTAAATTATACTTGACGTTTTAGGTTTGTTGTTATTTAAAATATTACCGGGGGCGTGTGATTAATATTAATTATGTAATATTTTGGAAAAATTAAAAAAATATTTTAGTTATAATTGCCAAATATTCTGAACAAGCACAAACAAGCTGTCGATTCAAAATATTACCGGTGAGGTATGATTAATATTAATTATGTAATATTTTGGAAAAATTCAAAAATATTTTACTTAAAATTTCCAAATGTTCTGAAAGTTTAGGTCATGAACAAGCACAAACAAGCAGTCGATTTAAAATATTACCGGGGACGTATGATTAATATTAATTATGTAATATTTTGCAAAAATTAAAAAAATATTTTAGTTATAATTGCCAAAAGTTCTGAAAGTTTAAGGCATGAAGAAGCACAAACAAGCAGTCGATTAAAAGTATTACCGGCGACGTATGATTAATATTAATTATGTAATATTTTGGAAAAATTAAAAATATTTTAGTTATAATTTCCAAATGTTCTGCAAGTTTAGGGCATGAACAAGCACAAACCAGCAGTCGATTTAAAGTATTACCAGCGACGTATGATTAATATTAATTATGTAATATTTTGGAAACATTAAAAAATTTGCCTTTTATATTTTTTTGATAATATTACCGTATGAACCGTTTACATTTTCTTGATATATTTTTTTTTTATTTTCTGATTGGGTAGATCTTCCATAGATTATAATCGTTTTGATTACAATCAGTAATAAAAGTGTTTAATGGCACAATATTTAGAAGTTGTTAACGATGGCGTATGATTGATTCTATTTCAGACGACCATGGCGTATGATTTATATTAATGAAGAGGTCTATGATGAAAATTTAATTGCCGGTATAAGTAACTAGACCATAGCTCTTTAAAATTTCCGTTAAAGTAATAAAAACAAACACGAGCTCACACCAAAAAAAAAAACAAAACAAAACCGTCCACAGTCACGTTGATTTGCAGTGAGATAACACTGACAATGTGTTGCTTTCACATCTTTTATTTACCCGGCAATCATAAATTCATGTTTATTTTCATCAGAGTAAATAATTTAGTCTCACTTTCTATTTCGGTGGCATCCCTTCCACCGCATCGATACGCGGCTCTGATCCTTGCGTTCATCCTCCCGAACCCGTCTTCAAAAATCAAAAGCACTTAACCAAATATAAAGTACAAAAGCAAATGTTATTTCGAAAACTAAATTAAGATTGAAATGTAAAACTGAAAACGTTTTAAGCCCATATCACGCAAAAAAAAAGGGGGAACAAATCTCAAACCCAAAAGCGGAGACAAAGAAAACAGAACCAACAAAAAAAAGGACAAAATAACATCGGTTTGCAATCGATAGTAGAGCTAACATGGCGTAGATGGATGACGGATGGATGGTGGCGCTCTAGCCGGGAATTAGTTGTATGGCTGGGACAAAAATGGCAAAGAAATGGATGACTGGCAAACAAGACAGGAGGCGCGTTAAAATTGCGTATTGACAAAGACACACACAACACAGACCGGGATGGGTTATGAAGCGAGAAAACAAAAGTATAAAAACATTGATATGTCTAACAAAAATCAGTCAAGTGCATAACTTACAATTCCGTAAATATAAATTTTCATATACATTCAGCCAAACACTGGCAAAGGCTGCCAACATAGAATGTCGGCATTGAGAGGAGGTGGCCGCGACAACTTTGACAAGTTTGGGGCGTTTGGTTTGGGTGAGTTCGGGCGGTTACTTGAAAAGGGAATCCAACAAATGTCACAATGTCTAAATATTATCACACATTCCCGCATGCAGTGCAGTTTCGATTGCAAACAAACACCACACAAACAATAACGTCGTGTATATATTTAAACATGTTCAATTTCCATGTCGAAAAAAAAAAGAAACAGAAACAAAACAAAACACATATCCAATGATGTCAGCTTGAACGCATTTCGGGGTCTGGGCATCTGTGGGGTGAATTTCGCTTTCTGTTGTTCTACTACAAAACACAACGTACGGTGTGCTGTGCACTGCGAATCTAAAGTCAAATCAGTCAACTGGCAACTGTGTGATATATGGACTAGACTTTTGTTTAAATTGTATGATTTTCATTTGTTTTCGCTGATGAAGCTTAATTTCATGTCCACAACGCAGGGCAGGGATTCGTTGTTTTGTTTTTATCCTCGGGTTCTGTTATGCTTTGCAGAATGAAATATTTAAAATTTATAGAAAATGTGGAAAAAATAACATACTGAATTCCGTAGTATTCTATTTAATATCTGATATTCTCAGGAGTCCTTGTGAATTAATGTGGGCGTATGATTGATATTCATTGGGTTTAAATAATAAAATATTAGGAATCATACATTTGAAGTATGTCAAAGTCCTTATTCATAAATAACTGGCCATTTTTCTGGAGTCCTTGTATCTATTGAGGTTCCTACGGGCGTATGATTAATATTAATTTGCCAGTGTCTTTTGAAAAAATAACGATTGTACGATTTCTTTATTACATTGCAATTTCCATGATCTTAGTGTCATTTAACGGAGAAGGGGGCCAGTTTTAATTAAAAAAATAACATCATGGAAGAAATAGCTTTTAATTTGCAATTACTCCTGGAACATTGTTAAAATAAGATGTTACTGCTATTTATTAGTATCTGGTGCCTAAATCATCAACACTTGGATGATCTAATTTCCCTATACATTGGAAGATCCATAATCAAATCCACAATTATCTCAAGGAAGGTCTGACCAAATTAAATGTGAATCCAAGAGAGAAATTTTGCCACATTTCCACAATATAACAATATCGCTAGAGGGAACAAAGCAGAAAACAGGATCATTTGTTATATTTTCTAAGGTAAAAGTTTAACAATTCACAGTTTTTTTCTCTTATATTAACCATACTCATGCGTATGATTAATATTAAGTAGGAATTCTTTAAATTGGAATGAAATAACTCATGAACGTTCCAAGGAATTTCAGAAATTGAGAAAATGAGTTTAAAGGCAGAGAAAGGGGTATAGTTATTTCCTTATTATTAGAGTTGTTAGCTTGCACACGTTTTAAAAAATTATCACCATCACACATGAGAGACATCGCGCCAAGCACACGAAGCAACTCCACTAAACCAACCAAGTAAACCCGGTATGCCTGAGGATCCTTTATCAACTTTTGTGAGTGAAAATCATAATATTTAAAACATTTTGCTAAAAACTTAATGAAGATTAAGATGGAAACGCTTTTGTCAGCCATTCTCCAGGACTCCTTGAATTTTAAAACATAACATCGACAACATATCAGTCGATGTCAGTGTGTACTAAAATTAATGGCAAAAATGTGCTTGAATTTTCTTACAGAAAATCTGATATTTTAAGAGTTTGGTTTTTACACCTCAGAGCGTATGATTAATATAAATTATGAGATATTTTGATAAAAACCATGATAACTTTGGCAGTAATTGAAGGATATTCAAAAAAGCAATTGCATTGCGAACATAAGACTTAAGACAAGAAAAACTTTGCAAAAACGAATGGGAAAGGAACATCAATGCCTGAAAATCAAAATGCCTTAAAATTCCAAAAAAAAAAGTATAATAAACCTTAAAAGGGAAACGCTTTGGCTACGCATCTATTATACATGTTATCTGGAGACGAGTAAATTTAGTTACACACACACCGACAATGTCTGCGGCGGACTAGAGAAATGACAGCGGCCCAACGGAAGTGAGAGATCATAAGGACAGTTCATGCATGATGTATAGAATTGGAAAATATCATAGAATATGAGAGAAAAAAAACCTAAACCTATGAAGGGGATTCATAAACGATTTTGTGACAGGAGTAAGTAGTTAGCATTTGTAGCAATCATATTATTGAGATTGAACTGCGAACAAAGCGAAAGGATAACTTCAGAGGGAGCAGGATTTTACAGTAGAGTAAAACTTTAACGGTATGATGGAAAAAGGCATTCAGCGTCCAGCAAGGAAAGGGAAGAGTTAATGCTCGAAGCTGTGGGGTTTGGGGTTTGATGATTGACGTGCCTTTTATTGATGGTCTTGATTGGTTTTTTACCTGTGTGTGCGCGCGTAGACTAATGCCGACTACGTGAAACTTTGCCAAAGCCTCAAAAGGACAAAACGCACATATCGTGTTCTGATGAGTTGGGCTGCTGTTGCCTCACTCTCCAGCGGCGTACATGTATTCATGAGGACGGCTTAGTGGCAACATAGCTTCACTCATCATACTGTATTGGTTTTTCTATTCTGCTTTTTTTTTTTTTTTCTGTCACCCACATAAAACAATGATGGTCCACAGGGCCTGCCTTGGTCGTTAGTTCAATATGTGTGTGAGCGTAGAAAATTGTATGAAAGCTGATGTCGTGCCCTGTACGTACGAGTTGTTGTGATGGACAACAATTTAAAGAAAAGCAAAAATATTATAAATCAGTTATGATTTCATTAGAATTGGCAAAAAAAAAGGAAAAGAAGAAAGCAGCAGGAACAGCAGGGTGTCATCTACATACCGCTTGGCTTGATTTGCGTTGATGTTTGCGTTTTTAATCAAACATCATAGCCAGTGTTGATTCTTTTGTTAGGGGCTCCTCTAACTCAGCACAGGTTTTCATAGTTTTTTTTTTTTGTCAAGCGGGGATATGGACATTATTTGAATGCTTGTACGTTGTGTTCCCCCCTTGCCTTTTGCTACATTTAATCAATGATGCGTGTCGCGGGTGTTTGTATGCGCAACGAACGTTGGGCGTCTGCTGTTGTTAAAACAAACTAATCAAATGTCTGCCATCATCATATTTAAACTAACATTTGTTACCATTTCCTTTTCCTGTCCAACGAAAGTAACACCACCATGTCGCCGAGTGAATGTGTGTGTGTGTGTGTATGAGTGTTGCAGGCAATTTGACTTTTTAACCGTTATTTAAACAGTTAATTTTTTCCTGGCGATTTCTTTATTGTAATGGATTTGTTTGTATTATCATATCGCAAAAATGTTCAAGTATCATTTTTACAAATGTAAACACAGCCGTAACAACATCGCCAACTCGTCCGAACCACCACCACCTCGGACAAGGTATGTCACACCCCCCCCCCCCATTCACATGGCTGGCATTTTACCATATCAACTTCGCTGATCATATCAGTCATCGTCATCATCTTTATCATCCGAACGAATTCGTCAGGCTTCACTGACTTATTTCATCCATTGCGTCCGCACGCGTTAATACCTTAATCCTATTCCTCCTCGTCCAGGCTGCTTTACTCTGGCCAACCGACCAACAGTCTGGCGGCCGTTAACCAACAAGCAGTAGTAGAGAATTGAACAACAACAACAAAATGAATTTTAGGGTATTAAATCGATGAAGTATTAACGACTTAATTGCATGTTTGTTAGGCATTTTGCAATAACATTCACAAAAATTCTTCAATTTTTTTTTCTCATTCTCCTTCTACACTTCATGCCCATACTGTCCTTTTACACTTCATGTCCTTTTTTTTTGTTTTTATTCCTTTTCGTTTAGCTTTTGCACAAATATTTTTGTTTTAGATGAAGTTCATTAGCAAAAGGTTGTATACATGTTTTCGTTGCGCTGGGTTGTGGTGAAAGGTGAAAGCTGGCAATAGGTTGGGGGGGCTGACGGAGAATTTGATTACACATATATTGGAAAAACGCAGATAGGTTGCAGTTCCGTGGTGGGGGATGTTCAAAAAGTTAATTACTTTAAAACAAAAAAAAAAAAAAATGTTTAATAAAAAAGAATTTACTAAGCTTTACTAAGGAGAGTAGAACGTAAATGAATATTGTGGCAACCCATTCGATGTACAACTAAATTCAGAGTTTTTTAAATCTTCAAAACCTATGAAAAATATAAGTTTCTTCCAGATTTGATTGATATTAATTATTAAGTAGTCGCACTCAAGACTTATAACACCTCTGTCGTCCCATGATTTTATACTTTGTGAAATATGAAATACCGGTCTTGACCCATTGGAAGTACTCAGTCTTATCGGCTTTCTTCACTGTGTAAAACTCAAACTATATTCTGTTCCGTCCGGGTTTCAGTTATTTTTCTTCTAAGGTACACGAATTAGAGATTGCCTAAGGTGCCGTTGGAAGATTTATGACCTGTTATTTAGGGGAAATATTTGATACGGAAAATATTTCATATTTTACTGAATATTTTTCGGCAATTTTTCATTTATTGTTTTTGCGTCAATTAAATGATCTTAAGTTCCTTCCCCGTTCATGATATCAATATCAAATTCTCCCTCCTTTGATCCTTCAAAATCAATCCAAGTTAATGCAAAATTGATTGAAAAATCTCAACAAAGATTGTTCAGTTTCAGTTATTTTTCTTCTAAGGTATACGAAGTAAAGATTGCCTACGGTGCCGTTGGAAGATTTATGACCAGTTATTTAGGGGAAATATTTGATACGGAAAATATTTCACATTTTACTGAATATTTTTCGGCAATTTTTCATTTATTGTTTTTGCGTCAATTAAATGATCTTAAGTTCCTTCCCCGTTCATGATATCAATATCAAATTCTCCCTCCTTTGATCCTTCAAAATCTATCCAAGTTAATGCAACATTGATTGAAAAATCTCAACAAAGATTGTTCAGTTTGCATGGCAATTTTGAAAGTCCACATCCACAAAATGTGTAATATTTCATGAGCACAGACAAGGCGGCAATTCTTAGCTTTATGTTTATTAAGGTTGGCCAAGTTAAATCATTGGGGGGCTTATAATAAAAGAATTCTTTTTCAATTGCCCGGTGGCGTATAATTGATATTAATAGAGAGGTCAGCTAAGCAAAATACCCATAGCAGTGGTAATCCTGAAGGGATTTCTCAGGAAGAAAGTGTCTTTAAACCACAAGATATTCAACTATAATGCAAAAGGTCTGAGATTACAAATTTAATAAGGTCTAAGAGAGAAATTTGAATCTTAACTAAAGAAAGCCGTTGTAAATATTTCAATCGAAAGAGAACACGCTTTCTCAATGTGGTAGTATTTAAATTAATTGGTCTGTTGACCCAGCCGCAAATGTAACACGGATAAAAATTCAAAATATTGCTTTGCAAATCAAATACATTTTTGTGAGAATTCTGTGATTTTTAGATGAGTTGTTTTCAAAATCCGTTCTTAACCTTTAACTGATTTTTTGCACATAGTATGTGGCCTAAAAAAAGTGTAAAATTTACCACCACCTCAACAGTTAAAGGTTAAATGAAAACATAGCCCGAAGTAACAATGAAAATTGTCAGGAAGTTCTAGCCCACATAGAAAAATTTAAGTTTAGACTCAGGCCTTCTTGGGATATTTTCAGAACTTACTAAATCTTATATTTTTCCGAAATGAAGCCTTATTTTTCTTAGATGACACAACAAATATCATCGCCCACACACACCGTTCATGAGAGCGCTATAGAATTCGTCGTGTATTCACAATAAATATCTCCAGAATGTAAATAACTTGTCAACAATAATATGGAAATGTTTTTCTCTTTTTTTTTTGGGGGGGTGGAGGGTGGAATTTAAGTTTATTTACCTCCTACTAAATCCATTGTCACTTTTGGTTGGCCAACAACAATAAAACCAAGTTTTTTCGTGCGTATATTTACCTGTAATGAAAAATAAAACAAGAGAAATTAGAATGAATTGAAACATCAGGATAAATGGAGGTAGGCATGTCGCTACGTACATGCATGCACATGACTCATTTCACACGAAATGAAATCTCTGGTAAATAAATTGTATTTCAGTAAGGAACAAAATAAATGAAAAACTATTTCACTACACGACAACAAAATCCTCTCCTGGCTAGGCCACATCCGTGCCATTGATGTTGTTGTTTATTACGAAAATGACATTTTTGCACATAAAACGCACACGCACTCGCTCTATAAACACGTTATGGACTGCTACCACTCAACACCATCACTGCCAACACTGGCACACCATCGACACCACCACCACCACTACCGCCACTATCCATGCGGACGTCACATACAATCGCAGCACCAACACAAACACCCCCCTTGGGAGGATTTATGTACAAATAACCACTGACGTCTGGCGTCGGCGTCTCTGTAAACGTCGCCGTCGGCTCACACACATACATACACAATACACAAAAATCAATGTTTCACAAATTTTCTCTTTTCCTCAACTGAACGCACTTTTTCCCCCAAAACGCACACAACAACAAAGAATGCGTGTATACGCACTCTGAAGTGTAGCATACTTTTCGGAATGGTAGGCGGTTTCTTCCCACTAACACACGCATTATTGTCGGTCATTTTACTTGTTTGCTCTCTCGTTCTCCGGCTTTGTTGTGGTATATGCGTGTCTGTGCATAAATGTAAAAGCTTTGCAGTTCGAGTTGCAGGAGAGTTGGAAAATTTTATTGTGAAAATCTAGGTTAAATGTGGAGTGAGTTAAGCGTTGCAGAGCTACAAAATATGGTCAAACAGGGCTGGGCATTCATGAGATTATGAGAGAGAGAGCCATCAGGGGAGGAGCAGGAGGTGTAGGAAAATTTCCATTTAAAGGAATACAAGTTAAAACAACAACAACAAAAAGAATTTTAGAATGCAATTTTTTGTTCTTAGTTCAATATTTTTCGAAACGATAAACTAAAATGAATTTGTGAATATTTTGAAGAATGTCGGCATTTTCCCATCTCAGGATTTGGCAAATTTAGTATGAGCTTTGGGATAGAATTGATGTTGCTGGAAGGAGGCCGTGTGAACGACTACGACACAGAAGAACCCGAGTTCGAAACCGGGTAAGACCATCAAACCCCTCGTAAATGTTGGCGACTTTACGTGTAAGAGAGGAATCTCTAAGCCATGTAAAATTTCTCTAGCAAAGAAGTAGGCGTTCGGAGCCGGCTTTAAACAGTAGGTCCCGGTCAGTGAGTATACAAAATTATATCGTACACAGCTCACTGATTCGAGAGAAGTTCCCCGTCAGTTCCTGGAATGTTTAGGGAAATAAGTAAGTTGCAACGTTGAAGTTTGTGGAAGAATTTAAATACCTCGTCTCCTCCATTAATCGAACGAATGATGTGAGCATTGAAATAAAGCGTAGGATCGTGCTGGCAGATGGATGATATTTTCAGACAGAAAGGAGTTGGACGAAAACTACCACGGCAGCCACAGACAGGGAAGACCGAGACTCCGGTGGAAGGACAAAGTGGAAAAGACATTTTGCTCCTTGGTATCACGAACTTGAGAAGGCACAATAAGTGTTTGGAAATCATTTATTAAGCACGAAGAGGCCAACAACAGGCTGTAGACGCGTCTCAAGTATGTGGGTACACAACGACCCTAGAAGAAATTGTGACCATTTGATCACTTCATGAATATTTTATTAACCTCTCAAGTAGTTTTTTTGTGAAAACTCAGAGTTTTACTTTTATTGCAGGGGACATGTGGAATTTTGTGCGGAGCCGCATTCCCGCATTCATAAAAATTTAAAACAGCTTTACAAAACGTTGTTAAGTAAAATTTGTGAAAATTGTTTTTATATTTTCATACATTTCACCTAACAATGGCTTGTAGAGCTGTTTTTGATTTTGATGTGATACTTCAAAAATATTACGTACGAGTCACATTAAAATATAACTTTGGTGACTAAATAAAAATTAAAAAAAAACCGTTGTTAACCCTTTAACCGCTAAGACCGTCTACTGGAGGTCATCGCTAACAGCCGTTTCTAATGGTTAAATGGTGTGATGTTTTTGCATTTTCATGCATTTTTTTTTTAAAAAAATTAGGGTGGAGTGAAATTCAAAAAAAAAAAGTTAACCTCGGAAAGAGATGTAGTCTGGGGTCATAATGAGGGGAAAAATAAAGAAAAAAATTTTAAAAAAAATTTAGGGGTCGCGCCATTCCCTCGAAATTTGGAAATTATCGATATTTTGGCGTTGATTTTAGAAAAATCCTAAAAATTAACGACTTAACTTATTCGAAATTTAAAAGTTTGAGTACCCAAACAAAAGTATTTGAGGCAAATATGAGGATAATCGACTAATATTTGTAGCTTTGGTGGCGATTTCATTGTTCAGTCAATTTTCTGAAGAAGGGACGATTTGACTTATTTTACTTTTTGAAATTTTTGAACAATGAGAAAATTTTTTTTAAATTTTTTCATGCCCTTATTTCATTGTTTACGCTATTGCAAACATTTATTGACATAAAACTTTTTAGGATTTTTCTAAAATCAACGCCAAAATAGCAATAATTTCCAAATTTCGAGGGAGTGGCGCGACCCCTAAAAATTTTTTAAAATTTTTTTCTTTATTTTTCCCCTCATTAGGACCCCAGACTACGACTCTTTCCGAGGTTAACTTTTTTTTTTTGAATTTCACTCCACCCTAATGTATATGTATGATTTTTTCATTTGTAGGGATTCTTAGGAATTGAAACCTTTCTTTAATGACTCTTTTATGTCACCCTCACATTTTTTAAAGGCTTTCATAATGTACTCGTATTATGATCTTCAAGAAATGGCCATTGTTGGCAATATTTTAATGACTTCTTTTCAAAACAAAAATATCCACCCTCTCTCTGTGTTGCTCTCTAGCTGCACTGCAACATTTATGATAATGCAATTTGATCTCAGCCTAAGGGCACGAAATCACATCATTTTGAAAATTGAATTTTCAAAACATAAAAAAACTTTTCAAAAAAAAAAAACAACATTCAAACTGTTTGCATACAGCACAGCACTCAGCGGCAAAGAAGACAAAAGCCTTGGCACTCGATGTTGCAACAATGCAGTTTCTTGGGGGTTTTTTTTCTGTTGTGTGCGGAGAAGCTAAAAATGCAACCCCTTAATTATGCTAGAGGCACATGGGAGAGCACTTGTAGTTGACTCAGCAGCAGACGAAACTCACCCTCTTGCTGAACGGTGACATAATTGTCGGATAGCCTGACTGACAGGCAGACCGACTGACAGCAACGACGAGTTGGGTTTCCAACAAACAACTACACGCCAGATAACAATAACAATGTTGCAATTTGTTTCATTCTTGATAAGAATTCTTTCCAAACATTTTTGGGGTGGTTTTTTTGTTTGTGTGCGTTTTCTTTTTTCGTTTTTTGCTTAGTGGCAAGTAGCAGTAGTTTGAGTTTGCATTGTTCCCATGTGTACTTTCGGTTTCTTGGTTTTGTTTTTTTCACGTGCCTCGAATGTGCATCAAATGGTGTGTCCTCGTACATTCATAAGTTTCGCAGCACGTGCTGCTTAATTCATGTGTGTGTGTGTGTGCAGTTTCACTATTTCAACAAATGCTGCATGCAACACGACCACGGATATTAAAACACCGCGAAAGGTGTTGGTTGTTTCATTATTTGTAATGGACAGGGCTGCTGCACGAAGTGTTCCGGCCGTCCCTGCCTATGTCCGGATAAGGGTTAGTTATGGATTTCTTTGCCTTACGGTTGACACCGCCGCCTTTGTTTGTGGTGAGTGGCGCTGCTGCTATGGCTGCAGTGGCGGTTTAGTCCTTTTAATCTTTCACAAAACAAAAAAGCAGCATTTGAAGTTGTGAATGTTATAATAACTGCATCTCATATGACTTTTAGGCTAATTAAAATCTATACACGAACAAGATGTAACCAACAACCACGTGAAGGGTTTTCCTGTGCTGCCGGGGTTTTCTATTATTTTGTGTGTTTTTAATCAACATCAGGGGGATTTTCTCTTTCTATTTTTGTACATCAAGGAAGAAACTGGTTTTTTGTTTTGACTAAACCCAAGGCTGCAGATTAAAAACTAACCCCCGTTGTTGTTGTCGTCAATCTTAGCTGATCTGGGAATAGAAGAAAGTGGTCAGGAGCACTGGAGGATAGAAAACCAGTTTTGCACTATGACAGATTTGTGACAAATTGTTTTAATTGAAAAATGTTTTTCACGGTCCAGGGAAATGTTTTTAACTTTCTCTTAAATGATGTTTGAATGTCTGATGATGACAGAAAAGGGGGTTGACCAATAAATTTTCCAAAAGGATTTGTTTATAATGCAGACAAAATCGTACTTCTAATATTTAGTCTAGGCAGAGATGAATTAAATAGATCTAATTTACTTTAGTTGGGGAAAGGAGAAGGCAGCGATTGTTTTTCTTTAGAAATAAAATGTAAAAAAAAATAATGGAAATGAAAGAAGAAAAAAAATACGAAAACAGACAATGAATGAGATAGTAAAAATAGTATTAAGTAATTAATAAACCACATTTGAAACCACATTTTCAGAACAAAATATTTTTGACAAAAAAAAAATTTTATTTATTGAGATAATGCCGTAGTTTATTGATTACAATAAGCAACAAAAAATACAAAGGTGATGTAATGTACTTGTGTCCCCTTAGTACAATTTTTTTTAATTTTTGTTAATGCAGTTTTTTGAGTTATAATTTGTCATAAATCGAAAACTACTTGTCTGATATGGTTGAAATAATATACTTTTAATATACTGACAATGACTTTCTGAGTTATAAACAAAATTACATCGAAAAAAATTCATAAAAAATCGTAAATGCCAAAACAACAAGATACAGTTGAATTCGGTTAAGCGAAAATTAATAAAATCACGAATTTTTTTCACTTCAGCGGGATTTTCAATTGAAGGGACTTCGGATAATTGAATCTTCTTTCATTTAAACGAACGAATTTAAACTTTTAAAATTGTTCTATGAAACAAAAACTTGTGAAACTTGTGGCACAACTATTAAAATAAACGCCTGTAAAATTTTACATTCAATATTAATGAGATTGTATGAAAATAGTCACATATTTTCATTTGGTTGAGCTGTCTTAAATGTGGTTGACACATAATTTGTTTTACATTCATCAAATTTTTAGCTTATGCGGTGTTCGTAGTTTGTGTCTTTCCATTAAAAATGTGTTTCACATAAACGATTTTTCAATAAAGCCGATTTTCGTTTAAGCGAAGTACAGTACATGGAAAATCATCCAAAACAATCGTTACTAATATTTATTTGTAATTAAGCGATTTTTTTTTAAATAAAAGGGGCGCGCTTATCCGAATTCGACTCTAATTGTTTATTTAATAGTGAAATAACGTTTTTTTTTCAACTAGTGCTTATTTTGTTTTCGTTATTTACGTTATCGGGCCATGTTGAACCAATTTTTGTTTACAAAAATTAAAGAGGAAGATATTGGCAACATTTGGTTTCAACAGGACGGCGCTACGTGCCACACAGCCGAGGCTACACTCGATGTTTAGCGCCCTGTTTTTGAAGATCACATTATCAGCCGCCGAGCTGATGTCGTTAGGCTACTGCATGGCCAGCCGAGGCAGCCATTTGAATGAAATTATTTTCCATTATTAACCGGAAGGATTGTACTTTCAAATAATCAACGAAATTTGAGAAAATATCCAGAAGTTTTTTTTATAGAATTTTCAAAAAATAAAAATTTATTTGGACCCTGTATCTAATGTATGGTACTAACTATGAAATGACAAAATTATCCGTAGTTTATCACAATGTCACCAATCTTACAATTAAAATTATTATTAAATTCGATGGAGGATTTTCGCTTTTATTCACCACACAAATTTTTTTATTATTGGTCATTCAAAGCCAGCGTAAAATCACTAATACTTTTTTGGGAAGTTGGGGTTGAAGTCCAGTATGAGAAAAACGGGGTTACAAGAAACCCATAATTATTCTTCCAGACACCCCCGATTGCCGGATTTAAAAATCTAACAGAAGCAGATGTTAAAAAAAGTTGTATCAGTTGATAAAATTCAGCATTTAAATATTCATAAAAATTTAGAAAACCTGTGATAAGAAAAATTTATGAAAATACAAAAACAGTTTTCACACATTTTTCTTAACAAATGTTAAGTTTTTATGATCTAAAATACCGCGATTCAATTGTACTGATATCCATTACATTGGAAACCACATTTTTGAGATATTGACAAGACATAGCAAATTGTCCTTTTTAAAGTGTAATTTGAATTTTTTTTGTGTGAAAAATTCTTTCGCAAAACGTGTTTTTTCTTTCACTGATATTTTAATTCTTATGTGGGATTCAAATTTGCTTTACAAGAAATTATTCATAATTTACAAGACGCCATTTTTGCGTTATTTTAAAAATACCATCACCAACAGTGAGATTTCTACAAGTTTGTATGGCCGTTGGCATTTAAACGATCATGACTCTCACACCACCAACACTTTCCGCTCAATTTGCAATTTAATTGCATTCTTGTGCTCTTGGTCGGCAAACAACTGCAAATATACATTAATTTAGACTAATGCTGTCTCTTTCATATGTGCAGCTTCAATAATAATTGCTTAGGTATGCGCTACGATAAGAAAACTTGTTTTTGCAAACCTTCACATTCTCACTCACTCTCTCTCTCTCTGTGGCTCAGTTAGTGCGGATGATTGCAGTTGTTGCAGTGTTTTGGGGGGACTTCGTTAAATGTGATCGTGTGTTTGTTTCGTATGTGAGCTGTATTTGTGTAGGTGTCGTTGTTGTTATTCAATGCACACACTTGTGCATTTATAATGAACCAATCACAAATTGAATAAGTTTCGTATAATGTACTTGTTTATATACAGGCAAATACATATTTAGTAAGTATGAAATGGATGTGTTCTGATGGGGTAGGGTAGTGATGCTCGCAGGCAATTTTGAGCAAGTGATCAAGTTGTACAGAAATCTTGGGAGAAGATGACATCAGTTTTAGAAGAAGAAAACATAGCAGGAATGTGTGAGTACTGAAGAATTTTTTGAAAAATAATAACACTACAGTGAAATTATTTTTGGCTTTGGAAAAATTAATATAATCGGTGCACTTTTTCCCAAAAAATCTCCATCTCAATTGTTTAAATTTGTCATTACAAAATCCGTTTCCGCTGGTTATGTTCTTCTGTTAAATAAATATTTATTTATGTAAGGGTCATAAATTAACCGCGACTCCTTGCGTTAATATCCTTTCAAATTTTATCAACAAAAAAAAACATACGCATTGTATTCAATTCAATTAAGTACTAACTGACGATTTATATGGTATATAATGTTTCATAAACAATTATATTTAAACCCACACATGTCTACTGAGTGTGGTTACTAAAGGGTTGCTAAACTGAAAATCTTTGCAAATTTTCCAGTATTTCGTATGCAACAAGTTAGACACCAGGCAAAGGACCACGTTTGCGGGAGTCGTGCAAGTGATTAAATGATTGGAAATGTGAGGGGAGAATATCTGATTAACAAGTATAAGGAATTACATTTATATTCCCAAAGCAAAAAATACTAGACGTTGAAAAATAAGTAATTATCGGTAAGCATACACTTCGGGTTCTACGAAGCCCTCTCTGGGCTCATGAAAATCTAGTTGACAAAAGTTTCAAAAAAAAAAAAAACTGTAAGCAGTGTCATAGCCTCGTCAATCCTTTAAATATGTCGAGGATAAACAAAACAAAAGGCATTCATTCAAATCCCAACAAATTTCTCCAACAAAAATTAAATATTTCACATTGTCGAGAATTAAGTGAGGAAAGCACACACAGACAAAATACAATTAAGTCGTTCATAAATAAGAGACAAATAAAAAAAAACACTCCAACAAACAGGTTACACACCCACCCTCACATACTGAGAAGCATCGCACATCGCACACGCACACCCAGGACACGGACACATTGTAATGCAGTTAACGCAATGGTCAACAAAAGAAAAGGACGAAGCAACAACAACAACAAATTGGTGAAATATATTAAACAAACACACACCAAAAAAACGATTTTTTTTCCAAAACGTTTTCAATATACGAAAGCCCCACCAAAAAAAAAAAAAACGTTGTTTTTTTGGATGTGTAATCTGAGTACACCAACACAGACACAGGCACAGGCAAAGTATATAACAACCGATATATATATATGTTTCCATATATATATATTTTTGGTCACACATACATACATTGTATACACATGCTGCTGCATAAGGAGCAGGCGTAGTATACAAACATACGTACATTCATCCGTACACATTTCGTTGTTGTTTCTTTTTGTGTTGTGAACTGAAGTCATTCAGTATTGCATGACGCACAATACGCACCCTGCCAAACCTACCCGCCTCCCCAACGCACCGACAGGAGAGTCATAAGGAGTGTACATCTACAAAGAGAAGCTGGTGTGTGCGAGTGAGTGTGTGTATGTTGGCGGGGGGAAACGCATTTTTTGCATTAAGAAATTGTGTGTCTACATCCACACTCATTTATAATGAATTGCCGTTGAATGGAAGGGGGATAACGCAGGATGTGTATGGCAGAGAATTCAAAGGAAATTCACCAATACGAGAAGTAAGGGACATTTTAGAGTGGCAGGATGTGGGGCATATTTTTTTCCCATAAAAAACTGATCAACCTTAAAATTCTGCCTGGGAAAATAATGAAAGACCGATGTTGAGCTCTTGAATGTGAATCTATTTTTGAAAGTCGTTCCACGTAAACCAATTCTGAATGACCTGACCCGCTTTATAAGGGGGATAATGCAGGATGTGTATGGAAGAGAATAAAAAGGAAATTCACTAATAAGAGAAGTAAAGAAAATTTTTGACTGGTAGGATGTGGGGCATATTTTTTTCCATAAAAAACTGATCAACCTTAAAATTCTGCCTGGGAAAATAATGAAAGACCAAAGTTGAGCTCTTGAATGTGAGCTCAAGTACAGTGTACTCTCTCCTTGCGGACACCTCTCATAGACGGACACTTTTTTCAGTACCAATCCGCTTCTGTCCTCTTGTGTACTTCTCCCTCTCATAAGCGGAAACAAATTCTCAATCCCTTAAGTGTTCGCTTATGAGAGAGTACATTGTATATATTTAGCTAGCTTATCAGATTTTGTTTTTGTTTCAGTTTACAAGACTGCAATTGGAACGGATAATACTCATTCTTATCGGAAATTAAATTCAATTAGAAACTTTAGACATTTTCGTTTTTTGCTGTGATTTGTGTTTTTTTACACTTACGGACAGAAGTAAGTGAAACCATTCGGGAGTATCAAGGCGAGGAAATTTAAAATTACGAATAAAAAATACTCTCTCTCTGTTATTTCCTAAACTACATTCTTAAGAAAGTGAAATGTCACATTTGAAGTCACAATTTCAACACGTGGTGGCGTTAAAAATTAGTCAGTAAGAACAACAATAAAACTGAAGCTCCGAGAATCTTGCACACGAAAAAAAAAACTGTGAACATCTTATAGCTACAACAAAAACAAATTAAATCCTGCTTATGTTTTTTCTTTTTTTTTCAAATAAGAGTACACAACACGAATGTCTATTTAAAAGGAATTTCCGCACTTTTGAGAAAAAGCAGAACATACAAAACAAACAAACAACTCCTTCATCAAAAGCTCAGTTCAAAATCCATGACATAATTATTTTTCTGAGATTATTTGGTTCTCACCTTATCGCAGCGAAATTCCAAGAATTTCTACGAATTCCTGTTGTTCTCCACTAAAAATCTTTACAAGAAGTTCATTCTTAAGCTTCAGGCAAAGGCATAGCACACACACACACAGGGAACAATAGAATCGTGCAAGAATAAAGAAGGATATAAAAGAGAATTCACAATAAAACGAAACTCTCAGAGCCCAGCAACACCATAACACCACACCATACACTCGAAGAGCACACATAACAACAACAATGCGTATGTGTAGATTGACAATAAATATCCTTGAAAAAGAAAGCTTTATTTGAGAGTTTCAATATTGTTTTTTTTTTCTTTTAGTTTGCACTGGTTTCTCCGGTACACATCAAACCCGAAAAAAATGCGCGTGCAATCGTTCGTAAACAACACTTGACGCTGGCAGCACCGGCTCAGGCAGCAGCAGCAGCACTCACCACTACTCATTAATCTCACACACATGTAAAGTTATTTACTCTCAATTGCCAAATGATCGTTGATCGTGTGTCGTCAGTCAGTTCGAGTTCGGCAATACGATGTATTTGTGCAGCACAACAACAAAACGGAAAAGATAAATCAAAAGAACAACAAAAACAAACGTTTTAATGTACTCGACAACGACAGAAATGATGCCTGCCTGCCTGCCAGCTTGCTTGCTGCAGCAAACAACACGAGTAACGCCACCAAACTGAAATGAATGACAAACAACAACAACAGCAAAATAATAATAATAATAACAAAACAAGTAACATCGCACAAATAACAACAACACACCAACCAAATACCCACCATACAAACAAATAAATAAAATGCATTTGACCTTGTTTCGTTTTGAGAATTTGCACAAATAATAATGAAGCAAAAAGTGAAAAACACAGTAAAAAAAAATACTTTTTGAAGCAAATAACACATGCGTCATGTGAGCGCACACAATACATAGGCAAACACGATATCTAACGAGCGAACGAGGCGGCGGCTGACGATGAATGATCTCTTATTTGCTGTTATTCAGATCCCCAGAGCTTATGATAACTCAAAACAAACAAAAACAAAAACGGGCGCCAGGGTACGGAAATGCAAGTGATCCATTGATTGACAGATAAACATTTCCTGTGGATACCATCGCGGTCAATTGCTTAGAGATCGGTGAGAGAGCAGTATTTGTTGATGCTGTCTCTTCTGCTCGGCAATTGTTTGCGGATCTGTTTCAAAGTGTTCAGCAACATCTACAGAATGCCAATTTGCATTAGTTGTGATTAATCATTAGTTGGGTATGATGTCTCATTGTATGACACATCACACGACGCCCTGGTTAGTTAGAACACTCATGGGTATTTAGAGTCGCCATTCTGAAGCTGTTTACCGATGGGTTATGCCTTAAGAAAAACTCGTGTATGTTCTAAAATTATAGTAGGTTTTTTTTGGAGAAGATTGCATATATGTACAGTGTACTCTCTCATAAGCGGACACCTATGGGACTGAGAATTTTGTCCACTTATGAGAGAATAACACAAGCGGATTGGTACTGACAAAAAACATGTCCGTTTATGAAAGGTGCCCGCAAGGAGAGAGTTCACTGTATTACCTTGCTAGGATCTTTTAAAGATCTAAGGTCGACTCGCTCCCAGTTTACAGTCAAATTCGGTTAAGCGGAAATGAAAAAAAAAAACAAAATTTTTTCTTTTATTTTTTGTGAGATTTTCAATAAAAAGGTCTTCGGATAATTGAAATTTCTTTCATTTAAATGAACTGAGTATGCAATTTTGAAATTGTTCTATGAAACGAAGATAGAAACTTGTAGCACAACTTATAAAATACATGGCTGTAAATTTCACATTCAAAATCAATGAGATTGGATGAAAATAGTCACTTATTTTCATTTGGTTTGGTCTGTCTTAAATGTGGTTGACACATACATAATTTGTTTAAATCAATTGTTTTGCCCGGTTTTGTTGCCGTTACATTCATAATATATCTCTTAAGCGGTGTTTGTAAAATGTAATTTTGTGTGTTTGCATTAAAAATGTATTTCACAGAAACGATTTTTCAATAAAGCGGATTTTTGTTTTAGCGAAGTTACTAATACAAGGTGCATGGTTACTAATACAATAATAAGCGAGCGATTATCCGAATTCGACTGTATTTGCTTTAGGCCTTACAATAGACTTGTAAGAAACATACAAGTTCGCTCAAATCTGTGAGCACGAATCCTACTCGTGAATCTCCCAGCATTTACGAGATGGAACGACCGCTGAATAAAATAATTGATGTTCGTCCACGGTTTTTTCCCATTATACGGGCAACATGCTACAGATGTTTCAAAGAAATCGTAACCGCCCTAAGGAAGTCCGTTTACAACTGACCGGGATGTAGAACTTCAGTTACGACTGAGCATAACTTCGAAGCTCAGAAACTACTGATCAGTGTGAGTATTTCTCCGCAATACTATCACTGCTCAACATATGGGTGCTCTCTATTAGCCGGTGTGCTCTTACTGAGCACCAGTTCCGGGTTGTTTTGGCACAACATTTGCTGCTGCTCAGTAAGGCATTCGTTTTTTTTTTTATTGCAGTGACTAGAGAAAGTTAATTGTCCATCGTCATTGTTTTTGTTAACTAATTGTCTTTTAAAACATTTGTGTTTTTGGAACCCTGTTTAATCAATTTTGTTGTTGTTGTTGTTGCCCCCCCCTCTGTTAAAAAAAGAAACTATTCCGACCTAAAGAGACGATAACGGCTCGTCTTGTATGTGTATGTGTGTGGTTGTTTTTCGGTGTTTTCGCTTTATTTGTTCTCGAATTCTGATGACGTTATGTATGGTGGCGCAGCATGAAATTCTTGCTGCACAAGTGCTTCATGTTGCTATTGCTGTTGTTTGGTGTTGGTGTGTATTCTGTAGAATATTTGCTACTCTAACTGATTATAGTTGGTGGACGGACGGGAGAGAGAGAAGCATGTTTGTTTATTTTCTTCTTCAAGGTTTTTGTTTTTGTTTTCGTTTTCGTTTTATTCTGTTGTTTTGTGTGTCACTCGTTTTCAAATGTACACACACACATGCACACATGGACACACATATCCAGTGCAAACCCAACACACCAGCGGGAAATGCGTGATTTTTGAATTCTAATCAAAATTTCTAAGAATTTTGACAACCGCAGACTTGAGCAGAGAGGCCAGTTTTATTTCTTAGGCAAATTTCATGTTAATCATGGTCAGTTTTTTTTTTGTCTGTCATCAAATATTTGAAATCAAATATTTTATTGATTAAAGTTGACATGAGTGGGTGGTCAACTACCCCAATCATGACTACGCCATTGCACATACAGGAAAACCATTCACACCTCAGAAGGCTGGCATGTGCCAGCGATAACAGCCACATGTCGTCGCTTAGAGCAATTATTTTCAGTTATCAGCTAAACATGATTAGCTGCAGCATGACAGCGTTGGGAAATTGGGACACTTAAATGCAGCAAGCAAACAAATGACGCGGTATTTTTCTGCGATACGGGGCCTGTAGCTTTTAAGGCTCGTGTTCCAACAAAACAAAGAGAAGCAAAACCCCAAGTTTGTTCGTGCAGTATTTACTGTTTGTCAAGCATGGCCGTACATTCATTTGTACGTATGAGTACCGGGTAGTGGGACTTGCTTGCTTTATTACTCATGCATTTGGGTCTGCGCGTGTTACCGGTTAACGTTGTATGGGTAATAGTATCTAAATGCAAACGTCTCAGCGTCATCGTAACGCCCGTCTCGTATATGCCTCTCCATACACATACCCATACACATGCGTCATGCATCAAATTGTGGTACATAAAATGTTTTGTTTAGTTTTTTTTTTTTTTTTTTTTGTGTGAAAAGACGAAACAAAAATCGCAACAAATGCCATTTATTTGTGTTCTGTGTGCGCCTGTTTTCTATTCACTCTCATTGTTATTTTTTTCTACGAAAGCGCACACGTTTTGCTGCTCGCCTGTCCGCTTGCTGGCTGGCTGGCCGGCAGCCTGGTCTGGACTGGCTGCTTGGCTGGTAATTATATTTTATTTAAATTTGTGTGTGTGTGTGTGTTTCTTGTTGCTATTCGCAGATAGATTTTTGCATTGGAACGCGCTTTTGCATTTCTCAATGCCATTTTTATTTATATTTAGTATATTCATTCTCCTCCTTTTTCTTATTTAGTGGTTTTTATTCAATTAATTAAGAAACGTTAAAAGCATTTTTATTATTATACTTTTGTTTTTTCGTATTGTGTACAACACAAAGTATTTTTAAAAAAGCTGGAGAGAATTCACTTCATTTTCTTTGGTATTCTTTGGAAATAACGAAATTATACGGAATGGAATCGCAAATTTTTAAAAAAAAAATTTACCTAAAAGGGCAACAACAAATTTTAGAAAAAGGTACAAGCTATTCAAAAAATTTTATTTTTTTTTAAATTAATTATCAAAATTAAGTATATTAAATTTAATTTACTAAAAAATTAAAAAAATTACTAAAAAATTAAAAATTTTATTAAAAATCTAAGATTTCCAAAAAATTAAATACACACATTTTATTAACTTTTTTAAAGTTTTCATTGAAAAATTAAAAAAAGTCAGAAAGTATAAAAAAAGGAAACAAATTAATTTTTTTTTTTAAATAATTTTTAAAAGAAATTTATAGTTTGTTATATTCACATTTTCTAACATATTTTTTTTTTAAAATTATTATTAACTTTTTTTTTAAATTAAATTAATTACTTTCATTATTAATTTTTTTTAGAACTTAAACATTAATTTTAAATTAGAATTCTTTTAAATATTAAATTTGGTTTTTTCATTAACTTAATTTGTTAATATTAATTTTTTTTAATTCAAAACTTTTTTAAAAAAAAAAATATTTTCATTATTTAAATTAAATATAAGAAATAAATGCATTTCTGTTAAAATTAAATTCACTTTAATTAATTTTTTTAAAATGTTTTAAAAATTAAATTAAAAAGAGACGCAACATAGTTAAAACGTCAAACATCTTTTAAATTATTTTTTTTTGTTCAATTAAATTCAAAATAATTTTTTAATATAATATAACTGTTTTTTTTAATTAAAATAATTTTGATTAATAAAATTAATTAATTTTTGAAAAATTGAATTGAAAATTCAAAAATATTTTTTAAAAATCAATTTTGTTTAATGAAAATGAAACTATTTTCTTTTAAATTTAGTTCAAAGTTTCAAGAAATGATTGACGTCTTTAAAAAAAGTCACAAAAATTAAAAAAATTGTTTTTAAATATTTTTTTTTAGAAATTAATTTTAAAAAGTGTCGCAAAATATTAAAAACGTCAAACACTTTTAAAATTATTTTTTGTTGTTAAATTAAATTCCAAATATTTTTTTTAATATAATATAACTGTTTTTTTAATTAAAATAATTTTGAATTATAAAATTAATTAATTTTTAAAAATGGAATTGAGAATTCAAAAATATTTTTTAAAAATAATTTTTGTTTAATGAAAATGAAACTTTTTTCTTTTAAATTGAATTTCAGAGTTTAAAGAACCAACGAATTTTTTTTTTAAATTTAATTTCAAAGCTTTTAAAGAATCAATGTTTTTTAAAAGTTTTTTAAAAAAAAGGCACACAATATTAAACAATTTGTTTTTAAATAATTTTTTTAGAAATTTATATTAAAAAGAGTCGCAAAATATTTAAAACGGCAAACATTTTTTAAATTATTTTTTGTTAAAAAAAGTCAAAATAATTTTTTTTTAATATATTTTTTTTTTATTAGAATAGTTTTTAAATTAATTTAATAAATTAATTCAGTTTAAAAAATTTAATTAAAAATTTAAAATATTTTTTAATGAAAATGAAACCATTTTCTTTTGAATTTCAAAGTTGTAAAAATGAATAGTTTTCCAAAAAAAAGCACACAATATTAACAATTTTGTTTTCAAATATTTTTTTTAGAAATTAATTCACTTTTTAGCTACAAAATTTAGACTTAGTTATTATTTTTTTTTAAATTTAACTATTTTTTAAAAATATATTAAATTTTTTAATAATGAAATTATGTTTTTTAAAATTTTAAATATACAATTAGGAAGAAAAACAAAGTAATAAAAAAACATCAACGAATGCTTCAAATTAGGTAATGATTTTTTTTGTAATCTAAACTAATTTCCTTTAAATAAATTAAATTCTTGTTCAGAATTGAACATGAGTCTTTTTCTCTTTCCCTTTGTATGTACAGGCGATAGGGTTATGACACTTCAAGTGTGTCACTATCAGCAGCCTGAGCTGCACTCGCGTATACATGCAATTGGAAATCGACGATCGAACCCTTCAAGTGGTTCACTATTAATAGCATAAGCCACACACACACGCACATTCAGTCGATTGAATATCGATACTCTAATACTGCATGGGAATGCAATGCGCAGATGTTTACGACTGTTCAATGTTTATGTATTCTTGGAATCTGTATTAGTCTGTAGTGTATTTGTATAAATGTATATAGTTTATTGCTTCTTTGTTTAGGAGCATTCGATGTATGTGGAATATTTACTGCCAGTGGCAGGTACTAGACGTATTGTCAAATTCTGTATTATTTAAGTGAGTGTTTCGTTTTGGAAAATAAAATCAGTGTCTTACAAGCACTCAATAAGTAAAGTCTATTATTTCCGAATTAATCTCTTTACATTTGGTCCTTCGAACTGGATTAATCTCTTTACATTTGGTCCTTCGAAAAGTGATTTTTTTAAATTTTTCGCCCACCAGTGGTAAGAGATTTAAAAAAGAACCAAAAAGAACATTTTAAGGAAGAAAAATAATTTCCTTGAAATAAGCGTGCTCGAGGCTGACATCGAGCTTAACTCAAAGGAGAAATATCGTTTCTCCAACACGAAAGTAATTTTTTAAATTTTCCCCCACCAGTGGTAAGAGATTTAAAAAAGAACCAGAGTGAACATTTTAAGGAAGAAAAAATAATTTCCTAGAAATAAGCGTGCTCGAGGCTGACATCGAGCTTAACACAAGAGAGAAATATCGTTTCTCCATAGACAAAAAGTGTTAAAAATTTGATTAAAGGGAAACTATCGGTTTCTGGAAAAGAAAAATTATGAAGACAGTGTTAGAAGAGACACTGCAAGTACAAGGAAATGTACCAGAAGACATCAGAGAAACAAGTCAGCCAAGGCCTCCAAGTCCAGCTGACAGCATTATAGATATGCTAGAGTCAAAGATGGCTAAGGCATCGAAGATACTGGATGAGGCAGAACGACGTCTGCCAGGCAGTGATACCACTGACATGAGGATGTTCCATAATAAAATTAAGGACATCTGGTCAGTAATATCGCAAGCGGCAAGTGAGGTAGAAGCCAAGTACCGACGGGATACGTCTGATTCAGAAGCATATGAGGCTCTGGAAGACAGGATGTACCGTATGCAGGCGAAACTGGAAGAAGGAATTAATGGAGTTCAGAAGAAAGAGAACTTGAATACAGGGTTTCCGTTGCCAGTGACGAAGCTACCAATGTTTGACGGAAGCGAACAAGAATGGCCTTCATTTTGCTCAGAGTTTAAAAGTCTGGTACACCAGAGAGAGGACCTTACGGATGCAGTAAAGTTCCATTATTTAAAATCATCGCTTCAAGGTGAAGCAAAATCAATGGTGCAACATTTGCTGTTCGGATCGGAATCCGAGTATAATGAAACCTGGAGCTTATTGGTAGATAAATATGAAAATAAGAGAAAAATATTTTCGTCAGCGTTTGATCGCATATTAGACCTGCCGAATCTGGATGCTGAGAACCATCAAAGTGTCAAGAAGTTCATCAGTACGATAAATGAAAGTTCATTTATCATGAGAGAGAAAGCAGAGGTTGGCAATGATGTTGAGGTTTTGTTGGCGCACATCATTTTGAGGAAGTTTGATGGAAACACCCGCCAACAGTATGAACATCACACAAAGAGGACAAAAGAAGTCCAAAAACTCCGAGATGTGAAGACATTCTTAGATCAAATTTGCATCAGTTTGGCATCCTTTCCGATCAAGAAGAAAAGTCCATACACCAGTTACTCACAGACAACAGAAAGTTCAGGACCAGTTTGCGAATGTTGCCGAAGAATTGGGCACAATATAATAAATTGTCGGAAGTTCACAGCAATGACTCCGGAGGAGCGAAAACAGTTTATAAACGCTGCTAAACTATGCTATAAATGTTTGCAGCATAATTTTACAACAAGGTGTATGAAGGACTTCCGGTGTGCCATATGCAATCGGAATAATCACCATACATTAATCCATCAAGAATACAACACACCGGGCGAAAAGGTGACATCGAATATGGTCCAGCAACAAAGCAAGGACACACTGTTAGCAACAGCAATAGTGAAGGTAAAGACACCGGATGGACGAGTTCAACTTCTACGGGCGCTTCTGGACAGTGGTTCTCAGACATCATTTATATCGGAGAAAACCGCACAGCTGCTAAGACTTCCACGCATAAGAGCGCCAACTAAAGTTACTGGAGTATCGTCGGATCGAGTGGAGTCGGCAAGACACAAAGTTGTGATTGAAGTGCGTCCCCGTTTCAGCGACGATTGTTCTATTATGACGGAAGCAATAGTACTCCCGAAGCTTCACAAAACATTGCCGAATAAGTCATTTGATGCGAATCTAAGGAATTGGGACAACTATGTACTGGCGGATCCCAATTACAACAAAATTGGGAGGATAGACATCATTCTGGGAGCAGACGTGTATCCAGAAATCATTAAGACGAGAAACCTGAAAGCTAATGGTATGCTAGCTCAGAAAACAAAACTCGGTTGGATACTTACAGGTAATATCCAAAAAATAACGAAGAAAAACAATATAATTGCAGCAAGTGATACACGCAAAAGGTTTCACAAAGAGAAAGCTGCACGATCCATCAAAGTCGGACGATCCAGCCATTTGGATCCCAAGCCATCACAAATATCTTCTCGTACACGACATGGAAGCAAACGCAGAAGGATGGCTCAAACTTATAAGGACGAAGACCCACTACCTTTAGCATCGGTTGCAGAAAAGGCTAAACGACCGTACTATATTGATGAAGATGCGAAGTATGCGCCTACAGTGACCGCCTACGCTAGAGGTGGATATGAAATGAAACCATGTATCAATGAATGGTTTAATCCGTTGACTCAAAACGCAGAGAAAATGCGTACAGAAGCGTTTGAAAATGCTGCAGTCACCACATTGGAACAACAGAAACGACCTTTACGTAATAAAAAGGGAAACGTTTCGCCCAGGTCTGCAAAAACAACAATTGATGGTAATCTACCAGCTTGTGTGCGTGGTCGATTACTTACACCAACTCAAAGTTCGAATCGCACATCGGTCTGCAGAGTTACCCAGAAAGTGCACACGAATCTATCGAAGGTGATACCTTTAACTAATGTTGTCAGGGCTACTAGCGGTAGCACGGTATCAACGAAAACCTACAGTGCCGAAGACTTCGGCAAGGGATTGCATAATATGACGGAAGAACGCAGAACTCACCGCGACAAAAAGCATCTGATGGTCGCTCAGCATCGTGAGAGAGAAACACGGGTGGACAATGTATCCAAGAGAAGGAAGAAGAGACACCCGCAGAGACAACAGGAAGGTAAAGTGGTTGTATGCAACGTATGTTACGCTTACAACTACAAGAAGAAGAGGATGCCCGAATCATGGCTGCCAAGGAATGCAGATTATATTGTATTAAGAAAATTATTTTAAGAAAACACTTGTTTACTGTTCTTTTTGTTAGCCCCGCGCAGAATGTTCAGAATTGAACATGAGTCTTTTTCTCTTTCCCTTTGTATGTACAGGCGATAGGGTTATGACACTTCAAGTGTGTCACTATCAGCAGCCTGAGCTGCACTCGCGTATACATGCAATTGGAAATCGACGATCGAACCCTTCAAGTGGTTCACTATTAATAGCATAAGCCACACACACACGCACATTCAGTCGATTGAATATCGATACTCTAATACTGCATGGGAATGCAATGCGCAGATGTTTACGACTGTTCAATGTTTATGTATTCTTGGAATCTGTATTAGTCTGTAGTGTATTTGTATAAATGTATATAGTTTATTGCTTCTTTGTTTAGGAGCATTCGATGTATGTGGAATATTTACTGCCAGTGGCAGGTACTAGACGTATTGTCAAATTCTGTATTATTTAAGTGAGTGTTTCGTTTTGGAAAATAAAATCAGTGTCTTACAAGCACTCAATAAGTAAAGTCTATTATTTCCGAATTAATCTCTTTACATTCTCTAAAAGTCAAAAATAAATTTAAATTATGGTTCATATAGTAGGAGGGTGTTGAGACTTCTTCGCCAGTTTTTCACAGTGTGGCAAAAATGTCTGCTTTGGTACAGTTTGAAAAACAAAGCTTGACATTGTTTGGATGTCAATCTCTAGTGATTGATAAAATCTGACTAAGCTGCATGCACAATGTACATTGTATATATGTGCTACATACAGACAACATTTAAATGCAAAAATTCGTCATATAAATGATAGTCATGTTATAAATTTAATTCGTCATATAATTGCATACAATTATCAGATTGCATGCATGTGTAAATGTACTAGATGAATAAATATATATTATGGACATAAAATGCGGCATCGATAAATTACTGTCCATTGATATTATTAATTTAAATTTGTTGTTTTTGTTTTATTGATTTTTTTGAGCTTAGCCATAAATTATAAATTGCGGAAATAAATATGAACAATTTAAATCCAAAATATAAATTTAGAAAAAGTTTAAAATAAATCACCTGTAGTCATAAAAATAGAAACGCAGAAGTAGAAATTGCATAAAAAGAAATGTTTGTGGAGGGATTTTGTTTACTTTGCGATTAAATATGGAAGTTGCGATCAATAAGCAGCAAGCACTCTACTACTATTTCACAATAACCGAATAGACTAAGACCGCCTGGCATTTTTAATAGATTGTGGAGTTTTGTGTCAAGCCAAGTCTACACATATAACTCTTTATTAATATAAACAATATAATCAATATTGTCAATGTTGTAATGGATACCAAATCAATTAAAATATTAATTAAAGGCCAGCCAATCACATATTTAGTTTTTTTTAAGATACTTAATTTTTCATCAAGCTGTTAAATCAACTATTACTCCTAGTTGAAATCGGTGGTCAGACAGCTTTACATTTTAAGGGTCCGCCATCTAACGTTTTTTTTCCCAACTAGTGCTTATTTCGTTTTCGTTATGTTCGTTATCGGGCCATGTTGAACGAATTTTTGTTTACATTTGGTTTTAACAGGACGGCGCTACGTGCCACCCAGCCGAAACTACACTCGATGTTTTGCGCCCTGTTTTTGAAGCTCGCATTATCTGCCGCCGAGCTGATGTCGTTATGCTACTGCAGGGCCAGCCGAGGCAGCCATTTGAATGAAATTATTTTCCATTATTAACCGGAAGGATTGTACTTTCAAATAAATAAAGAAATTTGAGAAAATATCCAGTATCCAAAAAAGTTATTTGGCGGACCCTGTTCAATTACTTGTTATCAACTGTTCAACCATTCTCGTTTTAATTCAATCAATATTAAAAAAAATCAATTAATGTTTTAAACGATTCAATTAATAGTTTAAATGAATTGAATTATTTTTTTGTAATTGACGAAAGAATTGACTGTTTAATCTTCACGGAATATTTATTTCAATTTGGTAATTATCATTCACACAACTCAAATTGTAATCGGATATTCAACACTGGGTTATCTATTGATTTTGTTTGTTAATATTTCCAAAAATCTTTTAATCAATTGCATCTTTTTCTGTAATTATTGTCAACACAGTTAGAACTTGAATCAATTATCAGAATTAGTTGGTTTTGCTTTCCTTTGTTTATATTGAGAACGGCACTTTATAAATATCGATCATCGATTCGAGTGTACATACATATATGTATGTATGTCGGCCTGTATGTATGTATTTATGCACATATGTACTTATGTGAGAAATGTGTATTTTTTATGTTTACTCACAGATGTATTTGGTTGTTGTTGTTGCTTTTGTTTTAAGAAATTATTGCGAATTTATTTTAGCGATTATCTCATATGCGAAATCAAACGTTCGTTCAACAAACAACATTTGTGCATTCAATGCTATTCACTTAATATTTTGTTGTGTGAGGTTTTTTTTCTCGCAAATACATACAGCGTTGTTGTTGTTGTTATTGTCGTATTTCAAATTAACTGCAAGCCAAGCGGCATTCATTCAATGAATTTTTGTGTACTGACAGTCACACGAAAAAGCAACAAAAATTTGAAAACTCGCGAAATCAGTTTTTTTCCACACGAGTATTGAAGATACTGATTCGGCTTCTGGGTTGGTTTGTGGTTGTTGTTGTTGATTTTGCAGCTACAACACCGACCAAAAAAAAAACCGTTTCGAACTTTTTGGCGCTTGGTGTGTGCTGCGCAGCAAATGCTGTTTTCAAGTTTGGCTGCGCATTTGTGCATGTTAAAAGTCTGTTTGCTTGTTGCTGTTTGTTGGCGTTATTTTTGGGGTTTTTGTTTGTTGTTTATGACTTTGATGATGACATTCAAATTTAATATACAAATTACGATAAAAAAAAACGAAGATAAAATACTACTTGCGATATCGTTTTGTTGTATCATGCATTTGTAGAAGACAAACACACGCACACACACACCAGTTACTTAATGTTAATTGTTCGATTTTGTTAGAAATCGTTTTGCATTCGTTTTGCAATTTCAATGAAATTTGAAATGCAAAATCTAGAATCTTTGTTTATTTCTTATTTAACTTACTATTTAATAATAGTCTGGAGGGGGGAAGGAAGCGGTCGAGATGTTTCATATAATTACCTGCAATGAAAGAGAATAAATGATTATTAGTAAAGCGAAAAAAAAACGGGAATATATTTAAAAAAAAGTGTGGGAAATGTAAGAGTTTTTGAAATGTCGATTAATTGACCTTTTTCTTTGTTAGATCTGTAAAAATCGATACAAAATTTATTTTTAATGGACATTTTGTGATGGGGCCTTGGTGATAACAGATGAGTTGAAATAATAAAGGGAATGTCAAATTGATAAACAGCAGTACAAATTTCCAATGTAAAACTAGTTAAGACGATAAACAGTAAGGCGACTTTTCAACTTAAGACTCTGTTTATATTAGAAATTATAATCATAATTATCGCTGACAATTTGACATTTGCTGGTGTATTTCCTTGTATTTCCATGTATTTCACAAGGCGGCGATAATCAAATATTAATTCTGAATATAAACAAAGATCCGCAACAATAATGTTTCTCCCTCCATTGGTAAGTGGGCTACTTTTTTTCATTTTATTTCAAGAAATACAAAAAAGGGTTTGTCACAACAGGAAATAAATATTGCAGTTTTAAAGATGTGGAGATTTTTTTTTCATAAATTGTCATTCAAAATCGATATTTTTAGAAATTATTTGTGCTGAAGATTGAAAGTCTTTCTCACAGAAAAAACTTAATTTAATGGAAATGATGGAAGTTTAACCAGCCCACTATTCATTTTGAAACATTCCAAAGGAAATTTGCGACATGTAAAAAAATGTAAAATTTGAATTTTAGTTTTATATTTTACCAGGGATCAAATTTGCTTATTAGTTTAAAAAATTCATAATTGATAAAAAAACAATATTCATTTTAATTGTTTCAATTATAATTTTAGATTATTTGACTAAATGGTTTTGATTAAAAGTTTAATTGGTGCAATTAAAAGTTTAATGGATTCAATTAAAAGTTTAATGGTTTCAATTAAAAGTTTAATGGATTCAATTAAAAGTTTAATTGATGCAATTAAATTTTTAATTGAAATTTTAGTTTAATTGATTCAATTCGAATTTTGCAATTAACAGTTTAATTGATTCAATTAAATTTTTAATTGAAATTTTAGTTTAATTGATTTAATTCGAATTTTAATTGGTGCAATTAAAAGTTTAATTGATTCAATTACAATTTTAATTGGTGCAATCAAAAGTTTAATTGATTCAATTAAAATTTTTATTGTTGCAATTAACAGTTTAATTGATTCAATTAAATTTGTAATTGAAATTTTAGTTTATTTATTCAATTCGAATTTTGCAATTAACAGTTTAATTGATTCAATTAAAATTTTAATTGAAATTTTAGTTTAATTGATTCAATTCGAATTTTAATTGGTGCAATTAAAAGTTTAAGTATTATCGTATTATCGTTGATTCAATTAATATTTTATATAATTCTATATTGAAATCCAATCAATTATCTAGAGGTCTTAAACGCTAGTGCTTTATTAAGTAGTTTTTTACAATTTTGAACTGTAATAAATAAAACAAATAGAAAACTAATCAATTATCTTTCAAAATGAATACAAATAATATTTTAAAAAACAATTTAGACTTTCTCAGACACTTTTTGCTTAAATTTTACCAACAACATGTCGTGGTCGATTGTGGCGGATAAGTAATGTGTTTGCTATCACTTGGCAAACCCAAGTTCGCATCCTAATAAGACCACCAAAAAAAAAAAAAAGGTGGCCATCTCCAACTTGTAAATGTCTGTGAGTAAGAGACTACTCTGTACGCCATGTAAAACTTCTCTAGACGAAGCATTACCCGGCTTTAAAGTGTTGGTACCGTTTGGTGGGTAAAAATACAATTATATCGTACACAGTTATATATCGTATACAGTTATCCATCTGTTCCGTCACGGAATGTTTTTAGTGTCACACAAAAAACATGTCCGCAGACCTGAAATCAGCTCAACTTTAATAAATCAAATTTGTAAACAAACAGAAATAGAAAATGTTTATTAAAGTAAACATACATTTAATGACAATCAACCCAGTTAAGTTAAGGAAACTTCAGTCGTATTTTATTTTTGGGACAACTAAGGCACAACGCAAGAAACAGAAAACCAGAACGAGGAGAATTCAGAGTACGTGAGAGTTATAAAACACATCTACGAGTATAGACGAAATGGGCCACTGTTTTACATATTACAGCAAGGCCATGCCAACACGTATAATACACGTATATGATGTCTTAAAGAAAGTCAAGGCACGATTTATAAGAAGTATAAGAATATTTATGGATTTATTTGTATATGAAGGGCCGGTAAGCGGAGGAGGAAGAACATTAATATTCGTATATCCACAGACAGGACAACTAGCAGCAGCAACACCATTACCAACATCATCGTCATCATCTTGAGCTTATATTGAAAGTAAAAAGACCAACCGACAGACACACGATATTTATTAGTTCGATGATGACGATGACGGCGCGACGTTTGATGATGACGACAACGATGGTAATGATGATGATGATGATGTTGCAGCTGATGATAATCACGATTGAAAGACGTTAAGCATAAAGTAATAAAAGTTATATATATTTGTAATTTGTCTTTTCATTCGTTTATATGTGTGCCGGCGTATGTGTGTGTTTTGTGTTTGTACTGCAGCCCCACAACTTATACGCTTGGTTTTTTTTTCAAGTTCAAGTTCAAGATGTATAACATTTTTATATTATTTGTATTTTTACATCTTTCTTTTGTGCTGGCGTTTTTTTTTTCCCTTTTCTTCGAACAATTTCTTTAGCGTTATTTTGAATTTTAAATACGTGCATATGTAAATGTGTGTTGTTGGGTCTGGTGGATATTGTCTGCTGCGGTGCCGCTGCTGCTGTCGCTTTGTTACTGTATTTGGGGGATTTACTGAATGAACGAATGAATGTATTGCATTCTCAAATGCATAAGATGTGCTTTGTTGCTGTTGCCGTTGTCGCATTTCAAATTAAATTATTTATACAAAATACCCGAAAGTCGACCAAAAAGAAAAAAAAACAAACAAAATGTTTTCAAGGTCTTCTTTGTTGTTAAAATGAAAAAAAAAAAATAACGACATTTGTCTCGTGTTTTTTTTTTTTATAAAATTTTTGCATACAGGCGTCCATATGGGACATAAGTGCGCAAACAAAACACTTTCTTTGATGACATTGAGGATAGAATTGAACAGCATTCAAACTTAGGTCTGTCAAAGTTTTTAGCGGTGTGGGAAATGTTGTACATAAACAGCTGATGCAACAGATGATCAAAGTAAAGGAACTGTATTTGCCCGCACAGTACAACGTCTGCAAGCTACAGACTATCTCGTGTATTACGGCCAAAGACTATGTAGAGGGCCGTCGTCCTAGGTCAGATGCGAACTTTTCCCATTGAATTTCCATAACAAAATTTGTGACATCTGGAGTTTGCAGGCGAACTTGTAGAACTATTTAAGGTTAACGATTCAACAGATTGTTGCATAACATCGGCTCAAAAAAATTGCAGTCCCTCCGAGGTGGCCAATTGACAATTTGCATGTTGCATGTTGCATGTCGCCGCCCTGCTTGAACCCAAGATAGTCCAAGTCCATGTCTTCAACAAAACTCCGGTAATAAAAAATTGGTTTATCATGCCGCTGTAGCGCTGATCGTTAACCGAAATGCAGATCCCAGTTACACTTCCAAAGAAATGTGAGCCAATGATGCCACCACTGCCAAAATTCTTTATGCTTGTTAGCATAACCGCCGAAATGAAAATTCGGTCCGTCATAAAATCTTCTTAATATATATTTACCCTCGACACTGATTCACTGACTCTGTCACGCAGTACGTACGACTTTAAATAGGCATTCTATAATTCTATATAAATTCTATAAATAATAATAATAATAATAAAAAAAATAATATTTTTTTTTTTGTACAGAAATTGTGTTTTCCCCAAATTGTTTTTTTTACCAAAATTTTTTTTTACAAATTTTTTTTTTTACAAAATTTTTTTTTTACAAAAATTTTTTTTCCACAAAATTTTTTTTTCCAACAAAAATTTTTTTTTTCCACAAAATTTTTTTTTTTCCAACAAAAATTTTTTTTTTAACAAAAATTGTTTTTTGAACAAAAATTTTTTATTTCAAGAAAAAATTTTTTTTTCAACTAAATTTTTTTTTCCGCAAAAAATTTTTTTTTTCAACAAATTTTTTTTTCCATATTTCAACGGGCGCCATAGGCGCATTACAACTTACTAGTATAAAAATATTATTAATTTCAAGCTGCTCGAAGGACCAAACTGAGAAGTCATAACGAAACGCAAGTTCACCTGCCTGCACGCTAATAGGACGAGGTATTTCTGCAAAATTCTCACCAGCTTGGTCAGTGAAATGTTGAGTTGTTGAGGGTGCTGCCAAGTCGATGTTCCAGGACTGAGTCGCACACTCTGGGCGAAGGCTTTTGTCCGATGGAATTTCATTTTGGACCACTGCAGTTGCGACGTGTTGACTTTGGAAATAAGTTTGCATTAATTCTCCCACCGCTAGAGCTGTCACTTAGAAACCACAAAATCGACCACACGTTACTAAACGATGTACATCTAGCAATGGAAGTCGGCAAATTTTGGCGGAAATTTTACGTGAAAAAAATGTTCAATAAAATAATTATAAATATAATAAAATATTTTAAAATACATAAAAAAAAAATATTAAAAAATCAAATAAATTCATTAATTGTTTAATGACTTTGAGTACAATTCAACAACTTCATAGACAACAATTATTTCACGATATTATTTTCCGAATGATTTATTGTCTTGGTTTATGACAAAATCAATTTTAATATCAATTTATTGCCCATATAAATTGTTCTTGCAATTGTGTGTGTGTGTGTGTGTGTTTTTTTAATTATTTCTGTCGACATCTCACTTCAATAAGCGTCCATTGGTTGCAATGATTTTCGTTGTGGTCCAAAATAAATAAACAATTTCATTTCAATAAACAATTTCATGTTGTTGTTGGTATTATTACTGGCCACCACATGTTACTATATTTGTGGGTAATCCGCGTATTGTCGTTGATTTGCTTTGCAATTTTTGTTGTTATTCTTTTACGAACATTTTTAATATACTGTCATAGTATGGACTCGTTGGTGTAGCTGCCCTTGCAATGCCACACCGTTGTTGCCTTTATCAAGATAAGGACGAGTTGCACATCGTTTTCATCATCAGACAGTGTAGAGGGAATGTTGTATTATTTTTTTATATGGTCTTCATATTAAGCCTGCGGCATTTTCTATGCTCGCGTGGTTGTGTTGTCGTATTTTTCTTCTCGTGTGTGTGTGTGTTTTTTTTTATTTATTACAAGCATTTTCTTGTTTTTATTTTGGCGCAAAAACTTTTTTCATTTAGGGGGATGAATTTTATTTTAGGTTTGGTGTTTTTCTTTGTTGTTGTTGTTGCCAGTCCTGGCGCTTTTTCCATTTCTATTAGTATTCGTATTATTATTATGACGCACCAACCAACCAACCAACCAACATCATCATCATCGTCAACATGCAGAGGATTTGGCTGTAACATGCAATTTACTGCAAGACGACGACAGCAGAAAAAAAAAAACACACACACAGGAATCCCTTCTGTTGTCGTAGAAAGTAAGTAGACGATCCTTGTACATGAGTATACAGAAAATAAGTAATGTTTACCATTGAAAATAACAAACTTTTACTTTTGTTTCCAGTAGCGGTGACAAAGAAACCCCTTACTTGGCGACAACAACAGAATGTGAAGAAAGTTTGTTACTTGGAATTTCAAACAGAGGATGTCGCTCTAAGACAGGGCGAGAAAGTGAAGGAGAAAATGAATGTGTTTGGTTTTTGTTTTTTCAAGTTCAGGTTTGCCTTAAATGGACATGAAATTACATTATGTGTGCCCGTTCTATTGACGGAGACGTTTTTAAAGATTCCTTGGCATTTTCAGACAAACTTGTAAGACCTGAGTTAAAAGTTGCATCATCGGAGCAATGAAATGGAAACAATTTTATGATGAAAACTGTCTCATTTACTTTGCTAAGGCCTTCTGAGGAATAAACACGGCCTTGAGGACTTTATATTATCGCAAATCTGCTTTTGCAAAAATTTTCCGGCGATCAGTTTAAAGTTTTGAATTCTCACGGAAAATCAAGAGTCGGGGGAGTTTTTTTTTGATACATTTCTTACAGATTCTAAGAAAACCTTTTTAACTTTACTTTTACTCTTAAACAGAGTTCTTAAATAAAGACATATTCATGTAGACAAAATTGCATATAAACTTAATTTTGTCCTAACTCAAGTTAGGCCGTTGTCATTGCCTACCAATGATTTTTGCTTGATTTTCTGTTTTGTTTGATATTTCCGAGTACGCCCTGTTTATTTGGCTATACTAACGTCTATCAAAAGCTTTTGTCAACCATAAAAGCTAGCTGAAAACCCCAATTTGAAATTAAAAGCAAACAACAAAAACGTTCGTTTAATTGCCTTGTCTGGCTGTCATAAATCTCATATGAAATAGCCACTTTCGCCAAAATAAAAGAAACAAATATTTATAAAATCCCACCGAAAAAATACAATCGCACTGACTATAACTTTTCGAGAAAAATAAAGTCCTTTGATAAAAAATGCAAAGAGTGCATCCGCCCAACTCGCCAGACACAGATGCAGCCAACGCAGGCTTCTGCAACATGCACCCATGTGCTTGTTGTTTTTTTCTGTGCCTCCAGTTTCCATGCGAAATGCATTAACAGATTTTATGACAATCTATTTGATGTTGCTATATATTTTTATTTTTGAAGAATCCTTTTCAACGCAGCATACAAAACAAACAAAAAATAGTCCACTGTCTTGTCTATTTCCTCCATTTTTACTGCATTCAGCGCAAAACACATACATGATATTTTGTTTCAAACTATTTTTACTGCATTCGCCGGCATATCGCACGCTATAGGGCGGGCTTAATAACACATACATGGGGAAAAGGCGTATTAATTTATTTATATACATTTAGTATTTTAAAAGAAAGCAAAAACATACAATTGCATTTGGTTTTCTTTTTAACGGAAATTCAAAACTCATACAAATACAACCAAATAGAACAATATCAGGGAGCAGACGTCTACGTCGTTGCCACATTTCTGTTTGTAAGGTGATGGGGAAATTGATTTTTTTGTTTTTTCACTAAGCAGGAGATGGGTGGTTAGAATGAATCATATGGTAGTGATGTTTTGTTAAAATCATATAGTATAGCAGATTTTAAATATTCTCAGAGAGGTGTATCTGAGATATAGATGGCTCTGGTTGTGAAATTTATTAAAGTAAAGATGGTGTTGTGTGTGTTTGGACGTGGCGTGATAAGTATGGTGTCAGGTGTTTCTTAGGCATATTTCAACTGGAATATAGATGGCCCTCTAAAAGTTATTGAAATGTAGATGGCGTTGTGGGTGGCTGGCTGACCGTATTCACAGCTGTTAAGTAATGATTACTAATCGAAATAATTACTAATTAAATTACATTTTCTTAAAAATTGCAGTTATAATTAAATTACGATTATATTCAGTATCAAGACTTACAATTGATTAAAGTTTCAAATAACCTAAAAGAAATCCGGATTACTTCCGATTTGCCATAAATAATCAAAAAGAATCAACAGTAATCAGAACATAATTCGACTACTTTCAGGCATTACTTTTCATTCTTGCTGAGCATTGATGGCAATCGCAAGTAATCCTGATTACTGTCATTAAAACATATGGTGATGCAAACTTTTTGTCCACATCAAATTCAACCAGTATTTGGTTTGAGTTATATTTTTCGTTACCGGTATAAATTGTATAAGATTTTTGTTTGTCGTTTTTAATATTGCTATGCTGTTGAAAAAAGTTGCTTGTGGAAATCATTGATTTAAATATATTTATACGAGATGGCATCTGGGGTATCATTTTGCTCAAGTTCAAACACGCGATCGAGATAAGAGCGAACAATTACTAACGATCATGTCTTGTAAGGAGTGATCTTTTTGATTATTTTATATTAACTTGAATTAAATGCGATTACTTTTCGATTATTTGTAATTTTAATCAATTATTTTTATTTGTAACGAGTGATCTTTCTGATTATTTCTTATTAACTTGAATTAATTGCGATTACTTTTCGATTATTTGTAATTGTAATCAATTATTTTTATTTGTAACGAGTAATGTTTTTGATTATTTTTTATTAACTTGAATGCGATTGCTATTACTTTTCTATTATTTGTAATTGTAATCAATTATTTATCAAATATTTTTGAATAGAGGATTATATACTCAATACAATTTATTTGTTAAAGTAATCTAATCGATTACCAATCGTAACAGCTATGCCCGGATCTACTGGATCCACTATTCTTCCGAGTTCTTTGCACCCTCCTGATCAAGGCATACATTTTCCTCAGAACTACTCTGCAACTTCTCTAAAAAAAAACCTTCGATTTTGGACTGATAGCCCATAGGCAAAGATTTGGAATGACATAGATTTTCCTCAAATGCCTTCAGCAACTTCCAAAGCCCTTAATTACTTTTTAATGAACATGTTTAAGCCCGCTTTGTTTTTGCAAAATTGTACATTAGTTCTAAAAAAAATCGATGAATAGGAAAATAGCCCTCCGAAATTAGACATCTGTGATCTGCCAAGTTTTTGAGTTAAAAAAGGGCCAGCGATATCTAAAATTGTATTTTACTAACAACTTTTTGTCTGTTCCGTCAAACATTGATTGCGATTCTCAAATCTTTGGGATAGTTTTAAAAGCACTGACAGGATAGAGGTTTGAAAGTGGAGGTGTGCTAGCCACTCAGAGTCACTTTGGTGGCCAACCTGAAAAATAGATAAGTGAAGACCTTGTACGGGTCAGATACGGAAAATTACGATTTTTACTAACACAATTTTTGTTTTCCTGGAAAAGTTTCGAAAGAAACCTCTGCTTCGTGAGACAGTTTTGGAAACATGGATCGTAGTTCCTTGAAAGCTCCGATGAAGTCCCATGGTTAGACTCAAAGCGGGAAATGGCAGCCAGAAATTTGAGATATTATTTGATGCGGCAAAAATCTAGAAAAAAAACACACACCGTCTGCCAAATACTACAGGTGCTCCGGCCAAATCTTCTGTCATATTAGCAACAGGCCAATCAAAATCACTTAATTTTGCAAAAACTGAAGTTGTCGATTTTTTTACTAGCCCAATTTGTTGCTGTTAGTCCATTTTCAGTTAGTTTTCGTATAATTGGCAGAGACGTTAAAGTTCCACACATTATTCACAGTTGGCGAGATAGAAAACGCGATCGTGCAACTGCGCGATCCGAAAATCCGTTGATGACAAAAAGGCGACAAAATAAAGGTTGCCTTTTGAAATGCCTGTAAGTTTTCTATTTAAGTGTGGCAACGAAATACACTTCAGAGCTATTAAAAGGTTCAGGCAGAGAGCTATATTTGAAGAGGCAAGGCAAGCGCGTCGTTCCAGAATTATTTCCCATACATATCAGGCCACAAAAACAAACATTGCCATTTTCCCTTAAGCCTTCACATTGTTGTTCTCTAAAAAAAAAAAAAAAAAAATAGAAAAAGAAAAAAAAATCTTTGGCGCATTGCACACTACATCTCTGCGATAACTTTTGAAACAGCAACAAAAACAACTACTACTACAACTATTTGGTACAACTACAATTGCAACTATCTCAGCCCACCACTACTCATGGGCAACAACGTACGCTGTCTGTGTGATAAGTCATTTGCGAGTCCTTTTCTATAACGAAAGCATTGGGTACGATTTTAATATTGTTCGTTGTTGGTAGGTTTATTATTGTTGGCGTTGTTGTTGCTGCTGCTGCTGTGGTAGCTGCCTTTTGTATATGCCACTCATGCACACAACCCCCCCCTTGGTTGAATGTGCATTATAGAGCCGTCAGCCGTTACTCTGCCGATCTGCCTATGTTTGAATGCACCATCCCCTGAGCTTAATGCTGGTGAATGGTGTTGGAAAGGTTTTCGTTTCGTTTGTTGTTTGTCTCCACCAAAACTCAGCCCCGCACTCCACCGCCGCCGAGTGCACTACAACATCGTACATTTAGAGCTGAAGAGGAGGACACAAGTAGCCCGGGTCTGAAGTCTGTCTGCCCGTTTGTTTGTTTGCCTGAATAGCTGTTATCCTGTTATGCCTGCCTGCCTGCCCGGCTGCCAGTCGTCCTGCTGCCTTGGCATGCAAAAGTGAAAGTTTTTTCTTCTTGTTTGGTAACGTACAACGCTGATACGTTACGATACGTATTGCTGCGTTTCCTGGTTTCCAGTCTAGTTGTGTACTTAGTTGAGTTCTGCTCCAACTTATACTCTGGCCACACATATATAGAGTGTATTTCAAGCAGGCAGCTGCTGTTGTTGTTGCTGCCGGTTTGGCGCATTTTGTTAGTCTGCAGTTATTCTACGTTTGTACGGAAATAAACTTTTGCGCCTGGGCGTGGGGCGACGTAGATTGTTGCCCCAAAGGGAAGTAGATCAGCTTGGAATATGTGTGCTGCCAACCACCCAATATCTGCACCCACAAGATATAAACCAGCCATCTCCCAGTCTATATCCTGCCCACATTGCAATGGTATGTGGCAACATTTGTAGTTGTAAAAATTCACGTGCTACACTTTACTATGAGAGTGTGGCACGGCACGTAAGACTCGTGCAATATTATTGCAAGGGTCGTTTGGGTCTATGCAGCAGTAGTCAGTGTATGTTTGTGTGTATGTGTCTGGTTGTCTCTGAATGAATGAGTTTGTTTTTTGTCCAACGACAGACTGATGACGATGAGAAAGACAATGACGACGTCGATGATGATGATGAGATAATGACGTTTATATTGCGCTTGCTGTGCTAACAAGTCTTGCTACATGTGGCTATATCAGCCGGGCCAGGATTTTAGTTGGCTTAGATGCGTTCGATATTTACACAGGTTTTTTTTATTATCGTTTTCCTTGCTGTATTCACTGAAAGGGTAACCCTCGTCGTTGTAGTGTACGGCAATTGAGTAGTCAGTGTTTTAGACAAATGTTGGGTAAATATTCGCCTTAATTGATTCTTCTTCTTAATATTCTGAGAGTAAAAGTTCTCACTAAAGGAAAATCGTTTTTTTGGAGATGGGATTGGGGCCGTTGCTTTTGTTCTAGTGTTCGATGAGAGCGTACTCCGGACCTGTCCCTAGTTTTCTTCTGAATTGCGTGTCTTTGGTTTATTTTTTTTTTTTTTTTTGAATTAGCAAGCAATTTTTGTTGTCCATCTCAAATGTGAGAGGGTGGCAAAGGAACATTTCTTTACGAGATTTTCGTGATCCACCTCCATTGAAATGGGACGACTGGTTGACCTTGTATATTCAAACTGAATGAATATGGACCCCAGCAAGGTGCATCCCAAATTAGAAACGAAAATGGGCCCCAAAAGTAACAGCATTTCCTTTGATCCTTGTAGACATGTAGGATGCATTTGAATACCTTGATCATAGCCTTAGGGTGAGCTCCGATAATCCAGACCGAAAAGAAGATTACAATGATGGAAATTATTACTGTGATCGAAGGTGATGAAGTTTCATCTCAGTCAGAGTGACTGTAAACCCAGCTCCTTGAAATAATATCGAAAACTCAACCCTTTCACATATTTGGAATTAGTCGATGTGGAAGTCTGCCTAAGAAGCTCCATCAAAAGATACCATTTTCCAAACAGTAAGATTTTACCTACTTACATAAGTTGGCTCTACCATTCTGATAATGATCTTGATCTGCTTAATATACGGTTTTGAAGACTTCGGTCTTGTATGCAGTTTCGGCAGTTTGTGATCCCAAGGATTTGCAACTGTTGTTGCATTTGGTCCTTCGACCCGAATCTCGATCTTCCCTGTCTTCCCTGGCTCTCTATAATGAACTCAGAACTAAACTCCGCAGTATAATATGGATTATTTTGTTGCATGTCGCTGTGTGTCTGATTTTGTGTGAGAAGCCCAGCAAAGAATTTTAGTTTCAGTAAAGACAGGCAGTGTAGGCTTGTGGCTTCCTTGTCTGCAACTCATTGACACTTCGGCAAGTTGTATTGGGGAAAGTGCAAAGAAGTTTAGTTTGCATAAAGATGGCAATGGAAGCTTGTGGCTGTCTCGTCTACAACTCAGTGGCACTTCAGCATGTTGTATTGGGGAAAGTGTTGATATTATTTTTAAGATTTGGGTATGCGATGCCAAAATCTCCTAGGCCACCATAAAATATTCAGGAATAATTTGCACTGTTGATGACTTCAATTATCGTGAATTGTGGAAGATAACCTACTATCAATTTCCGGCCATGCAAACTGGTGATCCTTTGACAACTACCCTCGCTTACAATATAATAACGCTGACGGTGATGATGTTGATCTTGATGATGATGATGGGAAATTTTCCATCATTGATTTTTGCCGTCGAGACGACTAACGTTTTTGCTCCTCTCATTCGAACATTTTCCGAAATTCTCTAACAAAATGACTTTTTCGTATCTGGTGTATGTGTATGTGTCTCACCGCACAACAAATGCCACTTGTGACAGTTGTGTCACTTATTTCAGTTGCATAGAAATGGAAAATTCACATTTCTATGTGAGCCACAAAACAAAAAAATTAAGTTAGACAACAACAACAACAGCCGCATGTCATGAGAAATGGAAAACTTGTACAACAAATGTTGGGCCAAGGAAAACCCCCCTCTCGAAGAACTTCAGGGAGAGGGTGAAATACACGGCAAGGTAGGCAGACATTCATGGCAAAGTGAAAATTGTATAATACAACATTTTCATGTTGTTGTCGTACTTGCTATGCCATACAACAAGCTAGTATACATTTGTAGCTGTGTGTGTGTGTGTGTGTGTGTCTGTTTGTGTCTATACATGTTCATACACTATAGTCCTGGCATATTTTAAGGGTGCAGAAAAACTGAGAAAAATCTCTGCCTCTGCAAGGAAATGAGGAAAATTGTTGAAGCTTTACTTGTATTTTCTTTTGTTTCGTTTGCTCTGCTCGGTTGCTTGCTTGCTTTGGGGGGTTTCTCGTTCTGCTACGCGAACGTTCAGTTGAGTCAAGTTGGCCCCGAGTAGTGCAACGAGACAAGAAGAGTCAACGATGTCAGGCAAGTATTTTCTAAAAATTTATCATACTTTTGCAGCAGCAGCAACCACCACCAATGGTAGCACTGCATCAGGAAATGTCAAGTCAACCCCCGCTCTTCACAAGCTCTCCCCCTGCAATACGTCAACCGCTTTACCCTGTTCTTTACCCTCCTTTCAGTTTCATTCGTTTTTTTGTTTCGTTATTGTTGTTGTTATTCTCATTTTGGGTTGCATTCAAAATGTTGTTATCGTGGCTCTGTCATCTAATTGTATGGATGTGACTGGGCTGCATGAGGCCGGAGTCTGGTCTAAGAGTGTAGAGGATTCTGGTCGGTATATGAGGTACTCGTTTCTATTTGGGAACGTTAGGCTGATGTGTTGGTAATTTGCTTGCATTTTCTATTTAACTTTAGAGTTGGTGTTTGTCCAATGTTTTTATATGAAACATTTTCTTTCTTTTTTCAGGACTTTTTTTTACGTTAAAAGCATTTTTTTCCCCTACGTTTAATATTTTGTTTTCAAAACAATTTTGTTGTTGTTGTTGTTGGCTTTCTGTTCTGGTTTTTGTGTTCCGTTTGTTGTATGCACTTGAAATGTTGTACTTTATCCTGGAGATTGCAATTAAAAAAGTTAACAGCATTTGCTGTTGTCGGCGTTGGGTGTGTTTTTTTTTTTTTTTGGTCTCTTTCGTTTGATTTTTCTCATGCCTGAAAGAAGCTATTTTTCTTTCTCTCTGCCCTGTTATAAAGTTAATTTTTAACAAAAGCCTGTCGTTCCCTCGTTCGCCTGGGATGCAGTTGCAGAAGGAAAATAAATGGTAAGCTAAGCAGAAATTTGCAAACGGGTTATGGAATCAACGACGCTATTAAATCATCATCAAATTAGCTGTTGTAGCAGTAAAGTTGAAGAAGTGCACAGAAGAAAAAAATCAATTTCTGAAAAGTTTTTAAATTATTGAAATTGAGGCGAACGAACAGTCTTCTCAATCCTCGGCTCAGATCGATGTTTTGTTTGCTTTATGAATTTTACTAATTGATTGTGTTCCGTTTTGCTGGTGATGTTGGTGGGTTGGTGGCGCTTTTTTGGTTTTTTGGGTGAATCAGCAATTTCTGTTTCTATTTGAAATGGAAACTTCCAACGCTTAGATTACCACATCAAATACATTTTGTATTCGAAGGGTGCAAAGTGTGCATAGTCAATTATTTGTTAAGGCTGGCAAAGCAACACATAATAATAACAAGGATTCGCTCCTTTATATAATTCCTGTTGGTCATAATCTTTGAAGAAGATTTTCTTTGTATACACCACTGGTAGACTTTTTCTTCACTGTTTGGTGTAATAATTGATGTACACCAAGACACAGCGAGCCGACATTCGAGTCACAGTCCTAATATAATAAAGACCGAGCATGAAAACCCAAGCAATCGTCCATATATTTAACACAGATCGCCTTAGTGTGCTTAGAAATATCTGGAAAAAAGTTATCTCTATTATATTCATAACTTTTTCTGATTTAAGCTTTGGTCCAGTCGTTACTGGAAATATCAAACGAAAATGGCGAATTGATGCCTGTCTAATCTCCTGCTTAGACTTTATAATTTAAATATTTTTCCAAAGTTTTATAGTAGCGCCATCTATATGTGGCAAACTACACACTTTCCACAAAGCTTAGAAATCGCTCTCGGTAAAGTCACCGTCATTCATGAGGTGAAATGCTCATTCATTATGAATTATGTAAGCCTTGTTGAAATTTTTCAGTGGCGTCCTCTGTATGTAAAGTATTGCACTTTTTTTCAAATTGATCCGAGACCTTTTTTTAAATTTTCTATTCTATATTTTTTTCTCAGTTTTCTAGTGGCGCCACCTATATGAGATATATATATTTTATCTAATTGTTGCAGGTCAGGTATTTGTAAAGATTTCCAAATCTCCTGCCCTGTTTGTATGATTTAAAGACATTTTCCAAATTTCTAGTGGCGCCATCTGTATGTGAAGTTCTGCACAGTTGATGGAATTTATGCAGTCAATCTGTTGATACACTGAGTTGAGTGTAGTAATCTAAGCTGTGTCTTTCTTCACTTTTAATGATTTATCAGTCCATGTCACAGTTTTCTAGTGGCGCCATCTACTGTGAAACGTTCCACCATTATTAAAATTTATACAGACGCTCTATATTGAGTATGTTATTGTAGCCAATAAAAAAAACCTATGCTCTAGACAACTCTTGGAACAAGAGATCCCTTGAGACAAATGCAGTGGAAGTTTGAAATATAATTTAAAAAAATGAAAGATTCCCAATTTTCTAGAGACGCCATCTACATATGAAGAGTTGTGTCGTTTGCTGAATACATGCGGACAATCTGTTGATTGACTATGGATTGACTATAGTAGCCCGACTATTCTAAGGGTTTGTTTGCTCGTCTAGTGCTCAGACTTGATGATTTCCTTCTGTGTGTCTCAGTTTTCTAGTGGCGCCATCTATATATGTGAAATGTTTTAACATCAATGAAATGTATGCAGACGGCACTGAATGGTGTGTGCTAACATGATCATGGAAAAATTGAGTTTGGAAAAATGGATTCCTTAAAATATTTAAGTTTTTTGTTGTTGTTATTGGTCTGGTCTAAATCGAGACAGCGCGAAGCGGAAAAATGTCAAAGTGGTCCTTTCTTGTTTCAGAGATTTTGTAATAAGTTTTCAAATTGAGACAACAGCGAACAAAATTTAAGCGAATAGTGGACAGTACTATAACCGGAAGCCGTAACTGTACCCAACTCTGAATTGAAAACTACATTTCCCCGAAAACAAAGTTTGTGATAGAAGAGACATTTCAACAATAGACTCTTCCGAAAACAAAGGGAGGCAGGCAGGGTAATAACGACACTCCTGCAATATGCTGAACACTTGAATAATTTAAATAAATGCTGAATGCTGCACTTCCGCATATGATAAAATGAAATTACAACACAACAAAAATAAAGGATTTCCAAAATGGTCTGCAATATGCATTACCCACACCTTCCACCGAATCAAAGTCCACCCCCCTTGTGCTTGCTTTTCTTTTTTTGATTGGGCGAATTTTTGGTAAATATTTCCATTTCAGGGCATTATTTGTACGCCAAACAAATTTTATTGCATTTTTTCAGAAGCCAACACAAAGGGGGGGGGGATGGGTGGAGGTAGAAAAAATCAAAAAAACTATGCAGTATTTTTCAGAAATTTTTGCCATATTTTCTATACAAGTCGTACTCTATTTGCAGTTTTATTTGTAGAATATAGAATGCATGTATACACGTTTGTGCAGTCCAAAAAGGACAAACCGTTTTCCTGGCTTTAAAGGGAAACAGAAAAAAAAAGAAGACAACCCATTTTTCCACCCACCCCACGCGACCATCACTCGCCGATGGTCAAGCTATGCTGAGTGCCTTAACAAGAGTTAGACGGAAAGAATGAATGGTTGCCACAGACGGAACATGGGAAAAATATGTTCCAACCCAAGCAATTCTGATGAATTTTATGCATTTATAGTTTTTATGCAATTTCTGGATATGTACATTGTTTTTTTTTTTTTTTTTTTTTTTGTATACAAAAAATTTACAAAAAGGACCTTTTGTATGGTACTGTCATGTAGTAGGGGTGACTGATATGTAGGATTCTATAGTTTCTCCTTTTTTTTGCTATTTGCTTTGCTACGTTTGCATTTGTGTTAGTTTCTCTTCCTTCTCGGTGAATTTTTGTGATTTCCTGTTTTACAAAAGTCAACTTCCGCTTTTGTAGCACATCCACATCCAGTACAGACAAAGATGTGTGCTATCAGTGTGTGTGTGCTTGTTGGCATTTTGTTTATATGTATGTACGTGTGGCGAGGAGGAAAAAACGGCTTGTTTGAATTATTTGTTAAAGCTTTTCCTTTTGTTGCTTTATGTTTTTTTTTTTGCATTCTTCGTTTGAATGTATGCATGAAAAACTATCCTGATTAACCGGCAATCTATGACGGTGTTAGTGCTGTGAGGAACGTTCGGAATGTCATAGTAATCGAAGTTTCGAATATGATTTTCAATTGGAGTGGAAGAAATTGCCTGTCATTTGTAGGCTGTAACTAAACGAAATGTTAGAAGACAAAAAATCCAAAAAATATAAAAAATACATGAGTCTCCGAAAATCTTTGCCATAAAATCCTTTTGCAGAAGACGCACTAAAGGAGCCTTGTGGGCTTCCATTGCAAGAAATTCAAGGCTTGTGATTACGTACGACTTTGTGTCAACATTTCTGGAAGCATCAGATTGAATACCTAAATCAGTGAGGATATATAGGGTTATCCAATTCGTGGTTTCCAAAGTATAGGGCTGGAATTCCACATCTTTCAAAATAAGTTGTTAAAGAAATTTTTTTCATTTCGCTTAACTATCAAACAAAGCGTAAACATTATTAAAACCTACTACGAAAATGGTGATTCTGCCACAGCCACAAATCGTGCTTTAAGAGGAGATTATGGTTTAGGGTTATGAAGCACAGTCGGTGGGTAAGTTAATAAACAAAATTGTCGTATTTGGGGTTCTGAGAATCCTCAAGTAATTGAAGAGAGGCCATTAAATCCACAAAAAGTCACTCTTTGGTGCGCCCTTTGGTCCGAAGGTGTGAGTGGACCTTACTTCTTTGAAAACGACAAGGGAACGACTGTCACCGTCAATTCGTAGCGTTATGGTCGTATGATAACCGACTTTTTGTTGCCTGCTATCTTAATATATATTTACCCTCGACACTGATTCACTGATACACTGATTCCCTGATTCACTGATTCACTGACTCTGTCACGCAGTACGTAGGAATTTAAATAGGCATTCTATAATAATTCTATAAATAACAATAATAAAAAAAAATAATATATTTTTTTTGTACAGAAATTGTGTTTTCCCCAAATTTTTTTTTTACCAAAATTTTTTTTTTCCACAAAATTTTTTTTTCAACAAAATTTTTTTTTTCAACAAAATTTTTTTTTTCAACAAAAATTTTTTTTTTCCAACAAACATTTTTTTTTTCAGCAAAAAATTTTTTTTTAGCAAAAATTTTTTTTCCACAAAAATTTTTTTTTTAACAAAATTTTTTTTTTTCAACAAAATTTTTTTTTCCACAAATTTTTTTTTTCCAATTTTATTTTTTTCTGATTTAATTTTTTTTCGAAATTGTTTTTTACAAAATAGTTTTCTCAAAATATTTTTTACAAAATTTTTAAAATTAAGTAACAAATACTTTCTTAAGCAAATTAACGGGCGCCATAGGCGCATTACAACTTACTAGTTGAAGAATACGACTTGGAGAATATGTGGTTTCAACAAGACGGTGCCACACGACATTTCCTGACCGCGTAATTTCTCGTCGTGGCGCCATCAACTGGCCACCAAGATCATCCGATTTGACACCAGTAGATAACGCTTTACATTGTGTGTATATACGCACTGGTCGAGACCTATGGTGCCCTGCCAGCTACAAATGTCCACCACGTTTTCTAGCATCGAGATTGATCTGTCTGGAAAAGTCTAAAAATGTTTTTTTTTTGGTATACGAAATTAGGTACAGAAATACTTGTCTTTGATGAAGCATTTCTATTTTACTATGAGAAAGTTAATCTGGAACTATCAAGGAACTAGACTAGAGGAAAATGTTGTGATAAACCTAGATTTCCGTTCCTTTCTCGCTCTCTCTTCTGGCATAATCGATTCGTATTGCTTGCAGCACTATTAATTTGGAGTATATTGAAATAAATGCATATCTTCTTCTTTCATTATTGTTGTTGTCGTTATTATACTCCACCTCCTGTGGCTCGTTTTGCAACAAAACTCCAGACTGACTGTCCTGTCCAGTACATGTCGTTCATGTCGTACATACTGTTGTCCTTCTGATGTGGCGGGTAATTCAAATCTCACACACTCCTCTACTGTACTCACTCCTCTCTCTGTCGTCGTATCCGGAAAAGGGGATATGCAAAAAACAATCGACCTAAACCTACACGGCCACTCTTTCCTCAACACAAGAAAAAAAAAGTATTTGTTTTATACTAAAAACTACTATGCAGCAAAATGCTGCATGGCAAAGGAAAATAACAAAAAAAAAATGGGAAAGTTTTTTTTTACTATTTCATGAAATGCTTTTCCACAGCAGCAACAACAACAACAATGGCTAAATGGAGAAGCTGGCTGCCTGGTTATGTATGCGAGTGTATGTGCTCGTATGTTGCACATACCACACACACACAGAAAGTTATGCTGCAGTATGTTGGTTGACCAGTGGCAGGAGTAGCAGAAGCATGCAACCTCTATGCATGCGACAGCATGTGGTAGGACCCATTCCTCTATACACTCATACATGCCTGCATATGTGCATGTCCGTATGCTATGATTAGTTTTCTCTCTTTCACTCTCTCTCTCTCTCTCTCTCTCTTTATGTCCCTATACATGTGTATGTATGTATACATATGTATAAGTTATTATATTATTTTAGACGGTTGTTGTAGTTTTTTTTTTTTTGCTGTGCTTCTTGTTGCTAGCTATCTATCTGCATATGTGTGTGTTGCTGGCTTTCTACTGCAATATATTGGGCGTGTTTGCAATTTTTCCTTGAAATTGCAGTTAGTTGCAGAATAAATGAATGTAGTCGCTCCTGCTGTACCCCCCACCCGTCCTTTATCCACAATATTTTTTAGTTGAGTTTTTAGTTTTATATCAGCACTTTTTGCATAGTTGATATTTTTTTAATTCCCCCCTCTCCATTTTTTTTTGTTACTCTCTCTCTCTTTCTCTCTGTGTATCTCTTAAGGGCTTTGAGTTCACCCCAGTCACATTTTAGTTGTGCAATACAAAACTAAAACCCAGAATGCCATTTAAGTGGACTTTGCAACAAAGTGCACAAACACAACAACAACAAAAACAGGATTCACAAAATACTGCATCGGGTGCTAGGAGACTACGATAGAAACAAAAAGAAATATTTAAAAGCCTTTTAAAGCTAGCATATAGAGAAATAATGCCATGGGAAGAACATGGGGTTAGGGGAATTTCCATTAGGAAAAAATCTGTTTTTTTCTATAGTCGCATAAATGTGGAACTACATGGACAGCGATTTTGCTTCGAAAATTCCTGTTTTCTGGAGAAGAGCATTTTAATGTCGGCTACATGTTAACAAGCCAGATTTGGCTATCGGAAAGCCCACAAGTGATCGTCGAGAACCCTTGGCACCTTCAGAGGGTGACGTTTTGGTGTGGATTTTGAGTGCCATCATCATTGGCACATTTTATCTTTAAAAATGCTTCTAGAAATGTCATTTGAAGACATGTACTGGTTTTAGAAGAATAGCGCGTCCTGTCACACATTCCACGCCACAATTGATCCTATGCCCACCAAGTTCGGTAATCATCTTGACGCTGTTAGAATTGTTTGTTGGTGTACAGTAGGGTGGAGTGAAAACATGCTTTTTTTTTAATTTGAAAAAGTTAACCTCGGAAAGAGATGTAGTCTGGGGTCCTAATGAGGGGAAAAATAAAGAAAAAAAATTTAAAAAAATTTTAGGGGTCGCGCCACTCCCTCGAAATTTGGAAATTATCGCTATTTTGGCGTTGATTTTAGAAAAATCCTAAAAATTAACGACTTAACTTATTCGAAATTTAAAAGTTTGAGCTTGTTCAGTGCCCAAACAAAAGTATTTGAGGCAAATATGAGGATAATCGACTAATATTTGTAGCTTTGGTGGCGATTTCATTGTTCAGTCAATTTTCTGAAGAAATGACGATTTGACTTATTTTACTTTTTGAAATTTTTGAACAATGAGAACAATTTTTTTAAATTTGTTCATGCCCTTATTTCATTGTTTACGCTATTGCAAACATTTATTGACATACAATTTTTTAGGATTTTTCTAAAATCAACGCCAAAATAGCGATAATTTCCAAACTTCGAGGGAGTGGCGCGACCCCTAAAATTTTTTTTAAATTTTTTTTTTTATTTTTCCTCTCATTAGGTCCCCAGACTACATCTCTTTCCGAGGTTAACTTTTTTTTTTTGAATTTCACTCCCCCCTAGTGTACAGCCACAGGATTTCGTTTATTTCATAGTCCATGTCGCTAATTTTTTTTAACTATTTAATTGAACAATTTTAAGCTTCCCAAAAAGATCCTGCGCCGGCCCATCCAGATTGTCTAAGTCCCCAAAGAGCTATGAATCTGGAGTTGATACCCGATGATTCATCAGGACAATTACAGAGAAGCTGGTTTAATGGAATTCTTGTCGTCTTCCTCACATGATTCCATTTATTTCCTAGTCCATGTCGTTCAATTTGTCCAATTGTTTAATTGAACAATTTTAAGCTTCCCAAAAAGCTCCTGCGCTGGCCCATTTAGATTGTCTAAGTCAATTTTAAGCGTCCCAAAAAGCTCCTGAATCGATCCAGCAAGATTGTCTAAGTTCCCAAAGAGGTAAGAATCTGGAGTTGATACCCGATGGTTCATCAGGAAAATTTCAGAGAAGCTGGTTTAATGGAATTCTTCTCGTCTTCCTCACATGATTCCATTAATTTCATAGTCCCAGATAGTCTAAGTACCTAAAGAGATAAGCACCGGGAGTTGATCCCCGACGGTCCATCAGGAAAATTACAGAGAAGCTGGTTTAATGGAATTCGTCTCCTCTTCATCACCACAGCTTTTGGAGTAGCCTCTAGTCGCAGCTTTCATTCCCAATCAGACATTGAAGGCCACAAGCACCCACCTGTCGTTCTCTACAGGCTCTCTCATGCAGTAGGAGCTGTCTAGTGGCTGTAGGTATACCTACGGATTTCAGGTCAGCTGGAATCTGAAGACGGGAGTATTGATATCATGTTTGCTCTGCAGTTCCCTGATAAGTTCGATTTGATTATATTTTCTCATGAACTTTCCCACTAATAAATTTCACCTCAACTCCCATTTCATTTCTCATAATTTCGAAATGAAAAAAAAATAAATTAAAACTATCATTAAACCACCACCACACCACCACTAGTCTGCAAGTGCATTAGCCTGAGCCAAGTTTAAACGGACCGATGGGTGAACTCTGTGCATACGAGTAAGCCATCATGCAACCACCACAACGGCGTTAACAAACGTTTTAACACGCATCGTTAAACCCCCGAGAAAATCGGTGTAAAAAAACAACCCAAAACAGAAGACCGATAGAAATGTTAAGAAATGCAAAGAAGACAAGACAGAAATTTGGGAATAATGAAACAAACGGACAAAGAAAACAAAAACTATAAATTCCACTCAATTGTTTTTGGGAAATTCTAAAGGAGAAACGTTTTGTTAACGGCTGAATGTGGCGAAAACGCAAAATCGACTAAATTAACCTTTTTTTTTTGTTTGTTTAAAGAGGTTTAAAGAAGCCGAAAGAGCGAACGTACGTTTGCATCATTTGCTAACCATGAAATTGAATTGTTTCACTTTGAAGTGCACTCGAGTTTGTAAAAGCTTTAATGAAAAAAATCCTCAACCATCCTCAATCGGTTGATTCTATCATTCTACACGTATGTTGTCTGTTTGTCTGTATGCTTTTCAATATGCTGGCCGCCTGTCTGGCTGGCTGGTCGGGAGGCTAGTGGAGAAACCCAGTCAAGCATTGCCTCCTGCCTCTTCTGTTCTAATTACAAATGCATCACAAAGTACTCGAATGTACTTCATAAACTCAAGTTGAAATTGTTGCAAGTCGTGAAAGAGATTGAAAAACAACGACAATGACATAATAAACCAAAAAAAATCAACAAACACACACACCAAAAAAATAGAAAGTATTTTTTCCCGCTTATCTGCGCCCCCTTGGGAAAATTCAGGTACACTTTGTTGTTATTTCCCTGGAAGTCAGTCATTAATACAAGTCTTGTGTGTTGATGTGGTTCCGTGTTTTTGTTTGTATTGTTGTTGTTTTTTGGCGGTCTCTTTGCTGCATTTACTGCCAACATGCGTGTGCTGTGCACGATGACGACATCAGCAGCAGCAGCAGTGCATAAGAGCCACGTCAAAGCATTTTGCTGGGACTTTTTTTTTTGGTAGGTCTCTTCTATAGACTTTTGTTGCTGTTGTTGTGTTTGTGGCTGTAAGTGCCTAACATTACATTACGATGACGGACGGCCGCCATGGTGGTTAACGTTGTTGCAGTGTATTACTTGGTGGCTCAAGAAAACAAAAGACGGGGGACCCCTTTGGGTTTTGGGGTAACCCTTTTGTTGCCGGCAAACGATGCCAATAATGTTAACGCTCTTGTGGCTGCTACTTTTTTTTCTTACTGTGCTTTGCGCTGTCGTTTTGCTTTTCTTCTTTTCTATTATTGTTAGATTCTTTCCGGAGTCCGGAGTGCACTTGATGCTATTTGACTTGTAATGAAGTACACGGGTCGTGTGTGTGAGTATGGCTGTGTGCATTATGTACCTAATAAGATCCAATGGAGTTTGGTAATACATACCTTGCCCTAACCGCATGCATTAATGTTTTCTGCATTCCACATAACACACGTATTGTGACAATTATTAGAAAACATTGACATCGTCGACGATGCATCGTGAGGGGGCAAGGCAACATCAGCCAATCACGCCATCGAACCAGCAACAACAACAAAAAAGAGCTGTTGTAATTCGGTTAACAAGTACTACTCGTATATGATGTCGTTGTGCAGCTCTTGATGCGTTAAAAAGAAAGCTAATTAAATGTTAAGATTTTTCATTGGAGTTTCGTTGTTGTCGTTGTCGGTTTCGGTGCATTTGCTTCCTGCCTCTTGCAACCTACTTAAACGGAAGTGGTTAATTATTTTCCAACAACATAATTAAATAGATATGCAACTGTAATGTGATACATCCATGCATTTTGGGAGGGCATTTTCTGGTTTGGTATTGCATTATAACTCTTTTCGGGGGGTTTTAGTGTTGAATAAGAAAGATTCCCACGCCCAAGCCAAACAGAGAAAGTAGGTTGGAAAAAACCATACATGAAATTTAAGTTAGGACACTGAGATGCAGACAGTGAGAATGTTCCTAAAAGACAACTCAGCTGAGAACTTAACCTTTACACAGAACGTCTGCAGTTCGAACCCATCGACATCAAGAATGTTTCTCAATGGCATGGCTATCTCTCGAAGAGATCAAGAGATATTATCAGAATGCTATCTGTAGAAGGCTATCTCTCGAAATTTACTGTAAACAAGTGGCATCATCAGAGGGCAACAACGAATTGAATTATATCTGATAGTGACTTGACTGATTAAAAAATAAAGAGGATAAGGAAAATTCATATGCGGCGTTAGTCTCATTTTCACAAATCATGTCAAGCCTCGAATTTTAAAGACTAGCATTGTCCTTGATTTCTCTTGATCTCATGGAGACAGACGTCTTTAAGTTAATGAAAAAGTTCATTAAGTTAATGAAAAAGTTCATTAAGTTAATGAACAATTTCATTAAGTTAATGAAAAAGTTCATTAATTAATGAAAAATTTCATTAGTTTAATGAAAAATTTCTTTAATTTTATTAATTTCATTTTGCATTTAATGAAAAAGAAATTTCCTTTTTTTTAAAAAAAAAGTTTTTTTTTTTGAATAAATAAATTTACATAGTTTTGCTATATTATGACATTTAAAAAATTTCATGAAAAATATCACTAACTTGATCAAGTTAATGAAAAATTTCATTAAGTGAATGAAAAATTTCATTAATTTAATGAAAAATTTCATTAATTCCATTTTGCAATTAATGAAAATGGAATTTCCTTTTTTTTTATGAAAAAAACCTTTTTTGAATAAATAAATTTACATAGTTTTGCTATATTATGACATTTAAACAATGCATAATTTCATGAAAAATATCATTAACTTGATCAAGTTAGTAATATTTTTCATTTTTCATGAAAGCAAAACTAAGTGAATTTATTTATTCAAAAAAGGTTTTTTTCATAAAAAAAAAAGGAAATTCCATTTTCATTAAATGCAAAATGAAATTAATGAATTTTTCCATTAAATTAATGAAATTTTTCATTAAATTAATGAAATTTTTCATTCACTTAATGAAATTTTTCATTAACTTGATCAAATTAGTGATATTTTTCATGATATTTGCATTTTTCAAATGTCATAATATAGCAAAACTAAGTAAATTTACTTATTCAAAAAAGTTTTTTTTTTAAAAAAAAAATTTCTTTGTCATTAAATGCAAAATGAAATTAAAGAAATTTTTCATTAAATTAATGAAATTTTATATTTCATTAAATTAATGTAATTAAGAAGCGCATTGAATTATTATTTCCGGAACTAGTGAAATACCTGTATTAAATAGATGTATTTAATATTTTTTTTATAAAAATTTCCGCAATTTAATAAAAAAAAATATTAAATACAAAATTGTATGCCATTATTAAATATTTATCTTTTTTACTATTTTAGATAATTTTTTGTTAATTGAATAAAAATTCTTATTAAAATAAATTATTTTAATTAAATTTATGAAAGTTTTCATGATTTCGATCCCCCAATCCCTAAAAGAATATATCTGTTCAGGACGATCATTAACGGGCCAATTCCGGGACCCCAAAATTGCAAAAAACCTCCCGCTGTTGACTTTAATTGTTTCGCTTTAGATATTCGTCCCAGATGCCGACTTAGGTAAATATCCTTGTCAAAGAATTTTTGTTTATCTCTATCTCTCGTTTCCCAGGATACTTATCGGAGAAGGTGTTATGGGAACTATTCAGAGGATTAAATACTTGGCATACCGTCCCTTTTCTTTTAAAGAGGAAAGGGCTACAATAAAGTCATTCTTCCGCATTTTCTACAGGGTGCGACAAGTCGGTGGCTCAATTCGAATTTAATATTTATAGTTCAAAATGTTCAATAAATTTCAAAATTATGGAATTTTCTTAATAATCAAACTGATATTCTATCTAAGACGTCTATTTTTTGATTAGACGTCTAAAAATATTAGTTAAAAAAAACTAATCATTATTGGTTAATAAAATAAATAAAATCACAATAAACATTAAAAAGCTCTTACTCTTTTTTTTTATCGGAATTTACACAAAATTTACCTGGAATAAGAAAAAAAATAGAAAATTATGGATTAGAATAAAAAGACATATACATATTTCCAATACTACACAAATATAAAAGGAGAAGAAGGGTTTCGTTCACAATATTTGTCGGAATTGATAATTAATCAGTTAATTGATTAACAGAATCAGCCTTTTGCCATAGCGAAGGTCTTTTTCGTCTAAATCCTTAAAGTTATACGAGTTTATAGCTGGCTAAAGAAAAGAGTAGTCGGACTCATTGGGGAATAAAAAGGTATGTCCGTTTAAATGGACCAATCACAGACCCATCAGAAATGTACTATTTTTACTAGGGCCATATCATAAATCATTTGCATTTCTACATTTGAAATGATTGACGTACTGAACTTGAAGTTTTTTAAAAAAAACCAAAAGCTTTTCTACACGCACATAATAAGTTGCAGGCGTGTATGTGTGAATTCACTTATGGGCGACGGATGACGTATGCGGAAGTTTTTTTTTGTATTTCTTCAAATCATTCACACCAACCTGCAACAACAACAATTGTCTATAGGCCCTTACAAATGACCCTCAACTGCCTGTGGTAAAAATACAACTAAGCTTTTTTTTTTTTACAAAAATTATTACAAAATCATAAACATTCATTTAAAAACAACAATAATACAGTTGGGAGGGGAGAAAAGCTCGCCACGAACGATTGATGATCACAAGTCTAGCATTTACACAACTGGGGCCAACACCGCAACCGGGCCATAGAAACGAGTATGAGGGAACACATTGTTGGGCAAGATCGACCGAGGCAGCCGCCAGCAGTGCAAAAGAATACGCACACATGCCAACCATGGCAGAAACGCACTTTTGTGTGAACGACAACAAGAACAAAAAAGAAAAAAAAGCTTACACAGCCCACACAATAAATAATGGACTAGGCCCGCTGGAGTTCGAAGTGTTTGGGTTGCCTGGTGTGTGTGTTATCGGCAAACAACATGTTGTTGGTACAAATGCTTGAATGGAATGGATGAGCTTAATGCGTGTGTCTGTGTGTGTACATGTGCCAGTCTGTCTGTATTTATGTTTTTTTCCTCTTTCCACTGATAACGTTTTTTTTCTCCATCTTGACGCATTTGTTAGTGTTTGCAAGCAATGTGTGCGTGTGTGTGTGAAAAGTGCGTACGTGTATATGTGTATATGTGCAATATATGCTGTATGTATGTGTGTTGTTTGAAAAGCATATCGGCCTATGCGAAGCGATTGCTTCATCGCATTTAAAAATACATATTCGATTTTATTCCACTGTTCCAAAGCATTAAAGTGTGAATATCAACGAAATAACCTTGCAGCTATTTGTTGACAGATGTGGTCAAGTGAAGAGCAGCGTTAGTCACGGCTGGGCAAGTTGAAGCCAACTCTGAAAAGGAGTTGTCTGGCAATAAAATTCCAGTAAATTGGCTTGAGTTCCAGTAAATAGCGCTAGTTGACATTGCGACGAAGGACCAATCGAGGAGGGGAAAGTGTACGAAGGAAATCGAAACACTGCAGCGACATGAAAGGCTAAGTCAAGAAGATGCAGCAATTGACCCATGGTGCTGAGGGTGTTAATAATATGACCTTTTTTAACACGACATTTAAAAAATGTATGACTCCGACAAAAATCTAAACCAGCAATGGAAATTCACCATCCAAAAGAGCTCTGTCTTTGGATGGAAGGTACACAGTTCAACAAGGCACGGTGCTTGAGCAAACTCTCGCAGTATCCTATTGGAATAGATGTCACTGATTGCAGCTAAAGGGTGTTTTTTATTGGGGTATAGAACTTTAAGTTGGCATCACTTTTTTAACTGGCGGCCATTTTGTCAGCTGTCAAGTGATTAATATTTAGTTTGGTTTGTCATTTCATCATGAACAGGTTGACAAAAGAACAACGCTTGCAAATCGTGCAAATTTATTTCGAAAGTAATGGTTCAGTTCGCGAAGTTCACCGCAAGCTCCGTCCATTTTATGCCATTACATCCACAAAAACTGACTGTTTGGTGTGCTCTATGGGCTGGTGGAGTCATTGGGCCATACTTCTTCCGAAATAATGCTGGAGAGTCAGTTACCGTTAATGGAGACCGGTATAGAGCCATGATAACCGACTATTTTGTTCCCGAATTGGATGGCATGAATGTGGATGAGTTGTGGTTCCAACAAGTGGTTGAAAATTGGACCTGTAGAATTGGCTTTATTCGAGCCAGCCGCGGCGGCCACATGCCCGAAATCATATTTAAACATTAATGGCATAAAATTATCCTTCCAATAAAGCCAAATTGATGGACATTAAAACGATTTTCTTGTATTTTATTTCAATTCGAAGTTCTATACCTCAATAAAAAACACCCTTTATTTGTTAAGTGATAGGTGTCACACCGTAGAAAAATCAGGCTTAGCGCACACCTGAATATTGTCCCTTTGCCTTTTAACTACTCCGACTATGCTATTTTATTGCGCTCAACTGCAATTGTTAATTTATTTAACAATTTAAACAACTGGAACCGTTGAAAAAAAAGCTTTCCATATCGGCGAGGCTGCTGGTTAGCAAGCGGCGCGTTGTTGCGTCTACGCATAATATGCGTGTGCTGTGAGAGAACGAATTGTATTATTTGCTAAGCTTTTTTTTTTCTGTCTGTCCAAGTGTTCACATTGGTTCGCTCATATTTGTGTGTGTGCGTGCGTGTGTTTTCTATGTTCCGATGGTGTTGTTGTTGTTATCGTTGGTGCGTTTGTGCCGATGGTGTTGTTGTTGTTGCTGCCTAAAAAAAGTACACATTTTTAATTATGTTGTGCGAGCTCAAGGTTTTTGTTGTCTTCTTCTTCTATTTGTTATTTAAACATTTGTCTTTGATGTGATTGTTGTTGTTGCCTGCTGCCTGCTGTTATGTCTGCTGGTGATAGTCGTTGCTGGTGTTGCTATTGCTGTTGTTGTTATAGGCATAATCGCAGACATTGTTGTTGTCTACGCACTATTTTCGGTTCCGCATTTTTCACTGACTCTGCCCGTTGAATCAGTCAGCGAGCCAGTCAGCCAGCCGTCGTCAACACACATGCCTGGGTGTTTATGTGTGTGTGTGTGTGTGCTTGTGCAATACGCAACATTCAGCGACTAAGTATGTGCGTTGCCCCTCTGCCCACTATGTCCCATTTAAGTTCTTGTCCATCCATGATTTTTAGAGGCCCATAGAGCGCCCTCATTTTGTTTTGTTTTGGGGTTATTGCTGTTGCTGTCGTTATTTCTATTTCGTACCATAGTCATAATGCGTGTGAGTGTGTGTGTAGTTTTTGTTGTAGGCCTTCACTTCACATCGTGTCGATGTTGTTTGCTTTTTGATGTATACGCACAAACGCACACACACACACACATACACTCACGCACTTCAGCAACACGAAATTTGCTGTTGCTGATATTTGTTGGGGTTGTTGTTGTGGGGGATAGGGGGGCCTACATACATACATCCCCATGCGTGTATATGTATGTAGCATATATGCGTTCAAGTGCGTTATGGAGCCGAAAATAAGAAGAAGAGAAAAAAACTCAACATTCATCGTATGCGTGTGCGTTTTTCTTTTCCAGATTCTTTTGATTAAAATAAAATATTCAATGTTCCTACACTCACACACACACACAGAGAGAAATACACATATGTGTGTTTCATTCTTAGTATTTGTTAGGCTGACATAAGCTTTTTTTTTTAAAAGTGTATTTTTTGCATTTAAATATGTATTTCTCTCTAGAAGAAGGGGCAGGGGTGGACCTTGTGGTGGCTGTAGTTAGTGTTGTAGCTTTTTGCCCTCTCCGCAAGGTTTTGATTATTGTGTAAGATCATGTGGTTGCTGCTGCTGCCTGCTTTGCTCCGCCTGCGTTGACGACATAATATTTGTTGGTTTTTTTTTCTATTTCAAAGAATTTTAATTGGACTCAATAAAAAATTGAGGCCTACTTTCTTGTAAGAATGAATTTTTTTATTCTAGATGCTTTGAATTAAATTAGAAAGCTATTTTTTTTTTGAGAGAGTATCGTTTGAGTATTCAATTTCGGAGATGTCATCCACAAATATTTGATGCCAAAAAAAGAATTTCAAATGTAAATCAAAATAAACTGGAATTAACTGGAGATAATTTCCTGTGCAATGATCTCAAATTAATTTAAAAATTAAAGAAAATAACTTTCCAAATGGAAAAATGAGAACGTTACTATGAATGAGAACGTCACATTTGCCCATTCATGGCCAAGAATTTTTTTTAAAAAAAAAAAAAAGATTTATTTTTTATTAAAAAAAAGGGATCCTGAGTTCCCTTGATATATTTAACTTTATGAAATCTTTTTCTCTGTGCCGCTGGCTATAAATGGCTGAACAGCCTCACAAAAAATTAAAGAATCGACTATCGAATCTGTTGTAGCAATTCGATATAGTTAAGGTGGTTTTTCCACTTGGAAAATGCACAACCAGATCCAAAATAGATTAGCTGTTGGTTGGCCAAATATTCTTCCAACGGGGATGTGACTTCTCATGAAGGCACATTTAAAAAAAAAAAATATTTTCTACAATTCGAGGGAATTGCGAAAAACCTAAATTTCATACTCTCTCTTTGGCAAAGAAAGTCAGAAGCGAACATTGCCTATAGGTGGCAGCCAGTGCATTTCTATAGAAGAATTCGTGATATCTGGACTTTACAAGCGATATAATGCATCTGCAACAGGCCGGTAGCCTTTGTTGCTAGTGCCCTTATATTTTAGTTTATTATAATCTTTTTATTGTAAAAAATATATAAATAAACAAATAATGAGTCTGCACTCTACATGGTCTTTGTATTTAACAGGGAAGTTAATGTTTTTTTGTGTTAAAAAGACTACACTCGCTTGACTTGGAACTTTTCTGGTTTATTAATTCAACTTTCAGCTAATTCTTCGTTAGATCGAGAGCATTTTTTTTAGTATTTTGTTCTCAATGTAGAAAAAAATCCATTAAAAAGGCAACCCATTGTGCGAATAAAAACAACATTTTTAAGCGTTTTACTTTTTTTTTTTGGAATTTTCTTTGGAAAACATTTTCCTTTGTAAACTGTCTGTCGGTTTACAACACGATTTTTTAATATTTATATTCAAACTTTTTTTTGTTAGTATTGTAATAAAAGCTGCCTCTCCTACCCCGGCACTTCCTAATTATTAATTATTTTTGTTTTTATTTGGTAATTATATCTTTAATAATTTCCTTTGCCACCACCAACTGCCATATTTGTACATGTGCATGTGTGCGAGTGTATGTATGTGCAATGAAAATAGAAACTGTTGTTTTGTTTGAAGTTACATTTTCAGCATATTAATGTTAATTAAAGAAAACAATTTCCAAAAAACCGAAACAGCAGAGAAGAGAAGAGAAATAATGCATTACGAGGTACATACACAAGCAGCACAATGGGAAATTGTTACGCACTGTCAAATGTTTCGACATACGAATACCATAACCACCATCATTCAACAATGAATCGTGCAGATAGACCGGGAGACACAGAGTTAGACTGCAAAACATCCAAACCTCACTCCACCACCCCCCACCCACCTCCATCTATTGCTGTTGGAGAGCTGGGCGGGCACCATACAGCTGAAACTGCATAAATTAAATTTGGCTTTTCTTAAGACCGACAAACAAAACAAACAAACGAACGAAAAAAAAAAAACGCACAACCGGCGCAAAAGAAAAAGACAAAACTCTTCGTTGGCAGACGAAGCAAACAAATGTTTTTTTTTTTTGTTTTTTTCGTTTTTTTTGTAAAGTTTCCCAAAATATTTAATGAACTTTTTTTTTTGTCTACGACCCAAAACTTTACACACAAATGTTGCGTATTTTTTGTTAGTTCGTTCGTTCGTTTGTTTTGTTTGTATGGCTGTGCGTAAAGTGCGTTTTATTAATGCTGCTCTTCTTGTAGTATTGCCACATACAGCAACAGCAACAGCAATAACAACAACAACTTTAAAACAAACATACACACAACAAAATATAGTTTTGTATGACGTTATTAAATAAACTCCTAAAATGAGCTCATTGCGTTAATGTGACCTACTTTTTCGTTTGCCTTACTGTAGTGTAGTGTGTTTTTCTATTGTTGTTGCTGCTGCTGCTGAATTGGGAACACTCACACTCGCACACACACACACACTCACTATGAGTAATAGCTCTAATTTAGGTCTATGCCCACTCCGCTACATACGCGTTCTCTACACGCATGAAGAATGCAGCACGCAACGACGCAACGCATTGTATGCGCAACGCACAATAGCGACGACCCCTCTTTAACATTGAAATACGCCGACCGACGACAGCAAGCGAACAAGCAGCAAAATGCTGATTGCGGTGCCCTGCTGTTCCGTTGGTTTCCTCCTCGGTTCGGCTCGTTTGTTGCGCAGCCAATGCTCGGCTCGGCAAGCCAACATTTATCTGTAGTTAATGGGTAATGTGAGTCGCACAAGCTTTTTTTTTTTTGCGTCTACATTACAATGCGCACTTGTTTGGGCACAACGAGGTCGTTATGAAAAGGGATGGTAAATGCATGCCACTACATTGACATGAAAAATAATCCATTGAAAATGATCAGAAAATGTTTTTAATGAATGAATTCTTCTAAGAACGAATACAAATTACACCGTGTTACACACATTCTGTCCTATGAACCAAATTTACTTTTTCGGAAAGGGGATAAAAAATAAAAATACACGTGTATCGGCGATTTTCATGTACACGTCAGAATTTTTTTTTTTAAGTTTGAAGTATGAATCTCCTTGTGGCCTGTGTGATCCCTTTTAACCCTTTTTCAGTGATCCAATCGAGCTGATTTTTTGCAGGCAGACTTGTGGAAATGTCTGTATCACGTAAAATTTTTTAAAATATAAATTTTTATCAATTCTCAGATTTTCCTAAATTGTTTTTTAAAATAGTTTTCGTTTTTTTTTAAGGTTTCAGTCAAAAAACATTTTTTTTTCGTAGTTTAAAAATTTGGAGTCTCTTCAAGTTATGCTAAGAAAAGTGAAAAAATATTTTTTTTTTCAAAAATAATAAAAATTGGGGAAAATCTGAGAATTGATAAAAATTGTTTTTAAAAAATTGTACGTGATACAGACATTTCCACGAGTCTGCCTGCCAAAAATCAGCTCGATTGGATCACTGAAAAAGGGTTAAAAATCGGTCCAAAGGCTTTCACACAGGCCACTACGAGCTTCATACTTCAAACTTAAAAAAAAAAATCTGACGTGTACATGAAAATCGCCGATACACGTGTATTTTTATTTTTTCCCCTCTTTCCGAATATGTGCATTTGGTTCATAGGACAGAAAAAATTCTATTTTTTGTAACACGGTGTTATGAGCAGATATTTTAGTCCATGAAATTCATGGTCCATAAAATCCATGAAGAGTTCTCCAACTCTAATGGAGCAGCGATCTGAAAATTACCCATATGCAAAGTATTAGGAACACAATTTCTCCAGGAAATTAAAGAAATATCATCCCTGAGGAAGTTGGAAAAATCCCAACGAAACGTCGCATAGAAATAATGAAATAATAATCTTTTATTTGCATTGGCATTTGGAAGTGACTTGGAAGCTCGTCTAGGTAGAACCTAAGAAAAACCACTAAAGAAAATGTAGACTGTTATCTCCCAACCAAAATGAAGGACACAGTGACTTTAAGACCACCTATGAAGTTGTATGTTTAGAGTTCATGGCTCAGTCACAACGGAGTAGCACCGATCACTTTAAGACCAGATCAGTTCACCGCCAGGGGTGGTTTACTATCTTATACTCAACAACAACTTCAAGGCAAAACTATCCCAGAGATTTGGATGGTAAATCCCTGCTAAAGTGCCAGACGATGCGTTTCTAGGCAAAAATCATAGTGTTCTCTGATCACCCGCGACCTCCGACTACAAACTCCGGTCAGATCGCCCAAAAAGTACTAATGCAGCTCGTTGTAAAGGACGCTGTCACTTACTTATATAGGACTCAATATCGTAGAACAGAATCTTGAATAGGAGGATATTGGCATCATTTGGTTTTAACAGGACGGCGGTACGTCGTGCCACACAGCCGAAGCTACACTCGATGTTTTGCGCCCTGTTTTTGAAGAACGCATTATCAGCCGCCGAGCTGATGTCGTTAGGCTACTGCATGGCCGGCCGAGCCAGCCATTTGAATGCAATTATTTTCCATTATTAACCGAAAGGATTGTACTTTCAAATAAAAAAAGAAATTTGAGAAAATGTCCAGTAGTAGTTTTTTTTCAAAGAATTTTCAAAAAAAAAAGTTATTTGGCGGACCCTGTATAATACATAGCGACATCTAGTGTTTGCAGACGTAGTTATACTTCTGCAAGCGAACATATGACGTCTATTCATTAGCAAAGATAATATTGAGGGCAGACTACCTAGGTCTGTAGGGAAACACATTATTTTGGTTGCATAACCCTACTCGTATTAGGCAGTGACTTCGGATCACTACTGAAATTCATACTTGTAAAGGGTGTTTTTTATTGGGGTATAGAACTTTAAGTTGGCATCACTTTTTTAACTGGCGGCCATTTTGTCAGCTGTCAAGTGATTAATATTTAGTTTGGTTTGCCATTTCATCATGAACAGGTTGACAAAAGAACAACGCTTGTAAATCGTGCACATTTATTTCGAAAGTAATGGTTCAGTTCGCGAAGTTCACCGCAAGCTCCGTCCGAATGAATCGATTCGCCACCGTGCACAGCAATTGAAGCTTTGTCCATCAACTTTATGGAAGATTTTGAGCAAAGATCTTGGCTTGCGACCTTACAAGATCCAGCTTGTGCAAGAATTAAAGCCGCGAGACCATGCAATGCGTCGTGATTTTGGTGTATGGGCCGAAAATGAGATTTATCTCGATGCTGATTTTCATCACAATTGGAAAATTGGACCTGTAGAATTGGCTTTATTCGAGCCAGCCGCGGCGGCCACATGCCAGAAATCATATTTAAACATTAATGGCATAAAATTATCCTTCCAATAAAGCCAAATTGACATTAAAACGATTTTCTTGTGTTTTATTTCAATTCGAAGTTCTATACCTCAACAAAAAACACCCTTTACATGTATTTTATTTTACATTCGTTACTATCGTCCCATACGTCTAAGACTTTTGCTTTAAGTAGCTTAATTTAAAAAAAAATGTTCATTAGAGTTTTTAAAATGTTTGCTTTTGTGTTATTTTGCGTTATAGTGGAGTTACTTTACGTTACAAATTTAGCTTGGTGCGAATAGGGAAATGTAATGCATTTATTTCATTTATCCGGATTTTGTTTCATTTAACCGAAGTCCTTCTGTTCACATGTAGATATTGGAGCCGACACTAAATTTACTTTCGGAGACGTTACAATTTGGGCTCATTTATAGAAACAAGTTCTGATCTGACTTAGGTCCTTTGTCCACTAGATTGTCTTTGAACTTTTGGCTGATTTTGCATTACTAAAATAATTCCAATTCACCTTCGAACGTCTGCCTCTCTGGTTTCACTTGTCTCGTAATTTGAATACCATCCTCGTCTGACATACGAGTACATCTACCACGACACGAAGACTTTATCGCTTGCATGTAGTTGTGAGGAAATAATATTAAACTAAATCATTGTGTCTCTGTGTACGCATTTGATGTTTATTGTATTTAATGATAATGTAATGAAATCACGTGTAGTTATTTCCAAGTTTTATGTCTTTCTCGTGTAAAAGACGACATTCACACAAGCCAACGAAGAAGACGCAGAAAGATGTGTACAACAACAACAGCAATAGTTTCCTAGAATATCATGAAAAGACAAACGAACAAATGGCATAGATAGGCCTCCGCCGACAGACGGACAAATGGACAGACAATCGGATAAGCAGACAATTGAGCGTCAGTTGGAAATCGTTAACAACGGAAATCGGGCACACCGATGATGTTGTAAACATGTCGTCGTTGCTTTTCTTCGACTCTTGTTGTTGTGGAAGCCCTAACAAAAAAAAAGCTTGCTTTGTGTGTATGTGAACACACTACATTATTACGCACTTCCTATTACCTACGGAGAATAGCCTAAAACGCATTTCAAATCGTTGGCTTTGTTGTATTTGGTTCTCCTCGCTGTCTTCAACTTTTCATAAGCTGTATAGATCGGCGACGTCGTCATTAAAACAACGCGCGTTATGGCGTAGCTTTTAAATTTTGTTGGTCGCCTGACAGATGACGAATTTACTTTTGTACATAACCTTCAAATATTTGCATTTGTCGACCAAAGCAAATGCAGCATATTTACAAAAAAAAACCCACAACTAGAAACAAACCCATTGGTTTTGCTGTACACCCCGTAACCACACCCGCCTCGTTTGTGGATCGCCGACTTTGCTAATGTGTGAATAGTGTGAGTGTTGACATGAATTGCGCGCATATGACTGCGGCATCAAAATGGCGAAATGGGCAAATATCACACACATTATCAGAAAGAGAAAATTATTAGACCATAGCGCGGTCTGAAATGCAAAGTGAGACATCTTGTTGTTAAGTCGCATTTGTCATTGAATGGCGAAATGACTGTGTTCGCACGCTTCAGTTAGGGTCTGGAACTAAAGAGAAATAAATATTTTTTTAACTGATGGCTGATGATCTTTCGAAGACGTAAGTGGCTAACTGAGACAGTTTTCAGACTTTATCCGGTTAAGAGCTAACCGGCTGTAATTGAATTCAGTTGGAATTTTACCTCCATTATGTTTTTGGAAAATTAAGATCAAACGGATATCAGAAACGCACCGTCGGAGCAAAAGCCAATAGAGTCATTGTCCAAAAACAATATGGAGGACAGACGACCTATGGTGTATGCAAGCAGAGGGCGACTAGAGGTCTTTCTAAGAACGATGCACAGTTTTGCTGTGACGTCTAGAGTTTTCAGGCGACTACTTCTGCAAACAGAATATTTTTACCTGTCCTTTAGATAGTCTCTTCCTATTCCAAAGAGCAGACGACAAAACGGCGTATCCAAATGTACAGGGGTTTCCAACAAGAGGTGTTATTTTGGTATTCAAAGAAAAATGTATGCCGTTAATAATGTAAAACAACATCAGCCAAATGGACACCATGACCACGCCTACAGGACCATATCCTTTTCATGAAATTTTCCATAACCAAATCGGAACGGGGCTGCCCTCGATAGCCTCTTCTTTGAGGTCTTGAATCGACGCTGAGCTGTTGGCGTAGACCTTATCTTTCACATGGCCCCAGAGAAAGAAGTCGCAAGGTGTTAAATCACAAGATCTCGGTGGCCAATTGTGATCACCTCTTCGAGAGATAACACGGTCCGGAAACTTTTTAGTTTTGCGAACTGTTACTGCAAGATTTTCACCATTTTTGTGATATCAACTCCTCTTATTTGAAAATATTTAAATATCAACGTTACGATTTTAGATAGGGACTAATTTCACATTAAAACGAGTCGAAATTGTGACCCCACCGAATGTAAATTTAGTGCCGGCTCCATTCTCTGCCTGTGTACCAAAGAACTTTGGTTAAATTAAACATATTTCAATTATGCGGAATTCACATTATTGAAAAGATGAGATAAATGAAACAAAAGCATTGTATTTTAATGTTTTCAGTTAAGCGGTTTCGACAGTACTTGTACTAAGTCCTAAACCAACTGAAGTGAAACTTTAGTTGAAAAAAAAAAAATTCTGTTTTTGATAGATTTTATCATGTCAAATCTGCACTCTTCACATTGAATAATTTGAATTTTTTTGTTATTAATTAATATTTTCTTATTTTTATTTCGTTGAATATTTTGGTATAAATACTTGTTCAATTTTACTTTTTCTTAATAAATCACTAACGCAAATATTAATCAACATTATAATTAATTGTATTTTCTTTTTTTTTTTTTTAGTTACATATATTTGCAGAATTTATCTTTTCGATCTGACTTACCTTTTCTCAAAATAGCTTTGCGTAACGTGAACTCCTTTGACGACGTTTGTTTTTTGTTGCAATATCGACAATTGTTTATACTTTTTGTTGAGTTTGTTTTTTATAAAAAAAGTTCTTTTATTTATTTTTGTATGTTGTTTTTTTTTTATTTGAATTTATTTTCTTTTTGAGTGTGTTGTTTTTTTTTTTGTAGATCGAAACGAAATTTTTTTAGCAAACTTTTTACTGTTGTGCACGTGAACGAACGTAGTTCAAAGTTTGCTTTTAGTGTGTCCAAACCAATAATTTTGAAAATAGTTCCCAATTTTTGTGAAAAGTTCTTTAGTTATTGTTGATTTTGTTGTTGTATGACTTTAGGTTAAAATTTAAATTGTTTTTTTAATTTAAAATTTACACTTTTTTGCTGCTTTTGTTTTGCTTTCCTTTTATGTAGGCATTCTTAGTGCATGAGTGTTGGTTTTGTTGTTTGTTTTTGTTTTTTTGTTTTTGAATACGAAAATGTAAAAGTTACATTAAAATATGTGTTTGTTTTGTTTTTTCTTTTAGTTTATATAAAAATGGTTGAATTAATAATTACGAGATAATGATGATTATTTTGTTGTGGTTTCCTATATGTATATATATATATATATATATATGTAGATATCTATATATTTGATATTTATTATATTACATAATTATGGGAAAATTTATTTTCTTATATGCCGAAAAATGTTATTTTTACAAAACTTTTTCTTTACACGTTATTCTTCTTTTTGAATTTTTCTTGGTTTTTTTTTATGAAAATTTACCAAAAATTGTTTTTTTTCCAAACTCGTTTTTTTTTGTTTTGGATAATTTTTTTTAGTTATGCCAATTGTGTGGATTTTTTTTTTGTCGAAATTTTGTTTAGTTTTTATGCCAAAAATGTTTCATTATTTTGAATTTTTCTTTGAATTTCACATTACAACCATTTTAGGATTTTGCCTAAGTTTCATTTGTTGTTGTTGGTTATTTATGGTTGCTGTTGTTGTTGTTGTTGTTAATGCATTATAATTATTATTAATGCTTAAATTATTCATTTCCGTTGACATTTTGCTGTCCGGTTAAAGGGCAATTAGAGAGTTTGCGATAATCTGCAAAGAATATGAGGTAAAAGGAAATAAATTAGTCGATATATAGAATAACAAATTTATACAATTAATAACAATAAGGGTATATATTTTTCTCAGTGTAATTATGCGATTCGCTGTTTTTGAGTTCATTTTTTTTTGTGAATGTAAAATAAATTTTATTAGTTTTTGAGTGTATAAAAGTTGTATACTATTTTTCTCTCAGTGTATTGATATACCTTAGCCTTAATAACATTTTGTTTATGGCTCGAACAATCAGTTGGATTATTAAAATTTTTTGTATTCTGTTCGAAGACTTTTTATGGAATTTAAGAAGGACTTCATTGCACATTAAAATACCATTTTCTGCTGAAAGTGAGGCTAACACTGATTTCGTCTTATCATCTATTGGAAACATCCACTATACATGGCTACATTCCTTCAATTGGAAGATATTCTTGGCATAAATTAAAAAACTCCATTCCTATTCCACTTTATTTCTTTCATACTTTCCATACAGTTCTTCAATTTGTCCCATTTCGGATTCTCTCATCAGATTCCAAATCAGGAATTTTTCCACCTGAGAAGTCTTAGAGATGTTGTTATTCTCGCAGGCTTCACACATATTTTTTGAGTCTCCTTGTCACTATATATTTTTCTTTTTTACTTTCCACCGACTTTTTTATTTTGCTGCATCGAATTATAAATTATTTCGTATGAAAGATCCTACATACAGAAATCTTCTCACAGACTTTGCGTATATTTTTTGGGGGTACGCAGAGGTCTTCCATTACTTTACTCCAGTCTCAGTCATTTATGGTTCACTTTCAGCTGGGGGGTTGTTATCATGTCCACTTTTTTGATGCCACAGTGTAATGAGACCAGAAATATAAATTCGGTCCTAATTGGCCGACAATAAAGCTAATTACTAAGAAAACACATGGACGTCCTAACTGGGTACTCGACGGTAAAGTCACATCTATTTCGCCATGAACTTAAGAAGGGGACATTGAAATTATGAGACACTTTCTTTGTCCGCAAGATGATTAGCCTAATGAAGAGGTTTCCGGCTAGTCTTAAGATGCGCTGAAGAGGTGACCGACTTGTTCAGATCCAGATTATCTCAGAATACCGGCCATTATTGTTTTGCATTTCATTGGCTTTATTGTTGCCCAGCGTGGATACACCACTGACTTGTGACTGACTTGTTCAGATCCAGATTATCTCAGAATACCGGCCATTATTGTTTTGCATTTCATTGGCTTTATTGTTGCCCAGCGTGGATACACCACTTCTGCCCTTAAGTTTTCTTTTATTTTTTAATAAACCCCCAAATCTACACTATCTGTTTGGAATCCTTGTGAGAAAACAAAAACTGTTCAGCTTTGCCAAGAATACAGAATTCTGTTTGTTTCCACGACAAAAATACAACCAACGTGAAGATGAATCTTATCAGAAAACATTTCCCATTAACTCGTAACACACAGCAAGGACACCAGTCACCAATGCATGCATGCAGCTTATTCCCAAATTGCACACCCCTGTTGGGTGGCTGCAGCAACATTCAGCTGTTGTGTTGTTGGGTCCCTGCAGTATGTTCAAATTTCCAAGCAAAAAAGCCGGCACGGCACGGACGTTGCAAGTTGAAAACGAATGTTGGCAGGACACACGCTCATATGTATGTATGTGTGATTGTATCATACAACAAACGAATGGGTGGTAGTTGCAGTTGTAGAGATGTGCGTGGTGGTGGTGGTAAGGACTATAAAGAGTCCTGGCGCTCTTTGGTCGTTGTTTTTCTTGCTTGTCATCTCCGAAATTATGCAGTAGTGCAGTTTTTTTTTCACAACTGAGCACTTGGCGGCTCAACTACACGAGTAACAACCACAACAAAAGGACAAGACATCAGCCGTTCTCATTGCTAGTTTTTCTTTCAACTCCTCTTTTTTTTTTTTTGGTTGTTCTTATGCACCTCATCTCATCGCTCTGCCTCTTACCGTACTCGTATTTAATTTAATGGAGTAATTCCTAATCATCATCATCGTTTCAGTCATAATTATCAGCATGAGGCTTATTTTCTATGTTTTATAGTGAAATGAGACTTCAAACAGAGAGTGAGAGAGAGAGCTCCGCTGCATATATATATACATACATCCTTACACATCATGCACAGAGATAGGGAATATGAGAGAGAGAGATAGAGAGCACACATTACTCTGATGCGATTGAATGAACGGTATAAAAAAGAAGGGGGTTGGTTTTCAATTTCTCTGATTTATTTGTGGTGGAAAATAATACAAAACTTGATTTCTTTTCAGTTTTTTTTCTTCGTGTTGTTGTCCACAGTCGGGTGTTATTGTTTGTTTTATTAAATGTTGTTGATTTTTAATGCAGTTTTATCTTCTCTCCCCGAGTGCAGCAAATACTAAGGAGCGAGAGAGCTGGCCGGAGTTGTGAGAGTTTTGAACATGAAGGATTGCCATGCATGAATTGAGAAAACATGATGATTCAAAAAAAGGATTTCCAACATTTATGTACACTCACACAGGCAGACATTTCAAATTGAATAAAAAAAAAAAAAAAAAAAAATCAACTGCAGTAAAAAAGTGCTCAACATACGTTTGACGAGGAGGGTTTGTTTTGTGACCCCTTCAGATAAAGAAGTGCTACAACAGGGGGAAAAAAGTGCACTGAATGACATTTAACTTTTGGCGGAATACTGTAAGTAAAGTTATAAAGAAAAAACTTTCCATGAAATTTCTGGATTTTTAGGATACGCTTCGAAGCTAAACCAAAAAATCAGAGTTGTCACAGACATTACAATGGGAACTCCTCTGAAACCTCAGCCGAGAGAGATGTATAAGGAACCTTCACAAAGCCAGTATTCACGTGCTTATGAATATCCCACAGTTTTGAATCTGAAGTTATTTTCTCGTAGTCATTTATTACTAATCTTTTCCGAAAGTTGTACCTTGGAGAAATGGTCCTTCGATGCAATATCTAAAATACAATACCTCGTTATGGAAATCACTTTAAAGTAAATCGAAGTTATTTCACGAAACTCAATCAATGAAAATTGTGAATACAATTTTAGTTTTATCACATAGTAATTTGTTTCTCATGTTAGATAAATAAATGTAAAGAAGCCATATCGTTCCAAAAAAATGTGTGTATATTTCCCTGAATGCCAAAATACGACAGACACGAGGAATTTCTGTAGACTGCATGATATAGGCGTTCGGAGTCGTCTGTAACACAGAGTTAAAATATTTAACGGATACTCATATAAAATTGTAAAAAGGATTCGATATGGTTGTTCATTCGGAATTTTACCAACCAAGCTAGATTGTTTTCATTTTGCAAACAAATGAAAATGAAAATAGCTTTTTCTTTTTAAGGCCAAAACTATTTATATTTGCCCTCATCTATTTTGACCACAAAGTCAGAGTTATGATTTTATCTCAGATCATGAAATGGCATTTATGAGTAACACAAACAAAACATGATCCATTTGACAAAAGAAATTATCATATTGGCATGATGTTTTCTCAATTAATATTAAATGCTGTGAATTAAGTTAGAATTGTAATTGTTTTCGAACGAAATAAGTTAGGCAGTTAGTGATGTGTCCCATATTCAGCCATATTCGAAATTATACGGAACATGTTCTACAGTGGAATATTTTCCGAGTGAAACCCTAATGATATTTGTCCCATATTCAGCCTAGAATTATAAAATTATACGGAACATGTTCTACAGTGGAATATTTTCAGAGTGAAAAACTACTTCGAGAGAACTTTATAAAGAAAAATAACACACTTAATCAAAGCAAAAATAATCAAGGACAGTTTTTTTTGGCGGTTAAAGAAAGTTTCCATTGAAACAAAAAAACTTTATGTCAAAAAAGGAAACAATTAAAATATTCAAATAGAAACTAATCATAAACTAAAGAATTGTTTAAAAATACACATCTAACACTGTTTGAGCATAGACCTCAAGTTCCAATAATGGTGTAGTGACTGGATTTTATTTAACCACTTTATATTTATATAATAAAAAATCTTTCAAGTCATTACAAATACACTTGTTTTTGGACTTTTTTTAACCCGATCGAATGTTAATGTAATGTCCGCTTTTGAACACTGTTGGACGAGTCTTTGAATCTATTAAACAAGAGCGTCAAGTTCAAAATATGTTAAGAACATTTTCCAGGCGAGTTTATGAACTTGTATAGAAAGAACATTAGAACATTGTAAATCAAGAAATCGTATATTATGGGAAACGGTTGAAAAAATGAAACTTTTTTTTAAAATTTAGGAACCTTTTCATAAGATCTACTAGATTTTTCATAATATCTATGAAACTTCTCATAAGGTCTATGAAACTTTTCATAATATCTATGAAACTTCTCATAAGGTTTATGAAACTTTTCATAAGGTCAATGAAACTTTTCATAATAACTATGCAATTTCTCATAAGGTCTACGAAACTTTTCATAAGGTCTATGAAACCTCTCATAAGATCTATGCAACTTTTCATAAGATCTATGCAAATAAAATATGTGAAATATTTCCTAAAAGAAAATAATAATAAAAAAATGGATTCAAAATTGCTTTCGCTGGAATATAACAAAGATTTCATGATTTTTATGAAGATAATATTTTTCTGAATTGCCACGAATGTGTTAATTTGAGTTAAAATAGTCTCGTGGTCGAGAAGAACGCCTAATGAACTCTTTTATCATTGAATGGGAAAGTCTATCGATGCATAATCTGGTGGTATTGTGTAGCGCACTACTATGCAGAGGCCAGGGTTAAATAAAGTGTTCGCTCGAATTTAATCACTAACAAAAAATTGGATTTTTCATCTGTTTTTTGTTTGTTGGTCTTTAATTTGAATAACAAAAACGAGTGAGGTTATTTTTTTTTAATAAAAAGGTTCTTCAATGACCCTTTTTGTAAGACGTTTTTTGTTTTATCAAAAAATAATGTTTTTCCTTTAAGTATTTCAAATTTTACGTTATCGGGAGATTGGCAATTGTCTATGTTATCTAGTGGTTGAACCGGGACGGCATAAGGATCTGATACTGTGGAAATTTCCAATCAAATGGAAAATTATTGAACAGCATCTAGAGATATCCCCATGATGTGGTCAATGAGATGAAATATACTTAGCCATGGGTTTGTTATTATCGCGTCCCAAATGGGAAATCCTTAAAAGTTATCCAATATTGTTGTGGTCAGATTATTGAAGTCAGAAGCAGCTGATTTTTTTTTTCTTAAACTCAGTGGAAATTGAAACTCTAGCAACACCAAAAACACTGAGAAAAATTATGTGTAGGATATATTTAGTTACAAACAATATTTTCTTTTTAAATTGTGTATAAAAGCTCAATGTGGAAGTAGAAATTTTTATCACTGATATTATTTTTGGATTATTAATATTTTTAAATAAATGCTTTTTTATATTTGTATTTCAAACAAGTTTTGTAAAACACAGTCTTGAACCAAAGTAAATAATTGTTTTTTTTTTTAAAAAAAAGATCAATTTTTCAACAATTTTTTTTGTGTTGTTCATTTAGAATATTCACTAATGGCCAAACATCTGATACACTGAAAAAAAAAATCGACTATTTTTTTTTAATACTTTGTCTTTTATAAAATCCATGTAGTCGTTTTTTTTTAAATAAATAGTTATTTTAAGTATATTGAGTCTTTCGATTTTGTTTTTAATACACACGAAATGTTTGTGGATTTATTAAATATCTTGTAATTCTTCAACAAATTTGATCAGAAATTCAATAAAATTGTAATTTTCACCAGATAAAATAAATATGTTTTTTAAATCTCAGATAATCTGCATCCACATTTCATACAGAGTTAGGGTTTATTTTTTTAAATGAATTGTCTGCCGCCTTGAATTTGCTAACACTGGCGCATCACTAAGTCACTGTAAACTATTTTTTAATTTATAAAAATAAATCCACAATTGATTGAGCTTTTCAAAACATTTTCCACATATCATTTTTATCAGACATTGGTTAGAGTAAACGAATTAGTAAGAAATATTTTATTATTCATCAAATAGTTGGCTACTTCTTTTTATTTACAGTTTGAACGTTTTGTCTTTTGTCACTTTTGTTTTTAAAAACAATTAATAATTCTTCTTTAACTACTAAACACATTAATTTGTTTTATTACCGCTTTTTCTTCCATGCAAACATTCGGAATATTTTCTTTTATTTTTTTTTTTATCAATCCTGCAAACCAAACCAGGGAGATGCACTTTTTTTCTGCGCGTTTTTGTTGTTTCGTTTTTGCTGAAAAACGTTTTTTCGTGAACAAAATTAAACTTGATTTTTTGTTGTGTGTGTGTGTTTCTTGTAGAAAATGTTACAAAATTTCGCTTGTTATTGTTGTTCGTTAATAATAACTTTATTTCATTTTCTCATTCTTCTTCTTCAGCGCGCGTTTGTTTTTCTTGCAATTGTTGTTTCTATGATTTTGCGAATGCTGTTGTTGTTGTTCGGGGGTAAAGAAATTTTGCGTTGTTTTTGTTATTGAAAAATTTATTATTATAATAATTTTTGTTGTTGTTGGTTGTTTGATTTGATTTAATAATTTTTTTTTGTATTTTATTTTATATTTTTTTTTTTGGTGAACAAAAACTTAAGAAAAAACGTTACGAGAGACGTGTAGTAGTGCACACACTGCGACGAGCGAGCGAGCACCTCCGAAACCTAGGTCCGAATAGACGAACATGAGTTTTGTGAATTGCGTTTCTGGCCCACCAACCACCGTGTGTGCCGTTGTGCTTTGTGTCAGTTTCAGCAAATACATACAAACAGCAGCAACAACATCACCGTGCCGAAACGTAAGAGTTGGCGACAGAGGCAGCAAAAGCATCTGTACATTCGCTCAAAAATGACAGTGGCAGCAGCGCATTCGAAAGAGCATTTGGAACTGTTTGCCGTTGTTGTTGTCGGCAGTCGTCGCAGACGCATAACATACGCACACAACTGACACTCTCTCTCTAACGCTCAGTCTACTTCATCGTTGCTGCTGCCGTTGTGCACGGAGAACGGCAGAGAGAGTTGAGTATGGGTAAGTGTGTTTGGGCTTGTGAAGCTTACTGTACAGAACATGGGGCTCTGCAGTGTCGAACAGCAGCAGTAAATGCTGTTCGAAAAGGTGGATTCACAAGAAGTTCTACAACAACAAAAGCAATTTTGTATTCAGTATTCTAAAGAGAACATACACAATCTCACCACCGCAAACACAGGCTGACAAAGTGCAAATCAGTTGTTACGAGAAAAGCCCATCCATCCAGCAAGCAAACAACGAACGCCGAACGCATTGGCAAAAAAAGGAATTGAAAAACAAATAACACCCAACCAGCAAACACATGCTCTCTTGGCACACACAAAAACAAACGCTCTCTCTCTGACTGGTTCAAATACACTGGCATGGTGAGGGTTTTTGTGTGTGTGACAATCACGCTAGCAGCTTTGATTTGCTTTTGTCGCTTCCCTATTGCATTTGCAAAAGTGTATTTGCATTTCCCCCTTTTTCAGAGTGCCAAACATAATCTCTCTTTCTCTCTATATTTTTGTATTTGTTTTGGCTCTCGGTAAATCTCGCGCTCTCTCTCTCTCACTTGATGTACTCTATCCTTTATGAGTGTGACAATACACTTGGTTTCATATGGTGTAATCCAATTGGAATTTTGAATTGGTCTATTACACCATTTCAGTGTTCCTACTCCCCAACATTATCACCACTGAACGGAACTCTGCAGCCCGAGGAGATGGCGTATTTGCAATATGCAGTATTTGTTGTACGGACTGAATGCTGTATCTACTGTCAAATCATTCATGTCCATCATAGCATTTATTTTTTGGCAGTAAAATATCACAATGTGTCTCTCTCATGTGGAATCCGTTTTGTGCTATTCCATTCTATCAAATTCAATTAGAATAGTTTTTCCAGATTGTGTCATTCATCCACAGTTGTTGTATGGAAAGCCCTCCTAAAGGGTTAAATTGCATGTTTCATATCGTACTTCTTTCTTAGATGTGGCAATGCATTATCCTTATGTCTCATCCCCCTCTCTCGCTCTCCTCCTTTCTATTGGGGTGAATTTGTCGGCCTGTGTGTGTGTCTGTCTGTGCATTTTGGATTTGATAGGCATAAATCCTTTTTTGTACTTGCTGCTTCTCATATCCTTCATAGTCATATGCAAATTACAGGATTTGTCGTGTCTCTTTTTGCCTTCGTCCTTTTTGTGGAAATCTTGTTTTCTAGAGCACACAACTTATAATGCATCACAATGGAAGTGTTTTCCATTTTAAATAATAGTTTTCTGATCACCAAAAAGGATATAATATTTGTTTGTAGTCGAACACAAATACAATTAGGCGCCATTGAAACAAAGTTGTTTGGAAATTATTTGCTATTGTTAACAGGATTTTTGGATTAGTATTCGAGTATTGTAAAACTAGATTCTACACTCAGAACAAATATAATATTCAGGAAAGTTATATTGGGTTCTCCAACAAAGGGTGTTATTTTGGTATTCAAAGAAAAATGGATTTTTTTGTGACAAATGATCGGATGTTTATTTCATTAAAAAGAGGAAGGTATGCCGTTAATAATGAAGAACAACATCAGACAAATGGCCACCACGACCACGCTTATAGGACCATGTCCTTTTCATGAAATTTTCCATAACCAAATCGCAACGGGGCTGCCCTGTGTCCTCGACAGCCTCACGAATTCTATCTTTGAGGTATTGAGTCGACGCTGGGCTGTTGGCGTAGACCTTATCTTTCACGTTGCCCCAAAGGAAGTAGTCGCAAGGTGTTAAATCACAATACTGTAGAGTTTCCATTTTCGGGATTTAATTGAAAATGTTTCGTGGTGCTGGTGTGCATGACGGTCTATTGGAATCATTCCTAATATTATGATTTTATATATTATTTGTGGTAAGAAATAATTCTAAGTCAGCCTTGTGCTTCTGTGGGAGACATTGTTCAGTGTTTCTTGGCTTTTTTATTAGTCATTCAATTGAATTTCATTTTTCAAATAAATATACAGAAAATAAAAAATATTAATTAGATTTGTTGTGATATTTATACTGCGTTCGTATAATATTTCAATTCCCAGGATTTGTTCAAAGTTTGTGTTCGTCACAAACCGAGACTTTTGCTTATTTCATTTAAACCGGACCAAATACATATTAAAGGAATAAAGGTAAACAATACATATGAAACATATTTTTGTTAAGCACAATGAAATTGATGAACAATTTTATATTGAAATTTACGTAGAACTTTGTTAAATTAAATTGAATTAGTTTCTTAATATTACGAATGAATGAATAATATTTGTTCATTGCAAAAACAAACTAATTTCGTACTGAAATGTACAATTTTAATGAATTCCGTTCATACTGCATCCGGATAATTGTGTCTTGCCGGGCCCACGACGTTACATAGTCATACAAGTTATAAATAAAAAGATAAACCTTAGATTAAAATGATCCGCATTCACTGCAAACGCACATTCAGTGATGAACTGCACGCTCACTCAATCCCACGGCTAAGAAACCCGAATGCCACTTTGCAAATACACGAAAAGCTTTTGCGTTTGTGTAGAGCAAATACACACACACACATAAATACATTCGATTTGCATTTAAAGCTTTATGTTGCTCGCTACGAAGAAATAGAGGAGAATTGTGAAGAGAGCGCGAGATATTGTGTTTATCGTCTTGGTTTCCATCTCTCTAGTGTTGGGGCTTTTTCATTGTTGTTTTGAAAAAAAAAAATTGTGCATGAAGTTAAGTACGCAACACGAGATGTGAGAGCAAAGTTTACGCAATTTCTTAAAACACGTGTACTGAACGAAAACCACTAATGCGAGAGCGGGTTATTATCAGTTCGTTTTAGAACCGTAGAGAGTGTTGCGGAGGGGGTTCCACAAAACCATAAGCAGCAAGTGTTAAAAGGAGCGGAAGCATAAAAAGCATCCCGCACGAAGAAGACTGCTGTTGTATGTCATAATGATGTTGTTCACCATGAATGGGACAGACGTCCGAGGGGGCGGGGAACGGAGTGTTTGGGAATAAATGTTCAATATTCCCTTTTTTGTTCTCTTCTCCATTCTCTGGTGGCTATGTAACCACGACTACATCTTAGTATGCCTATGTGAATGTATGCATATGCGAAAAAAAAGCTTTACTTAGCATTCGCTGCACACACAGAGGAAATTGCATGTGGCGACCAGTCCGAAGACTGGCGCTGTCATTGTTGTGTGTGTGCGTGTGTTTGTGTGCGTGTGTGTGTTTGGGGTAGTAACGAGATAGGCTCGGCCCGGTTGTTCATTCGTTTGGAGTAGTAATTGAGTATCGAGGAAGTGAGAGACAGAAGAGTGTGTGCTTGTTTTGCTGCACACATTCGTTAATACATGAAATGAAATGTGCGTGAGGTCTGGTTGCGAGTGTGTGCTTGCGTATCGTAGTACGAAAGTTTGTTGCAGAATTCAATTCTCGCGCTATGTGTTTGTGTTTTTGTTATGCTATATCTTGGCTCTCTCATCAATAGTTGAATTATATGCTCCACATTTTCACACACATACACATAAACAGAAAGCGCCATTATACCCTTGCCTTAGTGGTGTTGCCTGCTATATTTTCATTATCATCATGTGCGAGTACATAGGCATAGTACAATATACAGTGGGACGAAAAACGTATCCTTTTTTCTTCAAAAACATTTCCCCTTTTGTTTCTTTATTCACTGTTGCATTTTGTATGAATTATTTAAGTACTACAACCTGATATTGGATTTTTTCTTATTCAAAGAGTTGTAGAAAGTAAACGTTGTCCAGATCCATATCATTCAACTCCGACCATAAAAAAAATCATTAATCATCTCTCGATAGCGCAATCCATTCACCGTAACTGTTGATCCAACCTCATTTTCGAAAAAGTAAGGTCCAATGACACGTTGAGGATGGACAAGCTTCTCAACAATAACTCTTGGGTTTTCCGAGTCCCAGATGCAATAATTTTGCTTGTTTACGTAGCCACCGAGGTGGAATTGGGCCTCATCAGTCAAGATGATTTTTCGATGGAATTAGGGAACATTTTCATACATTTCAAGGACTCAATCAGCAAAGACATTTTATACATTTTTTGTTGATAAACAAAAGCATTTGTGGTTCAACGCTCTTAATATATGTTTACCCTCGACACTGATTCATTGATACACTGATTCACTGACTCTGTCACGCAGTACGTAGGAATTTAAATAGGCATTCTATAATTCTATAATTTTCTATAAATAATAATAATAAAAAAAATATTATTTTTTTTGTACAGAAATTGTGTTTTCCCCAAATTTTTTTTTTACCAAAATTTTTTTTTCCAAATTTTTTTTTTTACAAAATTTTTTTTTTTTCAAAATTTTGTTTTCAGCAAAAATTTTTTTTTACAAAATTTTTTTTTTACGTAATTTTTTTTTCCAAATTTTTTTTTTTACGAACATTTTTTTTTCCATATTTGTTTTTTTACAAATTTTTTTTTCCAATTTTTTTTTCAACAAAAATTTTTTTTTCCCACAAAATTTTTTTTTTCGACAATATTTTTTTTTTTTTTCAAGAAAACAATTTTTTTTCAACAAAATTTTTTTTTTCAACAAAAATTTTTTTTTGAACTAAATTTTTTTTTTCAAGAAAAATTTTTTTTTTCAACAAAATTTTTTTTCCGTATTTCAACGGGCGCCATAGGCGCATTACAACTTACTAGTCTATAAATATTGAGTTAAAATAACAAAAAAGTTTTCAGACTAGAAATAAATCGGACAAAACTAAAGCACACCCTTACAACAAAAACTTGAAAAATCCTTTATAACGGATGACAGCCGAACATCTCTCAGACATGGACGATATTAAATTATTTATCATGTCCAGTGATATTCCTATCAAGGCAATTTTTATGGCTTGCAAAAAAATCTTCCCCATTTTCTATTGAATGACTTAGTACGTTGTCATTACTCAGGCTAGTCAACGTCATGTCTGCAATCGCACAGTTTAAAAATGTCATTGAGGGAAAAGTACAGCTGTTAAAATTAGCAAAAAAAAATTTAAATTAATATTATGTTTACAGCTTGTTTCAATAAAACGAATTTGGTTGTTCGTAGCAAATTGTCAAAATTGAATGGCCTATAAAATGGATTTTTATCAGCGATGAGAGCTTATTCGCTTGCAATTGTGTTCCACATGTCGCTATCTTAAATATGTCTGAAAATCACAATTCAACGTATTTTATAACGATTCCAACGATTTGTAACGATCACACAAATTCGTTTTATGGAAACAGGCAGTAGAGGACAATATTTGTGGACACAACATTTATTTGCCGATGCACTACAAACAAAAATCGTTCTTCACCCGAACTGGAACACTTCCTGCAAGTGTCTTTCCTGCCGGCGTTGGCATTCTGCAAATTAAGTCAAATATCAACAAACACAACTCCATCGTTTCTCCTTTCAATAGCCATATTTCCTGTCGCTGACTCAGTGTTACTAAAACCCAACAAAAAAACAGAAAAAAACAAGTGGACAAATAGTAAGTTCGGCCGGGCCGAATCTTATATACCCTCCATCATGGATTCGTTGCATTTCGATACCCATATGTCCATGTTTGTCAGGGGCCGGTTTTTGGGCCGCTCGTGACCCGATAGTCCCAGGAAGCCGATCACAAATTTTATCCAAATCATGAAAATAAATGCATATTTGGGTTCGCGAGAAAATTTCGTTGCATTTCGATACCCATATGTCCATGTTTGTAAAGGGACGGTTTTTGGGCCGCTGGTGACCCGATAGTCCCAGAAACCGGGTCAAAAAATTTAGGCAAATCATGAAATTAAAGGCATATTTGGGTTCGTGAGTAAATTTCGTTGCACTTCAATACCCATATGCGCATGTTTATCATGGGCCCTTTTTTTGGCCCCAAGGGTCCACGGAACCCATGAGCACGCCCATTTTTGGGATTTTTTTCCCCATCTATAAATTATATAAACTTAGAACAGATGTAGTGAAAAAAAATATTTGAAAAATTTGATTATGGCCGGGATATATTTAGTCCCGTAAAGGGGACCCTTTGGTCCGATATTGCCCATTCTCGAACTTAACCTGCTTATGGGCAAAAAACATCTTCCTACAAAATTTCAGCTTCTTAGCGTTGGTCGTTCGCACTCTATCGTGATTTCAACAGACAACAGACGGACGGACGGACATCGCTAGAATGTCTTAGAATGTTACACTGACCGATAATATATATACTTTATAGGGTCGCAGATCACTCTTTCGAGGTGTTGCAAACGGAATGACAAACTTAGTATATACTCCATCCTATGATGGAGTGTATAAAAACGATTTAAGTCTAACTACAACAACAGTATCGCCCCACTGTGCAACGCAGTGCAGATAACACAAAAAAAAAACGAACACAGCATAAGCTCAGCAGTGTGACTGCCATTTTTTCTTTATTCCCTTTTGTGTGGTTCTTCTTCCCATAGGTTCGGTTTGTCGTTCGAAATGTGTGTTTGCTTTCGATGCGTGCAAACGCACTTTTGCAGAGTTGCTTCTTATCGTGCGTCACACACAACCACACAACCAACGACGACGAGTACAACTTTTGCTGCGTGTGCTGTGCGTATTCGTTATGCTGGCTGGCTGGCTGGCGGCTCGTCGTCGACGTCCCCCCCGTTTGCATTGCTGTGTTGTCCCACACTTTGGCAACTTATATACTCGTTTGTGTTGGTGTTGCGTTGACGGTTGAGGGGGAGGAGGTTTGTGTGCGCTCTTTCATTTTCGACTATTTCGCAATAGCTCTACTACTACACCAGCCCAGTGCCCGAGTACATAGGGAGCCATCATCATCATCATCACCATCATCATCATCGTTGTCGGCCGTCTTCATCGCTGTTGTATGCTTCCCCATTGCTATGTGGACGAGTGTGTACAAATGTATGTACATATATTTCGTTTGCTTTTTGCCCGGTTTTCAATGCGTTACTTCATTTGGGTTGGGTTTTCGGTTCGAACTGACTGACTGGCTGACTCTGTGCTGTGTTGCTGGGCTTTTTGGCTTGGTTTGTGTGTGCTGCATTTTTGCTGCTCATCATCATGCGTTGCGGCGTATGTTGTGTGCGAGCCTATCGGTCCGATGTGCCTATGCCGTTTGTATTTTGGACTGTATGCGTTGTGCGTTTTCTGTGCGTTTGTACTATTTTTTGTGGGCTTTTTTTTCATACTCTGTTTATGTACTATACATACTCCGCTTTTTTTTTTCGGAATTGCACATAATGCTGCTGCTGCTTCGGTTAGTATGTAGTTTTGGTTGTAGTGTATGTATTTATTACATATACATATGTATGTACATTCAGACATACCGAAACTTTTGCGTATGTATGTACAAACATACGTACAGACATAGTTACGCATTAGAAAAATGTGGAATACATACAAAATTTGGGTTTTACATTAGTTTTTAGTTGTTGGATTCGGTTGCCTATGCCCTTGCTTCTGCTTGCCTCATTTCGTAGGAAATGCGGCTGTGGCGAAGAAAAATTTAAACACACATTTTGTTCGCTAGATTTGTGTTTTGTATTTTTGGGGAATTTTAAAAAAGACTTTAAAATTATGGCTGCACGCCATAAAAGTTAAAGTTTAGGGAATTTGTTTGTTGTTAACCGATTTTTCGTGTCTAACATTTCTCGGTAATAAGCAGCACAACATGGACGTTTGAGCTGGTTTCTGGGAAGACCATATTGAAACATAACGTTCGTATCGGAGTTTCCAACACTATGCCACGCCAGTGTTGGAAGATCGTTTGATATCAGCAAAATATCTTTGCTTAAAGTGGTTCAGTCGAGTAATTGACACTCTAGCTGCTCTTCAGTATCTCTGAAGAGTTCTTTGGCATTCTTTATGTCTACAAATTTAGTAAACTTCAATTATGTACTTAATTTGAGTTCACTTTTTCATTTTGAATATGTCTACACTCAGGTCTCTTTCCCCAGAAATCCGCATACAAAAATACTCTACGCTCATATCAAATCAAGGGATGCGTTCCAATACCTTCAATATCCGCAGAAAATCAAATAATTCACACCAAAACTGCATAAAAAATCACAATTTATGAGGATTTTATTATCAAAAATAGATATATACGGTTATCCATTTCGTGGTTTCAAAAGTATAGGGCTGGAATTCGACATCTGTCAAACTAAGTTGTTAAAGCAATTTTTTGTCTTACTATCACACATTTTTTTACTTAACTATCACACAACGCGTAAAAATTATTAAAACCTACTACGAAAATGGTGATTCTGCCACAGCCACATATCGTGCTTTAAGAGGAGATTATGATTTATGGTTATGAAACACATTTCTCACTCGGTGGGTATGTTAATAAACCAAAATTGTCGTATTTGGGGTTCTGAGAATCCTCCAGTAATTGAAGAGACGCCATTACATCCACAAAAAGTCACTGTTTGGTGCGCTCTTTGGTCCGAAGGTGTGATTGGACGTTACTTCTTCGAAAACGACAAGGGAAGGACTGTCACCGTCAATTCGGAGCGTTATGGTCGTATGATAACCGACTTTTTGTTGCCTGCTATTGGAGAATACGACTTGGAGAATATGTGGGTTTGAACAAGACGGTGCCACATGCCACACAACTCGAGCGAATATGGCTTGAATGCAAGAGACATTTCCTGGTCGCGTAATTACTCGTCGTGGCGACATCAACTGGCCACAAAGATCATGCGATTTGACACCATTAGACTTTTATGGTGGGGCTACTCGAAATACAGTGTTTATGCAGATAAACCTTTAACTCTTGAGCACTTAAGAACCAACATTCGTCAAGTTTGGCAATGTGTGCCAAAAAGTGATCCAAAATTACCTCAAAAGAATCAATGCTTGCAACACTTCCCATGGTGGTCATCTAAATGATGTAGTGTTTCACACATTATGTCAACGTTCAAACTTTATAATTAAAAAGAAATATCATGAAAAAAAAATTGAATATGTGTTTTATTTACGTTTACTTTTGAAAACGCAAAATGGATAACCCTTTACATAAAAATTAAAAAGAATGATATGCAATATTAACAACGACAAACAAAAATTTTATACAATTTATACGAGTAAATAAAACTATAACTCTAACCAAAATACTGGTTGAATTTGATGTGGACAAAAATGTGCATCACCATATTTCATCAAAGACAAGAATCAGGATGATTACTGTAGATAATCAGAAAGAATCGTAAGTAATCTCGGAAAGGAGTCGGATTATTTTCTAATTGCTTTTGATTATTTTTAGTAATCGCAAGTAATCCTGATTACTTTAAGATGATCTGTAGTTGTAATCAATTCTGAGTCTGAGAAAACTGAACATAATCGTAATTTATTTATTACTGCACCACTACAAACAATGTAATTTAATTAGTAAGTATTACGATTAGTAATCACTATGGCTTTAAACGCCCTGGAAAGCCGTGGCGTTATTTGTTGTTTTACTTTTCAAAGTGCCCATGGATTGCATCGATTTCCTATTTACATTTCAGCAAAAGACAAAGACAAGTGCTCCGCTATGAAATGAAATCTATCGTCGCTGAAAGGCAAAGTAGCCTAATTTCTATTTTTTTTGCAAAGAAATAGAAATAACACCGTGTTACACACATTCTGTCCTATGAACCAAATTTACTTTTTCGGAAAGGGGATAAAAAATAAAAATACACGTGTATCGGCGATTTTCATGTACACGTCGGAATTTTTGTTATCAGAGGGGATAGTGGCAGCCACTCGTATCGATAAAATTATATCGACAAAGCATAGTGTTGTAAATTTTAGCTAATTTCTAATTTCTATCCGAATATGGTTGATCAATTTGTATTTGGAAATCTTTCGACTGCAAGCCAATAATAATAATTAGATCTCTTTTTGGCTCATAACAACATTAAGTGGATTCATCATGGGTCAGAATGAGACTAGCCATAAGGTTTGGTGTCGCTCATACGTGGATATTAATATGCCGATGAAGAAGGGTGGCAGCTTCCGAAACGGATCCGTATACCGTAAACACAACGCTTGAAGTGTTGTTTAGACATTTCTATTTCTGAAAAGAAATATATTTCAAACTCGACTAACAGAAACACAACTGTATGTCCCACATTATCTTCTAGGCCTCTGATCTGGCCTCTTTCTACCTACAAAATTTCCAAATAGGTGACCTTAACAAGGAGTGCATGGCAAAACGATTACCCACCCCATTTAACCCAACTTAGACCACTCACTGGCTGCTGTCGCCAAATAACAAAATTTCAAATAAATCTTTAACTATCAAAATTCCAAGCTCGTTACTATGAATTCCCATTTTATGCCCATTCTGTGTTAACAATAACAAAACGCATGTATGCCGTGCTCTACAAATACCGCATGCATCTCTTTTCGGTCGAATGCAGTATTCACAGACAGACAGACAGCAGCCGATTCGAATGAATCTGTGACAGCGCCAGAGGCAGAACTGAAATAAAAGTGAATTGGAACAAGGCAAGTTGGGGGGGTTATAAAATTAGGTCACGCAGCGACAGCAAACGAACGCACATTTAAATTGTACTCCAACAGTCAGATGTTTGGACAGACGGTCGGACGGACAAACAGATGAAATGACACTGAATGAAATCATTGTGCGTAGAGTATCTGCATACATACGTACATATACTATACATATATACACTCGTTTGGCTGTGTACTCGTATCTCAACAAATGTATCTCCAAATTGACGATACACACATAGACGCAAACAACAATGGAAGCGCTGAATATGCAAAACGAAACGCAGCAATATTTGTTTAATTCAAAACAATGGATGCGTGTCTTTATTGGAAGTACAAACGACGCGTCGTTGTACATAGTTTTGCATAGAGAGAGAGAGAGAGATGCAGACAGCGAATTGAAAATTACACATTCAATGAATTCGAATTTTCGATATTGTCGCTTGAGGAGATACATTGGAGTATTAGGGCGCCCTATCCAGCAAAGCTCATATAACAATTTTCTTAGCATCGAAAACTTGGCAAATGCCTCAGCGTCTGGATAAGTGAATTTGTAGAAATTTTAAAAAAGAAACTGCACATAATAATTGAATTAGGGAATGACAGGTACAGAATAAATCATATGAGTACAATGGGACACAGTAGTCCACGTGGATGAAGTCACAAGGTAGTTGAAGAGGTTAAAGTAATCAGCACGCTGGACCATGATATGCTCTATTTGCTTAAAAGAAATTTTGGTTGTAAAAAAAAAAAATCATATCCGCAAAAATCTACTTCAGATCAAAGGCCATTTAATACACAGAGTCGTTTGTTACGTCTGCCCTGGAGTTAATCCTAAATAATTTTAATTAAAAATTATTTTTAAAAAGTTTCAGTCTGGTCAACCGAACGGCCTTAACCAGGGACATAACCCGTAGCAAATTGGTCCATATGTATGGAAGGTATTATTAGGGATGTGGCTGGATAAATATAAGTCAGCCCACGTCTGGGGAATCTGAGTAGATATTTTATGAGATTTTTTTTTGTGTAATGTCTAACACTCATGTAAATTGAATGCACGGTGTTAGCGATAGAAACTAGGGGTATTGAAGGAATGAAAGAGGGAGTAGTGTTCGGGGGCATTTGTATTGAATTCCGCATACAAACAATTCGGCTGAAGAACGAATTTTCTGCGTGGTCCGGTGAACGGATAAGAGTCCCTGGATAGCCGTGTATCCCGGCTGAATGTCCTGACATCAGGGACTAGACGAGGGATATTGGACTACGTTCAGCGAGGCTAAGACCACCACGAGTTTAGGCCGGCGAGGCAGATACTCACGCTAATCTGTAGCACATCAAAGTTTCCAAGGAGCTAAAGAAGGACACTAGAGTTGGATTCCCTACCATCCCCTATCATCTCCATTGCAGCAAAGTCGACTTTTGGATGAGAGTCCCATCTATAACAACTGTTATAGAGCGATCTCTGAGAAAACTCGATATGAATCGAAAGAAGTTGCTACCCAAACCAAATGCAATAAGTTTCGATATGAGCACACCGTGCCAGACTCTTTTGAACGCCTTGGAAATATCCATGGTGAATAGCTCAACACCATCAAGGTCTCCAGTAGATGTATTTCTTCGGAAGTCATACTGGCGATCATTCAGAAGATCATTAGACTCCTAGACAGATAACTTACCGGAAGTTGCTTAAATCTGCTCTCCATAACCATCGAGAGAGCAGAACATTTTGCCATTGGACAATAACTCGCAGGTTTTGGTTAATAAAACCAAACGAAGTTAACGAAATGCTTAATTTTTTTTGGTTAGAAATGGTTAATAGTCTGAAATATTGTTAGAAAGTGTATTGAATGGTCAACATTTTCTTATTTTTTTTTTTAAATTAAAATTTTTGGAACTTAAATAGGTTATAATACAGGTTTTCCAACAAGAGGTGTTATTTTTATTTTGCTATTTTCACCATTTTTGTAGTCTATTTTAATAATTTCAATGCGTTTTTATTAAAGGCGCACTTGTCAAATGCCAATGAACAAAATATTCAAAAGTGACACCTACCGAAATATCGGGTGATTCAAAATAAAAATATTAAATTAAATTAAAAATATTTTTTTAAAATTGCAGCTTCTGTAAATATATTAAAAAAGACAAAAAAGAGTAACGATACATTTTTATTGAACAAAAATACTTTAATGGAAAGCTCATCGAAAATGTTGCACTTTGGCATCAATAACTCAAAATCCCCTAAAATGTTGGTAGTGATTATTTGTGAAAACCACAGAATTTTTCATAGCTCGAAATAAATTGAAAAAAAATGAAATTATTACACCGTGTTACAAAAAATAGATTTTTTTTCTGTCCTATGAACCAAATGCTTCGGAAAGAGGGGAAAAAATAAAAATACACGTGTATCGGCGATTTTCATGTACACGTCAGAATTTTTTTTTTAAGTTTGAAGTATGAAGCTCGTAGTGGCCTGTGTGAAAGCCTTTGGACCGATTTTTAACCCTTTTTCAGTGATCCAATCGAGCTGATTTTTGGCAGGCAGACTCGTGGAAATGTCTGTATCACGTCAAATTTTTTAAAAAATATTTGTGGAAAAAAAATTTTTGTAGAAAAAAAATTTTTGTAAAAAAAAAAATATTTGCGGAAAAAAAAATGCTGTTGAAAAAAAAAATTTTGTTGAAAAAAAAATTTTTGTGGAAAAAAAAAATTTTTGTTGTAAGAAAAAACTTTGTGGAAAAAAAAAATTTGGAAAAAAAAAATTTGTAAAAAAAAAATTTTTGTTGAAAAAAAATGTTTGTTGAAAAAAAAAATTTTTGTTGAAAAAAAAAAATTTAGTCGAAAAAAAAAATTTGTGGAAAAAAAAAATTTTGTTGAAAAAAAAAATCTGTTGACAAAAAAAAATTTTTGTTGAAAAAAAAAATTTTGTAAAAAAAAAATTTGTAAAAATGAAATTTTGGTAAAAAAAAAATTTGGGGAAAACACAATTTCTGTACAAAAAAAAATATTATTTTTTTTATTATTATTATTTAAAGAATTATACAATGCCTATTTAAATTCCTACGTACTGCGTGACAGAGTCAGTGAATCAGTGTATCAGTGAATCAGTGAATCAGTGTCGAAGGTAAATATATATTAAGATTGCAAATACAATTTACAACAAATACAAAAAAAAAGGACAGGCTGATAGTGCCTGTGCCTTTAAATTCTTTTCAATCTCTGCCTTTACTGGCTTTGAATCCGAATTACAGTTTCAGAGTTATAAACAAATTTGAGTCGAAAAGTTTTAAATTTTGGGGAAAACACAATTTCTGTACAAAAAAAAATATTATTTTTTTTATTATTATTATTTATAGAATTATACAATGCCTATTTAAATTCCTACGTACTGCGTGACAGAGTCAGTGAATCAGTGTATCAGTGAATCAGTGTCGAAGGTAAATATATATTAAGATTGCAAATACAATTTACAACAAATACAAAAATAAAAGGACAGGCTGATAGTGCCTGTGACTTTAAATTCTTTTCAATCTCTGCCTTTACTGGCTTTGAATCCGAATTACAGTTTCAGAGTTATAAACAAATTTCAGACGAAAAGTTTTAAAATAAAAAAAAAAGTTATAAATCAGTAATTTAGTGAATGTCCCTTCGGGAATCCCTCATACAAATGTACCATTTTAACTACACATAACGGCAAATTTGGAGCCAGAAGTGATTTGGAAGTCACATTTCCAATCTTTAGTGTGTCGCAAAACCCATGTGGCTTCTTGGAGGAGTTGTTAAGATCGATATTCGTCCTCGATCTCAACAACTGAATATTTCACACCGCCAGTACGAGCAAGAGTTTTCCCCATTCCATTCCCCTTAGCTCTTTCATTAAACTGAGAATTGCGGTAATTAAATTGCCTAATGTGTATCGAGACTAATTATCCACATTTGTAGACCACATCGATCTGGTCTCTCTTTTGTTAATATCTCTACCAATATCAACGTTTGATTTGTGTCCATATACACATCGCAATAACAAAATTTGATTATTCACTACATTGGTTGTTTTTTTTTTTAAGCTGCATGGGAACTATCGATATCGATAACTATCGATATCAAACTGTGTTGACATTTCTATTCAGTAAGGTTTGACAAGTCATCACGAATTGTTTAAGACCAGAAAATTTATTTAAAAAAAATTGTATACATAAATCTGATCGCGAAGTTCATGGATCACTTCGGTCAACATAATCGGCCTAATGTGCAACAATGCAAGCTATGTTAATACGCAAAAATGTCGTATTTGAAGCGAAGACAATCCTCAAAAGAATACAAATCGGGGAAAATGTTTCCTCTAAAGTTGGAAAAATTTAAAAAAATTATCAAATTCAACGCAAACATCAACAAAAACTAATCCCTTATTCCTCCTCCCAATACCCTTCTTTCTTATCGGTTTATTTAACAGCGTCTTTCTTTTAGTTAAATCAGAAATTGGTTATGGATTTTCAGAAAAAATAAAAACCAAACTGGTTTTTAAAAGTTTCGGGCGTATTGATCTCAATTGAAAATTGCGACCACGTAGAACATGTAACTATTAACTCTGAAATTGATAGAGCACGTCTTACCTTGGCATAGTGCAGCTTTCAGATTGCCCTCGTCTGAGTTGCCATACAGCCTTGTTGTCCTGGAAGGGGATAACGTTCGTTGGTAGCAGCTGTTGGATCTTTATGGAATGCAGCTTCTTAACTAGTTAACTTCATCTCATTATTGTTGCACTCAGTCCACAGTCCACGCCCTCAGTCTGCAACTGGCTTACATACAAGTCTGGATTGATATTGCAAGTCTGTGTGGTTTTCGAACCAAACGGACATTCAAACGTGAATGGCTGTAAAACGATTTCACTAGCTGCATCACTTACACTTTCGGTCCATATTCGATCGATGACAGGGTGATGTTGTGTCGAAAATGTCAACACAGTAGGTCACTGTCATTAGTACATGGCTCACCTAATTTCACTTTTCTCGAACATCAAGTTCTTTTGTATCGCTGTTATTTTTGTTTTGTTCTTCTTCTGTGTCAATCTCTAATGAACAGTTCGCCACTTGGCCATTTGCCGTGGTTCGTCCATTCATCCCTTCTGGTTCGGATGTTTGGGAGAAGATAAAGAAAAACATTTTTTTTTGGGTTATTTTTAAGGATATTTTTGTCCTTTATCATGCTTTGGTGTTTTTTTCTATAACAAATTAGGTCGTTTACCTAATAATTGTTATTATGACACAATAAGATACTTTAGCGTTGTGTGTGTGTGTGTGTTACCCGGCTGGTGTCGTGGTTGTTGTTATTGCTGCTGCTGCTGTTAAACCCAACCTACCTTATTTTGGTGTTCCTTATTCTGCTGCGTCTTCATCTTCAGGTTCGCACACACACAGACTTACAGCCATTGACAATAAGCACGCATTGTATTGCCACTGAAAGCAGACGGACGAAAAAGTTATGATGTGTATCATCCATCCACGTGTTTATTTTTGGGTATTTTCTTTTTTTTTACTGCTTGGCTGGTTGCTTGTTTTGGTTGGAATTCGCTGAGGTATGAACGACACACATCTTTGAAATGTTGCTCCGTTCATCCGGACATCCATGAATCCGTCCATAGACTACAACGCACATGCAGACCGACAGACACACGTATTACGCAAGGGGATGGCGTCTTCGATATACACAGAAACACACACACACACAGACAGACCAGCCAACACAACCTCATACAAGGAGTTCAGAATGAGCGAGATTTCTTTGTGTTTATCTTTGTTGGTTTTGTATAAAGAAAAAGGACTCCCTGTGTGCGAGTGTGTGTGGGTTATTACGTATTATATTCCGCATATTTTTTTTCCCTTTTTCAAAACAACATTTTCATTGTTTTCGATGTTCATTTTTTTTTTTATTTGTTTATGGAGGGGGGTTTGGTTTTGATTCGGTTGCTTTCTTTTTGGTCGTTTCGCTTTGCAAGGTAGTAAAAATTATTTTTATTTTTAAAATGTCCTTGAACCCCTTTTTTTTTGCTTTTCTTCAAATTCCTGTAGAGATTTTTGTCGCTTTGCATGAGTGTGAGTTTGTGAAAGAAAAAGTTGTTTCATTTTTTTTTCTTTTCTACATTTTCCCTTTCTTTTTCGTTGTGTGTGTGGTACGCTTTTCCACAAATAATGATTGTTGACTTTTTCCGGCAATTTTCCCATATTATCTGTATGGTTTTCGGAGTGATTGATTGAGTTAAATCTCTGGAAAACAACCTGTTGTGATGAAATGGAAAATTGAATAAGAAGACGAAAAATACAAATAATGTAATATGACTTAAGACTATGGCTTTTTGAATGGATACACTTCAGATTATGGCTGGCACTTGTGAACTTGCCGAATGGGGCCAGAAAAGTGCTTAGCATAAGGCAAGAAATCGATAATGCTGTGCAGCTTATGGGTAGCAGAGTCTAACGAGGATCTTTTACTGCCAAAACTAGAGCAATTATATTTGTGATTTATACGATTTAAATATGACATATCCAGGCAATCGGATGCAAGTTGCCGACACTATGTCCACGGCTCACTGTTCGTTGGGACTCCACACCCTCGGAGACTGCGTATCCACTACAATGGCTTCTGTAGAAGTTGCAACGTCGAAGAGGCGACAACCGAGCAACTTCTCTGTCATTGCCCGGCTTTTGTGAACTTATGACGAAAGATGTCTGGTCTAAAATTTCTATTAGACAAAACCTGTCTCACCGATGTTGATGTGAATAGAATCCACTATTTCAGTTCTGCGATAGATTGGATGAAACAGGTCGGAATCAAGAAACAAGATATAATTTGGGCAACGATTTCACGGCATCGCAACGGGTCCTCCTGTTGGACCCAAGCGATAGATGCTTGAGGCTACTGCCAAATTAACCTAAATTAGAACCTAATTAGCGCGTCCTGCTGAAGCATATTCGCTCCAGACAACATTCACCTCCATCCTTCCACATACTGATCAAACTCGGTATATTCGCCAAGTTTTCTAGTTGCTACGTTTTATTTCCAAATAACAAATTCATAGTAGAAACCGAAGATTGGATTGTCATTTACCTTGTCCTCCAAAAAGTTCAAACGTACGTATACAAATAAGGTTGCTCTAGTCATTTAGTTGGTCGATCGATTGATTACAATGCCGAACGGGCAACTAGTTCTAGCGCTAAATACAATTAATTTAAAACGTAATAATAATAACACGATGTAAGTGTGTGTGTGTGTGTGCACACATATTTCTGTAACTAATTAATAGCCGAAGACCTTGTAAACATTCAAACGTCTGTATTTAAATTCAAAACACAAAATAATTCTCGAAATGAAGCAGAACATAACATAAAAACAAGTTTATTTTGTAAGAAAGAAAATTGTTACATCGTATTTTGAATCCCCCATAGAGAAGAGAACACACACACACTCTCACACGCTACGGGGTATGAGTGTGTGTTTTCGTCTAAAGAATATTTTTTCAAATAAAATTAATGATTTGTCACACCAGAAAGGGCGGCGCAGCAAGCATAGACTTTTCAGTTCCATCCGTCTGTGGGCCTGCCAATGTTTGCATTTTTGTTGTTGTTTTTCGGTGTGTGTTCTCCTTCTTCTTCCATTTACAGATCATTTGGTATAGAATTTAGCTAATAGTATGTCTAGTTTAAAAGAAATACTTAGCAACTTAGAAAAAGCTTTTCAAGTCAATTAGAAATAGAATTCATTTCGAGAAAAAAAAAAGCAAACGGCTAAAGAACGAAAGAAACGAACAAGCGAATGATCGAGATGGTGAGAATGAAGGAAGTGAAAAAAAGCACGCATGTCTTGTGGAAACAAACAAAAAACAAAACCACATCAGCCAACAATAGCGCAAAGAGCAACAACAACAATTCAACGCCATCATCATAACGAAAAATGCGTTTGCGTTTGTATGCGTACAAACTTACATACTAGTTTGTGTTGTTGCTGTAGCGTTGTTTGCCGCTGTTCGCATAATAGAAACTGCGTGAGTTGATTACCTCATCGCCGCACCAGAGCGATTTTTTTTTTTTTGAAACAACGCCAGCCATGCTCTGATCATCGCCAGCGATCAGATAGCTGACATGAGGCATTCACTACACACACACACACTCACATTGAGCTAAGACTCGCTATGGCTGCTAAATGATCGAACGCACTGTTCAGACGCACAAAAATGCGTGCGGTTTTTTTTTATTTCGCTGCTGTACTTTTGCTTATCGATGATTGTGGTTTAATAAGTTGGGTTAATTGTTTGACATTTGAATGCGATTGCAATTTGAATTGTGAAATGTTGTCGCCGGAAACGGATGGTTTTGATAAGTCCAAAGTTTGATGTTTTACGCACGATTTCTGAAATATTTCTCTGATCAGTTTGCTTGCTATTTATACGTTCATAGGCGTTGATCATAAAATGGATGCGTTTTAAGGAGACAAACAGTTGTGGGTCTCGGTCCATTTGAAAAATAACCTTGAAAATAATTAGTTACTCGCTCAATTAACATATTAATTAAAGCATTTGTTATTTTAATGTGTTCAATCATTTTTTGATTATGAATAAACTAAATAAATTAAACAAATGTAAGTAAATTAAATAAATTGTAAATAAATTCAATAAATTAAAAATCTAAATAAATTAAATAAATTTAATAAATTGTAAATAAATTCAATAAATTAAAGATAATAAATAAAATAAATTGAATAAACTAAATAAATTAGATAAATTAACTTAAATAAATTAAAAAAAATAAAAAATTAATTAAATTGTAAATAAACTAAAAAAACTAAATAAATTAAATAAATTAAAAAAATTAAAAAACCTGAATAAATTAAATAAATTGTAAATAAATTCAATAAATTAAAGATAATAAATAAATTATGTAAATAAAATAAATTAAATAAATTGAATAAACTAAATAAATTAAATAAACAAAATTAAATAAATTAAAAAAATTAAAAAATTAATTAAATTGAATAAATTAAATAAATTAATAAATTAAAAAATTAAATAAATTAAATAAATAAATAAATTAAATAAATTAAATAAATTAAATAAATTAAATAAATTAAATAAATTAAATAAATTAAATAAATTAAATAAATTAAATTAAATAAATTAAATAAATTAAATAAATTAAATAAATTAAATAAATTAATAAATTAAATAAATAAATTAAATAAATAAATAAATTAAATAAATAAATTAAATTAAATAAATTAAATAAATTAAATAAATTAAATAAATTAAATAAATTAAATAAATTAAATAAATTAAATAAAATAAATTAAATAAATAAATTAAATAAAATAAATAAATTAAGTAAATTAAATAAATTAAATAAATTAAATAAATTAAATAAATTAAATAAATTAAATAAATTAAATAAATTAAATAAATTAAATAAATTAAATAAATTAAATAAATTAAATAAATTAAATAAATTAAATAAATTAAATAAATTAATCAAATTAATCAAATTAAATAAATTAAAAAAAATAAAAATAAAATAAATTAAATAAATTAAATAAATTAAATAAATTAAATAAATTAAATAAATTAAATAAATTAAATAAATTAAATAAATTAAATAAATTAAATAAATTAAATAAATTAAATAAATTAAATAAATTAAATAAATTAAATAAATTAAATAAATTAAATAAATTAAATAAAATAAATTAAATAAATAAATTAAATAAATAAATTAAATAAAATAAATAAATTAAGTAAATTAAATAAATTAAATAAATTAAATAAATTAAATAAATTAAATAAATTAAATAAATTAAATAAATTAAATAAATTAAATAAATTAAATAAATTAAATAAATTAAATAAATTAAATAAATTAATCAAATTAATCAAATTAAATAAATTAAATAAATTAAAAAAAATAAAAATAAAATAAATTAAATAAATTAAATAAAGTAAACAAATTAAATAAATAAATTAAATAAATTAAATAAATTAAATAAATTAAATAAATTAAATAAATTAAATAAATTAAATAAATTAAATAAATTAAATAAATTAAATAAAATAAATAAATTAAATAAATCAAATAAATTAAATAAATACAATTAAAGAAATTAAATAAATAAAATTAAATAAACTAAATAAATTAAATTAAATAAAATAAATAAATTAAATAAACTAAATAAATTAAATAAACTAAATAAATTAAGTAAATTAAATAAATTAAGTAAATTAAATAAGCGCCTCGGTAGGCGAGTTGGTAGCGTGCTTGTCTATCAGCGTGGGGGTTGTGGGTTCGATTCCCACCAGAGGCTTTGGTCTGTCGCTACAAAAATCTAAACATATGGTCTGTGTCAACCAGTTTACCCTTGGACCCAAAAATTATAATATAAATTTACTTTGTATTGTAATTAATAATTAAATAAATAAATAAAAAAAATAAATTAAATAAACTGAACGAAGTAGAGACTCCACTGAATAGCAGTCAATCTAATTTATGTTAGAGCAAATTGGTGAGTTTTCTCTCGAAAAAGCCCATGCCACCTCATATTGGTTACCTTCATAAATCATATCAAATTTCATATCAAACCGAATGTGTTTGAAAGTGCTAAGTTTTGCAGTTGGAATCATGTTTTCTATGATTTTTTTTTCGATGATAATCAATTAATTCCTTAAGTTGGCTCTACAACCTGTTGATGATCGTGGCCTGCTAAATACGATATTCCCAACCACTTCGGTATTGCGCGTGTCCTCTCCAGTTCGTGATACGAAGAATCTACATGTCATCCTTTACTGATTCTTTCCTACAATCGAATGAATCCAAACACTCCATGCAGAAAGCCAGTGAACTGCAATTACTACGGAAGGCATTGGACGTTCGGAGCCGGCTTTAAACAGTGGGTCCCGGTCGGTGAGTATATCCCATTTTTTGTTTGTTTAATTCAAATAAAAAATTAATTTAAAAAATTAAAAATAATCAATTTACTTAATCAATATATTAATTGAGCAACTTGGCTTTCTGGAAATTAATTAATTATTAATTGTGGTGTCCACTTTTATTAGTTGAAACTCGATTTCCGTTCACCTCGCAGAAAAGGAACACGCAGGCCTTGCTGATCATGTGCTGCTGTTGGCTGAGGCTAAGTAATACAATACATTGCGTTGTTGTTATTATTGTTCTTTTGCCTATTTTGATATGTTGAGCTTTTTTTTCATACACACGCACTTTCATTCGTTCCATAGTTAACAGCAAAAAAGCAACAACACCATGCAATAGACGAGGCAATGATTACCTCCTATTCGAATGCCTTCCATGTTGACTTCTCATTCCGAATGCAGTTGAGAATGTATGAGTGTAATTCTTAGTTCTTTTGTTCACACACGAAATGCTCGAGTGTGTGTGTCTGTATGTGGATCTGTATTTACGCATGTTTTCTTTTCTATTTCTTTATTTCTTGAAGATTACTTTTTGTTTTATACTCAACATGTTCTATGCCGAGGGTTGAGGAAGAGGTGGCTACTTATGCTGAGAGGGCAGGAGTGCGGAAGTGTGATGGCAGTAGTGCGTATGTATGTATGTATGTATGTATGCATCATGAATGTAGAAGTGGTACAAACTGGTATGACAACATTTTAATTAATGATCTCTTTCAGTCGGATTGACGACGACCAACCAACAATTGGAAAAAATAAAAGCTTCAGTCAAAATAGTGTATCGTAGGTCGGTCATACGCACAATACCCTCTCACACTCGTGCAGATCGTTAATAGATGAGTTTCTAGATATACTTGAGGACTACGCAACGCACATAACGATGTGTGATGTTTGTGTTGTTTTTGTCTGTACTGGATGAATTTGTTTGTGTTCGGTCGTCGATTGCCGATCTATCGACATCGCCAGTCATAAACTGAAACATTATAATTATCGTGAATTGTCTGTCTGTTGGCATGAATATACTGGGCATTTGTGGCGTATGAAATATCTCATCCAATTGGGATGTTTTTCTTTTTATGTAATTGAATGTAAATTCTTTGTGAATTGAATGCATTTTGAAAGGCAAGTGAAGGTAGATCTATGGTAGATTTTACATTGAATCATTTATTGAAGTGGTCATCAGTTGGTTTTTATTCTAAATTAAAAAATGCTTGCTTATTTCTTCGGATGACCCTTGTTGTCATTTTCAAATTATGTGGATTTTTCTGCGATATCTTTAGTTGGCGAGATATTGTGTACTTATTGACATTGCAAGAAGGAACCGAAGGAACTTCTCTGAAATCAGTGAGCTAAGTTACGGTCATCAAATTTTAAAGCTGTAAGCTTTTCAAACACCGGACATTTAACTGATTAACAATGTTAGTTGGCAACGCTATCGCGAATTATGTCAAAGACAGTCAAGAAGACAGCCAGAGGGCAGCTGTACTTTTTCTCTACGTAAGAGACACACATTAGCTGTGAGTTACGGTCTTAAGTTACGGTCTTACAATTTTAAAGCTGTACGCTTTTCATACACCGGACATTTAGCTGATTGACAATGTTAGTTGGCAACGCTATCGCGAATTATGTCAAAGACAGCCTTTTTTTCCAACACAGAGCAACTAAACTTTTTTCTACGTATGAGACACACATTTGCCATGATAGACATAGTGACTTGAAGCGTTTTCAAGAGTACCGCTACTTCTGGCAATAGACTTAGGTTGTTTGTGAGGTAAAAAATAAGAAACGAATGGCAACGCTGTATCGTACTAAGCTGGCAGAATGTCAAAAACCATGTTAAAAACCTATACAAGTCGAGTTTAAAAATGATTTAAAGGACAAGTTATTTTTCATTGGTAGAATTTATAAAAATCCCACTAATTTAAGAAAGTCGAATTTCGGATTAATCGTGTATTGCATTTCTGAAAAACAAAAACAGCATCTGGTCCGAATTTTTTTCGAAATTATTTTTTAAAAAATGTATTTTCAATGGCTTCCGTGTGCTCAATGTTATTTCTTGTATAGAAGTTAAGGCAAGGGGAACGACAATATCACTCCAGATCAATCACATTAATTGATTGCAACTTATCATGGTAATCGCCACCGAATTCGTTAATTTAGGGAAAAAAGTCAGTTTCGGAAAATTTTGAGATGTGACACTTTTGTATTTTTCCACTTAAAGGAGATAGTGATGTGAAAGAAATTTGTACAGTAATTAGAGATGTGTACTCTGAATTAATTTAGGGAAAAAAGTCAGTTTTGGAAAATTTTGAGTTGTGACCATTTTGTATTTTTCCACTTAAAGGAGATAGTGATGTGAAAGAAATTTGTACAGTAATTAGAGATGTGTACTCTGAATTAATTTATGGGAAAAAGTCAGTTTTGGAAAATTATGAGTTTAATCTATGTGGAGTAGCTCTCCAAGTAGGTCTGGAAACAATAGTCGACATCCCGTCCCATCGTTGTCTATCTTAGGAGTTATGCCGCTAATGTTGCTCTCCGTCTAAGAGAAAGCAACATGCTCAAACAAAAGTCCTAGGGCCAAAGCTCCATTCTAGAAGCAGGGAGGGACGGTGAAATAAAACAAAAGACTGACATGTCACCGATAACGATCTACGAGAAAAGTCTATGTACCATCTAGAGAGGAACGGGTCAGTCATGAAAGAGGACTAGATGTGGACTGCTGCAAAAATACTGGATTTTCTTTTTGTTAACTTCAGCTACGTTTAGTTATGTTTTAGAAAATTCATAATTATAAGGAAAAGTGTTTCGAATACCATATTTTTTTTTTGTTTGCAAAAAGTACTTTTTTTTTCAAATTTGTATGTTCCACCGACTATAACATTTTTCACATTAAATGTATTGTTTTTTAGGGATTTTTTTAATAATTCTGTTTCCAAAATAAGCTTTGCTACTTGACTAAAATCGAACTTTAAACAGTTTAGTTTTAAGAAATTAGAAAAATATTTTTTTCTCGTTTAAAATGCCCATTAGGGCTCAACCTGATTTTGATAGTTTATGATGTAAAGTATTTTTGAGAATTTTTTACAAAAAAATTTTTTTGCGAAAAATTCGGCTTTCTGAGATTTTCCGTATTTGCAACACAAGTTGGTCTATAAAAAGCATTTTCAAAGTCGTCGAGTCATTATTTCAACAGACAAATGTCCGAACTTTAATTTGATGTACATAAATCATAAGTTTTGTAACACATATACAATTCTTTTGGGAAATATTACATAAACTAAAATGAAACGTTACATAACTTTTAAAAATGTCATGAAAGTGTACAAAACTTGCCAACTTTCGACCCTTGCAGCTCATTTTTGAGTAGACCTGGGTCCACCTTCCGGTATTAAGCTCTAACAAACTTCTGGGTGAAATTTCAATTCAATACGGTAAAACAATTCCAAATGGCAGATTTATTTCCAAAAAAAAAATCAATTTTCCCCACTGTGTTTGAAGAGCTTCCCCTCAGTGTGGGTTTGCTTCTCATTTGGAAGCTGTGATCCATATATCCACAGAGGTGTTAGATAGGCCTCGACCCTCTGACAGCCAGGGCTGTTCAAAACCGTATAAAATTTGAAAGCAGATGAAAACTATTTAAGCAGATTGGAGCTATCACAATGAGAATTCATAAAATCTATGAGCAATGGATGGATATATCAACATTAAACCGTATTTACTTACTCTGGAATAAGAAGCCAAGCCTTCTTGTTGTTACAAATCACAAATACATATTTTTGCAACGGAAATATTGAACCTATTCTATTCCGCACCCAGTTCTAAGGTTTGATATATAATTATGTTACATTAACTCAACTGCTTCATTCCGATTACGACTCCGTTCCGTACTGCTGTAGATTCCAAACATTTAATTAATTGGCTAAAATTCAAATTTGCTGCTCTGCACATATGTACATGTAGGCGTTTTTCTATTACCGAAATGAAATTCCATTAAACAATATTATCATTAACACGATTTTTTTCGTATTTCATTTGAAATATTTTTGTGGTCTGGCAGAATCGCATAATGGGTGCGGGTGTGTGTGTGTGGCCGTTCGAGAGTCGACAGTTTTTGTAATCAACATATTCTAATAATTTGCATTTAATATTAAAAATATATGACCACTCACGCACGAATTGATATGCATATGTGTGAATTTGAATGGAATGGAACGAAATGAAATGTAGTCCTTTCAGCACGAGACAAATATTTCCTATAATACGAATTAAGTAAATATGTATGTGAAAACTATTTTTATAATAAATCAAAAGGAAAAAAATGAAGGAAAACAAAAACACTACCTTGCAAAAAACAGAAAAGAACAGTCAACACGTGGTAGAATAACACACCCAGTGCTGGTCGATGGACAGTGGGACAAACGGTGCAAGTAATGAGTATGAAGGGCACAAGAGAAAGCGGTAATAATTTTAAGAGTTTTTGAAGCAAGCAAGTGTAAACTATCTTAATATATATTTACCCTCGACACTGATTCACTGATACACTGATTCCCTGATTCACTGACTCTGTCACGCAGTACGTAGGAATTTAAATAGGCATTCTATAATAATTCTATAAATAATAATAATAAAAAAAATAATATTTTTTTTGTACAGAAATTGTGTTTTCCCCAATTTTTTTTTTACCAAATTTTTTTTTTCCAAAATTTTTTTTTTTACAATTTTTTTTTTTCCACAAAAATTTTTTTTTCAACAAAATTTTTTTTTTCAACAAAATTTTTTTTTTTTCCACAAAAATTTTTTTTCCGACAAAAATTTTTTTTTCAGCAAAAATTTTTTTTCCACAAATGTTTTTTTTCCCAATTTTATTTTTTTTCCAAATTTTTTTTTACAAAATAGTTTTCTCAAAATATTTTTTACAAAATTTTTAAAATTAAGTAACAAATACTTTCTCAAGCAAATTAACGGGCGCCATAGGCGCATTACAACTTACTAGTTATTTATAGTAGAGATATTTGGCTTTCAGAAAAATTAAATTAAAGTTCTGCCTGTTTCCATAGAGCGTAGACATCTCAGTGTCACTGCTGACCCTAACTTGTAGGGCAACCATTTTAGAGCTTGTAATTTGTACAAACTGAAGAGATTCGTTGAAAAATATCTAAACCCATTTCCGTAACTACAGCATATTGACGACGATTGTGAATTATGTTTCAAACTAAAAAGTCCTCAATCACAGAAATTTCTATTTTTTGGCAATATCGATATTGATAGTTCTTATGCTGCTAAACTACGGTCGCCTGAGTACAAAAATTACCGATATTCTTTTCTATGGGTCTGGGAGTAATCGGAAGGGGCCTTCACTAAGTTGTGAATAAAATCGAAAATCCTAAATCGATTTGAACGAAAAAAAACTATGTTTGCATGCAATCATATATATATATATTATGTGTAACCGTATTATGTTTGCACAAAAACATAATACGTTCGGGTCACAATTCTAGCATATTCTCGCCCAAACATATATATATTTGCAGCAGATCAACAACAAAAGAAGCGTATTTATTACCTGCAAAATATGTTTGGGACAATATGTTATAGAGGTCTTTTTTGTAAAAATTTTCACTTTTTATCAATTTGATAATTTGCACTTTTTTCTTTTTCTGACAAAAACTCAGGGAATGCCTCCTATTAATGCAATGCACTGTGTTAGCGATGGCAAATAAGGGTATTAGAGGGAGGGAAGAAATAGTAGGGTTTGTCTGACGAGCAAATGCCGTTAAAATATCTACAGAAGAGCGTTATACAACTCACATTCTGGCGATGCTGAAGGGAGACAATAGAGTTGGATACCCTAATATCCCCAATCATCACCACCGCTATCCTCTGTACATGGTCCAAATACTGTAAAAATGTCTTTGGAGCTCCTGACCATATATGGGAGTTATATTCCATCTGAGGCTGGATGTAGGTGGTTTAAATATTTACGAGATCAGATGGAGTGAAGTATTTCTTGCACCGCTTTAAAAAGCCTAAACACTTGAATGCTTCCTTCGACACTTCGAATATATGGCTTGACCAACGAGCATCACCCTGTATATTCATGCCCGGAACATCAAGAATGTCTGATTCGTCGATATTCACAGTACGCATAGAGATTAGCGGCGATGCTGGACCAGTGGAATGTTGGTGTGACAACAAATAGCACTGGGTCTTTTGTGCATTAAAATCTACTCTGTTCATTTGGCCCCACTCACAAATCGCGGTTACGTGAGTCGTTCAGCGTTCGCCTCGTCCTCGACCTCCAGATGACATGGCCGATGATCAAATGAGTACGAAAGACAGAGGTTGCTGTCATCCGCAAAGGAGTAGATTGGGTTCACAGTCTGACTCAACAGGTAGTCAATGAAAAGGAGAGAGGACAGAATCTTGTGGCACTCCTGCGATCAACCTATGCTCGAAAACAATTTTTTTTTTGGCTTAAACCTTTCGCACCTTTTTTGGGACATTTGGCTTATTTACTTCAATAGTGTCACAATTCTAAATTCACTTTTAATTTGTTTGCTCAAGAAAATGCTGAAATCTCTTATTTGAGTTGACTTTTGTTTTGCGTGTATTATAAGGTGTCTAGGTTATTCGGGAAAATCCCCCCTAATATTTTTTCAGTAAGGTTTTCTAAAAAAAAATCATATTTTGAGTTTTAATACGATTGATGTGAATGAGCGATATGTATGTGTCCCACTGAATGTTCATAGAACCCTAAAATGTAGAATTTTCACTTTAAATGAAAAATGAATAGAATTACATACAATTTAAAACAAAAGGATATCGAGACCTTACTGCGAGAAAGAAGTGAGGGCAGGAGAGGGTTTTTTGTGTGGCCATGCATGTAGTGCCTACGATACAATTGAATTTGCTATATCTTTGTAAATATACATTTTCTATCGACTTTCATTAAAAAGTGAGTTTCGAAAAAAGTGGCGCTTACGTCTTTTTCGCGGTAAGGGCTCGATATATTTTGTTATTTATAAGCTCGCATGTTGGGGACTGATGAAACTTATATGTCCCACTCTCCAATCTTGTTCGGGACAATAGTTTCCCAAGCAAGGGAAAAGGTTATTAAATGCATGTCTCTAATAGATTGACGCATTCAAATCGTTTGAAACTCATTATCTCCCGTACCGAAAGGGTTAAACACTAAGAGATAAACCAAGAAAAATATGAATTAATTTTTTTTAAATTTATTTCAACTGATTACTTAATTTTTTTAAATTTATTTCAACCAAATCGAAGTCGTTTTCCAATGATGCGAAATTAGTTCTGACATAAATCGAAAATTTAAAAAAAAATTACATTTGAAAATTGGCAAAACGATGCCTTTTCAATTCTGTTCATATTAAATATTTCAAAGCAATAAATACTTCAGTTACATGACACCTTACCATCTTTTCAACCACTGTCAATCGCGACACTCCAGCAAACAGGCCAAAGAATGCGCCACAGAAGTAGAAGCAGAAAAAAAACTAGTTTGAATATAAATCTAACCAAGTACAAGCATAAATGTCAAGCAAGGCAAAAAAAACGAATGTCACATGTCAACGGACATGGATATGACTCAAGACGACTGAATGAAGTGGAATGAAATGACTCAAGTGATTATTATTGTTATGGTAAAGCCATCAAATTGCTAAACACACCGCGACCTCTGTGACCCAAACATCAGCACGTTCGTCTCATATGTGTTGGTGGGTGTTGCACACACACACACATTCAGCCTGACTGACTCTGATGTCCAACAACCCCATTCCGTAATAAGGTCATTTTTTTTCCTTTTGTGTTATTAAGAATTTTTTTCTCCTTTCCAAAATAAAAGAAAGGCATGAAAGGAGACGTATGACAACAACAAAATTTGTAATAAACATACATTTTATTGCAATTTAATGGAAATTTATGATATGTGCATAAATTTAATTTTCTTCGCAGTGGAGAAAGTGAAAGTGGAGGAGTCGGTTTCTAAACAACACCCAGCAATTGTACCCCCTTAAGGTTTTGGATGGGGGCCTGAAAACAAAACAATAACAAAAAACGACCACCTCCAGTGAAGGAATGTGATTTTTATGTAATGCGAACGAATGATTTTTATGACAGACTCTGGACGATCCTTGTTTTGTTTTTCACTAGATGAACCAACGTGGACGACTGTCATCAATCCATACGGTTCAATGTCCATTCGTTGACAATACACTGAAAGAAATGGCATCTGGGACAGTAAATAAGGTATGTATGCCGCCCAGTCGTCTTTATGTCAGTTCACGTCAGCAGCTGTAAGGGAATGTAGTCAATCCTGCAACGCATCACTTTTTTCTTTCAGTGTCAAATCGACCGAATATTCCTTTTTTTACGTACAGATATGCAACGGGTGTGTTTACAAATATCGTGGATTTTTTTTGATAGATAATTAAATGCTAATTATTTCTGATTTCATAATATTCTTTTGTTGTTATGACTGAATTTCTCCCTCCCCCACCATACACTGTAATGAGACATTTTATGGGCTTTATCGGGAGGCGCTTTTTTATAGTAAAAAATCGTGTGTGTGTGTTTTTTTTGAGGCGTTGTTTTTTGTTAAATTCAAGGAGGCATATGAGTGTTCTTCTTCTTCTTCGTTTTCGGCTTGGTTTATTTACCATGTTTCACATTATAATTCCATTAATCATATTGCGGTTTTCTATTGTGGCAAATTTATGGATTTGTTTCGTACCCCGTCCCCGTCACCGGCCACCGTTGTAACGTATGTGCTTATATGCTTTTAATTAATTAATTTTTGTGCTGGCTGTAAAGCGGAGAAGATGACATGAAAGATGGCAATGGAACTTTCAGTTCAGGTTACATCGAATTTAATTCACTAATAGTTCCCACGTGGTGCTGCTGCTCAAGTTGCTGGATCTTTTTGGCTGTGGAAGGAGATTGTTGTAAAACTTGATGTTATTAACCCAAAAAAAAAAAAATATAAAGGTAGCAGCAAAACTCTCCTCTGTGAGGGGCAATTAACCGTTTTGGATAATGACTTTAAAATCGCTTAGCAAATTATCAGAATCTGAGAATTTAGCTTGCCGAGGCTTTTAGAATTGATTGCAGGGAGGTTTTGTGAAATTATTGTAATTTTAACCCAACTGCGCGTCTTTTGTTTTGAAGCGTAAAATTCGAAATTCTTGGTTAAATTGGTTTGTAGCAACTTTTTCCATAGCTTGGTAAATGTTGCAGATGAGAGGGATGACGTGAATCTGTATTGTAGATGTTTTTGGATATTTCTTCGTTAACTGGCAAAGAATAAAAGCTTCAATAGTGACAGCTACCAAAATATCGGGTGATTCATAATAACACCTCTCGTTGGAGAACCCTGTATATACGTATTGCTTTAGAATATGTTGCCTTTATAGTAATAGTCACTCCTAGGTCTTCGTTTTATTTGGAAGATATATTTCTGTAGATCTTGTTTTTGTTGTCTGACCACATCCAGCCATTATTTTCTTTGATTTTTTTCGTCATGTACGAGTATTTCACAGTCTGACCGCCCATCACTTTCCACTGTAGTCATATTGGAGATCATATTTGATATTCTAGATTCTTCGCCCATCTGAAGATGAATTGACCAATAACAGAATAATATAGTGTGTCCCCTTGATTACAGAAATGATTGAAATTGTGTACCTATAGTAATATAAATTATTTTTTTTTTTTGAAAAAAAAAAAAAAAAAAAAAAAAATACTCCAAAATATCTAAAATGACAAAAACTATTCAATAAAAATTATTTAAAAAAAAAATTCTATGAATAATATCAATAATTTTTTTTTTTGAAAAAAAATAAAAAATATCTAAAATGACAGAAACTATTAAATTAGAATTATTTAAAAAAAAAAATCTATGAATAATATCAATAATTTTTTTTTTTTTTTAGAAAAAAAAAATCCGAAAATATCTAAAATGAAAAAAGATTTAAATATGAATTATTCAAAAAAAAAATGTTGTCATAATTTTTTAAAAAAAAAAATGTCTTAAAAAATCGAATATGACAAAAAAACGTGTAAATTTTCTATTAAATAAGAATTATTTAAAAAAAAATCTATGAATAATATCAATAAATTTTTTTTTTTGAAAAAAAAAAAAATCCGAAGATATCTAAAATGACAAAAAGATTTAAATATGAATTATTAAAAAAAAATATATTAATAATATCTTAAAAAATCGAAAATGACAAAAAAAAACGTGTAAATGTTCAGGAGTTTATCTTAAAGAAAATGTATATTCGAATTTTGGGTCCACGTGTTAACAGGGTGACACAGACCATATGACATAGCAAAACCTCTGGTGGAAATCGAACCCACAACCCCCACAATGATAGGCAAGCACACTACCAACTCGCCTACCGGGGCGCTTAAATTATAAGAATATTTTCCCCAACAACCGTGGGTTTACAGAAATCCCTAGTTCGCACAAATCGATTTTGGATACTTTTTTCAACATCGATATTTTTTAAAATATATTTGCTACAAATATAATGTTGGTGTCATAAAAGAGATAAAAAAATAAAATTAAGTAGCTCTTAAAATTAAGTGGAGGCCGTTGTGTGGTAGGTAGTGTGTGCGACTATCACACAGAAGAACCCGAGTTCGAAATCGGGTAAGACCATCAAACAGTTTTCAGCCGCTGTTTCCCCCTCGTAAATTGGTGGCTTTTCGAGTAAGAGAGTAAGCCGTGTAAAACTTCTCCAGAAAATCATTAGCCGTTCGGAGCCGGCTTTGAACAGTAGGTCGCGGTCAGTGAGTATACAAATTCTATCGTACACAGCTCACTGATGCGAGAGAAGTTCCCCGTCTGTTCCATCATGGAAGGTTAAGGGAAATAAGTAAGTAAGTATAAGCTCTTTCTCCGACAAAGAGGAGAAATCAAATTATTTTTTTTCAAATATCATATCAAAACCTAAAAAAGAATTAAAAAGTATGTTTGTTCATACGCACAATGAACAATTAGGTCAATTTTTTTTAAAAAAAGACCAAAACCAAAAATTATTACAAAAATGTCCCCCTCAAAATCGAAAAATTACGAAAATTAGTCAACTTTGGATATAATTCTAAAATATAACCGATTGTCTAGTTTTTTATATAAATACCTTAAAATAATCCCAGTCCTTGCTTACAATCAGTTTTTAACAGAAAGTTTTACTAGATCAAAAGTTACAAACTTTTGGCTGATTAAATTGGTTTCTCAGCCACTGTGCTGCCGAGTTTATTCGGGTTGTCGCCAGAATTTTAATCCTAAATTGGGTTTTAAATTTTGTGCATTATTGTCAATAAAGAATTCTTCGGACTTGTTTGAAGTACAACAAACAAAATGTTGATACATGTGCCTTGACAATTTGGGGTGTGTGGGTTAACATTGTCTTTTGGTTTACAATTCTTGAGAGAAGATTCTCTGGCGACGACATTTTTCAAATGAACATGCACACAATTGCTTGTCCAATGCTTTTGACAATTTGCTGCGGACGGTAACAAATCTTGAGAGAAATTTTATCTTGCGACGACATTTTTCAAATGAACATGTACGTGCTCATGTTTACCCTCAGTTCTTTTCGGATAATTTTCCATATTTTTCTTTTCTCTCGAAGAGAATATGTCAACAAACTAATTGTACGTGTAATAGCAGGGTAAACTATATTCGAACTATTTCTCCATAATTTCCTTTTACTTCTGTATTCGTTCACATTGATTGATATCTTTGTCCACTTGGCATCATTTAATATTGGAATTTTGTTATTTTTTATGCTGGCAATGCTCTGCCTACAACCAGTTTTTTACAGAACTGAAAAAGTTTTACTAGATCAAAAGTTACAAACTTTTGGCTGATGAAATTGGTTTCTCAGCCATTGTGCTGCCGAGTTTATTCGGGTTGTCGCCAGAATTTTAAAACTAAAATGGGTTTTTCGTAAAATTATATTTGCTTTCTTTGTAAAATATTCTCAGTCCCGATTTACACTAGGCAATTTAACTTGCGGCAATTTTTTTGATTCCCTTTTGAACTTGCCTCTTGTGTTCACACAAGGAAATTCTTGCAATTTTTGTTTTCATTATTGCCGTTTCAAATACAAATGACTTTCAAAATATCAAAAAACGAAAACACACAAAAAGAAATTGCCAGTACGAGGAATTTCCATTCCCCTTACCAATCTTTCCTATAAATTGAGAGTTGCGGCAATTAAAATCGCCTAGTTTGAATTGGGACTTACAAGTTCCAGTAGTTTTCGTTTTTGCTATATGTTTTTTTTTTTTGGATTTTTTTCTCTATCATACAAATCGAACAAATCGAATTGCGTGAGCTAGGGTTTTTCTTTGGACCAATGAAACCAATTACCTGTAGATTATATTTTGGCTATACGCTATGCTTGAAAAAATTTTCATATACATGGCTCCACCTGTGAGTTATCGAGTGGTCCCATTTATCACTGCTGCCGTGTCGTATACGATTTTTCTAGCATCTGTCATATCAGTTTCTTCGTGATGTCATTGTATCCGTTTCTACAAGAGAGAAATGCCACAATAGCGCTGAAATGCTGTTACGGCTTACAAATCATTACCCTTTTCTGAAAGGTTATTTTATTGTATTCATTTAGATCAAAACATATGAATAGTATTTATAGGTAATTGCCACGCCCACAGTCTTTTTTTATTAATACACCGATATGTAAGAGAATATGATCATAAAAAAAAATTATTCAAAAACGGCTTAACGTGTTTTTTTGTTTCTAAAGATTTTTATCATAAATTACTTAAACTTATCTTCATTATCTGTAAAACATGTTTTCAAAAATACTCAATTTTTTTTACCCAAGAAGAAAAAAAACCCAAACAATAAGAATATAGAAATAGTATTACCGATCATTAATCATGTTTTTGCGTTTCTTTTTTGCATCGGCAGCATTACAAGAACATTTCTTAATTACCCTACACGCTCGTCGTAGACACAGATGTATTTGAATTCGCTTTGATGCTTTGATGTAAAATTGTAATTTTTCGGGTGGTGGTTAATTAGTTTCTGGCTGCTCTTCAGGCACTTCATCATACATCATGTATGTATGTATGAATGTACGTTTCCAAATATAGACCTGAAGAATTTATACATATTGTTCTAGCTGATGTTAAGACAATTGTAATAGTGAAATGATTGTTGTCCGTTTGAGCCAAGAATCCACCCATCCATCTGTGGTTACAACATTATGCCGGGAATCAAACATTCACAATTTGTTATCTACTTGACGGCGATTGTTCACTTCAGTCTCATTCAACACATGCACAATTTTTGTTTTCGCAAAATGAAGATTCGATTGTTTTTGTTATCGGCCACTGGCCAATGATGCATTCCTTCGGTCTGTGTGTGAAGGTGTTGGTTAGGGGGGCGTGCTTTTTAACGCATGTGCAAGCGAAACTTGTTTGTTGCGCAAAAATGGTGGCCTAAATAGGCGGTAGAATTAAAAAATCCACATTCTGTACGAAGGCGTGGGGAAATTAATTGTAGTAGTGATGACAACGAACAGCAGTTGGGTTTTAGTTTCATTGTGATAAAGATACTTATTCGATGAACATCGATTTTCGTGGAGTGGATCAAAAAACGTTCGAAAGAACGAACAGGTCGGTGGGCGGAAGAAGTGTAGAGCGGGCGGCCGCGCGGGCATGGCAAGAAGATCTGAGAATTTTATTGGGTTTCTGATAAATGTTTTGAGGTTAAGAATATCAATTTTAATACAAAGTTCGTTTTACAAAAATTAAAATAAAATCAGTGCATCAATTTTTTGTTAAAAGAAAATTTAGCCTTAGAAGTTTGAGAAATTTTAGTATTGGCCAAGAGCGACACAATTAACTCAAACATTGAACATTTTATTGAGTTCCATTAATTGGCATTAACTATTCGAATAATTGATGACTTTCATGTTTCTTACTGCCTTAAATTGGCGCTTCAACCTGATGGTGGTATTAAGCAGGTCCAGCAAAACTCTTCAAGTTCTCCCAATATCGAATGGAATAAAAAACCAGTAAGAAAAGAAAACCACGGTCGGAACCGAACACAGCTTACACATTCTATCGAAAGTCGAATAATTGAGTTATATTGCTTAATTGTAAACAAAACGCCAAACAAGCGATATTTCACAAACTAGACATCATTCTGAGAAGACTGTGAAAAAAAAGTTAATACATTATCAATAAAATCTGGAAAAATATTCATGATAAGTAAAGTGAAAAAAAAATATTACAAATACAATTATAGCCATCACTACTTTGTATTGTAACACAGCACAACAGCCAATCTGGGGGGTGAGAAATTCCAAGTCAGGGTGATGGTACTAGGTCAGTATAGTAAAAGCCTCAAATGGTTTGGCGTTCGTATGTGTCAGTTTTTTTTTATGACCTTTTTAATTTTTTTCTTATCTTGATGTTTTTTCGCTTAGTTGTAACATTTTGGCAAAAACTTAGTTTAACATAACTCGAGAACCACTTGTCCGATTTTGATGAAACAAATTTAGAAAAATTAAGAATTACAATTTCTCTAATCTGTTTTTATACCGTTTTCCTATATGTGTAACACTTTCGAAGTTAAAAATGAATGTATGAAGGGAAAAAAGTATTTTTTGCCTAAAAATGTAAATATTTTTTTTTTAAAATTCATAAAAAATCCAAAATGGAAAAAAATGCCTTTACATGAAATTAATAACACTTGATCCTTTTTTGCCGTTCTGGATTTTTTATGAATTAAAAAAAAAAATTTTAATTTTTAGGCAAAAAAAATTTTTTTTCCACAAATTTATTTTTACCGGCAAAACTGTTGATTATAAAGAAAAACGTTATATGAACGGATTAAAGAAATTGTAGTTTTGAGTTTGTTTCATCAAAATCGGACAAGTGGTTCTCGAGTTATGTTAAACTAAGTTTTTGCCAAAATGTTACAACTAAGCGAAAAAACATCAAGATAAGGAAAAAATTAAAAAGGTCATAAAAAAAAACTGACACATACGAACGCCAAACCCTTTGAGGGTTTTACTATACTGACCTAGTACCATCACCCTGACTTGGAATTTCCCACCCCCCAGAAAAAGTCCCTCGAATTGTTGCACAGTGTAATTAATAAAAAAAAAAAATTGACGTATTTATGAAAAACAAAACCGTTGTCCCCAAATGCCTTGACAATTTCTGGTGTAGGGTAACATTGTGTTTTGGCTTACTGCAACAATTCTTGAGAGAAGTTACTTTTGCGACGACATTTTTCAAATGAACATGCACGTGCACATGTAGACCCTGAGTTCTTTTCAGATGATTTACGATATTTTTCTTCTGTTTCGCAGAGAATATGGCAACAAACTAATTGTACGTGTAATGTCAGGGTAAACTATATTCGAACTATTTCTCCATAATTTTCTAAACAATTTTGTAGTTATTTTCTTCTTCTTCTGTATTAGTTGACAATGAATGATATCTTTGTCCACTTGGCACCATTTAACATTGGAATTTTGTTATTTTTTTATGCTGGCTTATGCTCTGCCAACTTACGACACAAACTTAAGCGCTAGTTTCTATTCATGGTTAATATCTAAGCTAGATGTTTAAAGAAAACATGTCCAATATCTCAAATAAATTTGAAGCTCTTAATTTGATTAGCCCCACGCCACCTTCCAAACAAATGCATAATTTCGCTTACTTTTGGAATTCGTCCAAAACATTTAAAACTCAAGATACCATGTGTCTGAAAACTGGCCGCGAATCAGTTAGTAGTTACAAAAAGAAATCCCAGCCACACCCCTTCATAGAAATTGCCATCTTCGGGCTCAAATTAAGTCTCACAAAAGTTTTTCCTTAATGAGCACAATTTGCTTAAAATTAAAACTCATTACACATGTAGGATGGTGTTGTTGTCTTGCCGACATTTTTACTGTTTAGAATAAAATATTCTATTAAGGAACCGATGAAGAACTTCTCTCGAAGCAATGAGCAGTGGCCTACCGGCTAAGGCTTTTTGTAAAGATGGCTTGGAGATTTCGTTCTTACTTGTAAAATCGTCGGCAGTTATGAAGTGAGAAAGGCAGCTGGAAAATTGTTGGCGTATCTACTGGGATACGAAACTGGTTTCGATTGACTTGAGGTTAGTAAAAAAAAAAAAATGGTTTCGATTGAAAAAAAAAAACAAAAAATAGGGGATCCACCTATGAATGCAAACGCACTGTGTTAGCGATAGGAAAGAAGGGTATTGGAGGGAGAAAAGAAGGACTTGTGTTTGCCTTGAATTTGATAACGTCATAGCAGGCAGGAAAAACACTTGCTGGACGATTTTTCCACATGCGAAGAGTGCGGCTAAACAAAGAATTGTCTCTATAGTGCGTCGTCCGGTCATCCGGACATTTGACAATGGCAGGATGAGAATCCCTGAATAACCGAATATTCCCGCTAATGTTCTATCGTTAGAGACCAGACGTCCGATATCTTGTGAACAGATAAAATATCTATAATTTACTATTTATTTTAATTAACAATTTACTTCTTCCGGCTGTTGATGGTCTAGTTCCGATTTAATTATTGCGGATGTAGAATATTACAGAAACTATCAGTTGCGGTTGCTTGGAAAATTGTGAAGATACTCTTTTCGTTTGCTAGTGCCCAAAAATCGTATGTCACCAAGAGATGTAGGATTATTTGTTTAGATTTTCATACAATCAACTCAACTAGACAAAACGTCTACCGACGACCAACAAAATGATCTTTCCGATGTAACCCTTCGCCAGTCAGTGATGTGTGCTGTGGAATAAATTCTAAACGATACGAAAGATATAAATAACATTTTGTTGTTTTGCTGTCTTCACTAATAATCGTAAACGTTGTTGCCATCTACAATCAATGAAATTTTGCAATAAAAATATAGATTTTGTTTTACTACATTTTTTTTTTATGACTTTATTTTTTAGGCTCAATTTAAAAACAAAAAAACACACACACACACATTTCGATGTGCCTTCCTTCTACCCATGTCTTAACACTGTATAAAACTGCCACTACATTGCATATCATCCCCGGTGGGGGAAAGGGCGACCGAGGAATGGGATCTGTGATGCTATTGTTGTTTACGGCTGTGTAAAGGGAGACGGGACTTTAAAGGAACTACACAAAAGTGTAGTCACTACCACAACTAAATAACTTCAAAGAATGTATATGGATGTATGTGTGTAAATAAGTAGTGGCGTCATGTTAACATTAACAATTGTATTGACAATAACACAGAACCAGCAGAGTGGTGGGTGGCGGCAGCAGCCAGTGAAGTCAAAAGGAAACCAAACGAAACGGGCATCCACACAAAAACTTATCAGTTTAATGGCCAAGTGGCGTCTTTTGATGACGTTTAAGAAATTAAATAAACGAAATCAAAAGAATTCTGTTTTTGGTATTCCGTCCATACATAGGGGTGATGCACAGTGGTTTACAGTTAACCGAAGAAACAAAATAATAATAAAGTGCAAAGTTGAAATGTATTTTCTCAAGTAAAAAAAATATTTTGGCAACAAAAATTCGAAAATAATAGACCTATAAATAATAAATGCCATTCATTTCGTTAAAAAATATTTGTTTGTGCATAACTGGTAAAAAGAAACAGGCTCCAAGGATTTTCCAGTATTTCTGTTTGGCCGGTTAGAGGGATAATATTTTTTATGAAATGAAACACAATTATTAGAGGGTTAATTTAATCATCTTGTCATATTTACTTTTTTTAGATTTATCTTCTATTGTAAAAATTCCACTGATTTTATTAATTTGAAAAATGCATTTTTTTCCTATTCAAAAAAACCACTGTTGGCCTAAGGAAAAATAATAAAAAAAAAAAAAAATAGAAATAAAATCTTATGAAATGTGACAAAAACATACATGGAGATAAAGGAACACAGTGAGAGATATACAAACACTCATCCACACACACACACATAACAAACACTCAACCGAAAAGGACATCACATCATACAAATGAACAAGCAACGAATGGACAAGCGTTATTGCAACGACATACACACACACACACACTCACATGAACACACACTACATTAACAAAATGAAATCAAACCGTATTGACATGTGCTATTTGCTGTTTGGTTGTTTGTCAATGTAACTCTCCCCTTTTCCCTGTATATGGATGTGTGTGTGTGTCTTCGAAGGAAATGAAATTTCCTTCAGACGCACATATATGTGGAGGACATTTTTATTATTGCTGTTTAGAGCCTATAAAAGACGCCACTGTGCAATATTTGTCGGCTGATCTTTCTGGGTCGGCCGTCTTTTTTGCACGGCCCAAAAAAAAAACACATTTTCGCAAAACTCTAACAACAACACAAAACAATCATAAGAAGAACCATTAAAATGAAAATTTCTGTATGTTTTTGCCGGTTATAAACCATAACTTAACCATGAAAATCTGTTTGGTGGCTTTGACTACAAACATAAACCACTACTACTAGACTACTCGTTACGATAACTTCAAGAAATCGTTGGGGTGTTGAGACAAGGGTGGCTAAGGCGCCTGAATTTGGATTAAGGCCCTTTGATGCCATTTTCTTTAGATGTACGTATTTCCCTTGGCATTCCATAAAGAAGGAGACTGGGACTTCTCTAAAATCAATGATACAGGGTTTTCCAACAAGAGGTGTTATTTTGGTATTCAAAGAAAAACGTCAGTTTTTGAGATAAATGAGCGGATGTTAATTTCATAATACAGAGGAAGGTATGCCGTTAATAATGAAAGACAACATCAGCCAAATGGACACCACGACCCCGCTTACAGGACCATATCCTTGTCATGAAATTGTCCATGACCAAATCGCAAAGTGGCTGGCCTATGTCCTCGCTAGCTTCACGAAATTCAGCTATGAGGTCTTGAATCGACGCTGGGCTGTTGGCGTAGACCTTATCTTTCACGTGGCTCAAAAATTTGCATTGCCATTAGTTTTAATGAGATTAATCAGAATTACTGACGATTACTATAAACATTCAGAAAGCACCAAAAGTAATCTCTAAAAGTAGTCGGATTATTTTCTAATTAATTTTGATTCTTTATGGTACTTTTCGATTATTTGTAATTGTAATCAATTATAAGTCTTGATAAACTGAATATAATCGTAATTTAATCATTACTGGACCTCCACACAAAATTTAATTTAATTAGTAATTATTTCGATGACTAATCATTACTTAACAGCCTGGGTTAACGAAGGCGGTTAATAATAAGACAAAAATAGAAAAACATCCATTTGTAATTAATATGCTACAAATGGCACGTATACGCCCTCATAAAACGAAATACAAATATTAAATGTCCATAAATCTCGTCCAAACATTTTCCTTAGAAATTATGTATTTTCTTCTTAGCTCATCAAGGCTGGCCGAATTTCTAAGACTTTAACTTATGTTCAAATGATCAACAAAAGAATTTCACGGTCTCACTATAGAATCGACCTGCTAGCAAATTGTTAATATTCAGGATTCCATACTTATGTTTAAATATATTCTTTTTCTCTGAGAACTTACTTATTGAAAACGACGTGACCGATGTCATTTTCCAGTAAACTTTGAATTTTCACAAGGATTGAAGCCATAAATTCTATTGGACACATATTTTTGTCCACTGAGGCCTTTCTATTTGTAAAGGGCCTCTGGAAGTATTTGGCCTCAGCTTGGCCGCATAGCCAACAACATGCGATTCATTCATTTATGTTTTCTATTAATGCTTTTTGTTTTTTTTTTCTGGCCCATAGCAGTGGCTATGACAAATTTTTTTATTGACTTGAAGATTTGCCACTTGGCGCCAATCGTCTCCGAAAATAGACTTTCGCTTTCAAAGTTTCGGTGGCCCTTCCCAAATGTTACCATAAACCCCTCCCACCCATGTCAGTATTTTGCACAAATTGCAAAGTTTTCGGTTTTGCCGACACACACAGACACATGTAGAAACGAGAAACGTCTCTGTTTTATATTCATATCCAAAACTTATCCTTTTTGAAAACTAAAACAACCAAACCGATGAAAACACCAGTCAAAAGTAACCGAAGCCATCGTTCACATAGGCCGCAACTTTTCTCCGGCTCTCTGGCAAATTGTTTTCATTTCTTATTTAGGTCTCTCTGTTTTGTTAATGTCAGCGTCAGCGTCATCGCCAGCGTTGTCGTCCTCTACCAGGATTGGTGGTGATGGTGTCAGTGGAGCTCATGGGGCATTGCGGTGTTGTTGGTGTTGTTATTGTTTCAAGTCAAGTTGACACATATTTCTTCTTCATTCTTGTCGACTTCTTTATAGCTCTTGTTGTTGTTTTTATCTGTTAACTTGCTGCTGTTGTTGTAATGGCTTTTGCGATATTGCCCTGCTGATGTTGTCATTGTCGATTGCGCTGCGTTGTTGTTGGCGGATGTATTCCTGCGGAAACAATTTATTTACCAATGGGCTTAGTTAAGACCCATAAATATCTATAAATGTTTCTGTTTTTGTTGTTGTTGGCGTCATCCTCTTGCTGCCCCCTCCCCCCCATCATTTTGTCCCATATACGGATTATGCGAAGCAGGGTTATGGAAAATGCTCTGCATTTTTTGGTCGTTACAACTTAACTTAACTTTATAGATTATGGCCTATTGATAAATTGTCATAAATTGATTTAAATTACTTGATTTCTGTTTGTTCTCCATATCGATATCGTCTTGACTTTGATTATCGTCGATGGTGAAATGTTATGAAGTGTAATCCTTTATGAAATTGCCATCCGGGGCAATGGGTGCGTATGTGAGATATCAATTTGGGTATGTAAAATTAAAAATGATCATACGCCGTGGAGTACGAATACTCGATTTTAATGAAATACATTTGTCCAAAGTCGGTGAGCAAATTTTTTTTCCTGGAAATACAGGGTTTCCCAACAAGAGGTGTTATTTTGGTATTCAAAGAAAAACGAAATTTTTTTGTGATATGTTTGTGACGGATGTTTATTTCATAATATAATGAAAGACAACATCAGTCAAATGGCCAACACGACCACGCTAACAGGATCATATCCTTTTCATGAAATTTTCGATAACCAAATCGCAAAATGGCTGGCCTATGTCCTCGATGGCCTCACGAATTCTATCTTTGAGGTCTTAAATCGATGCTGAGCTGTTGACGTAGACCTTATCTTTCACGTGGCCCCAAAGGAAGAAGTCGCAAGGTGTTAAAGCACAATATCTCCGTGGCCAATTGTGATCACCTCTTCCAGAGATAACAAAATAACACCTCTTGTTGGAAAACCCTTTATAAAACAGATTATATGAGCCCCGGTGTGCGAGTTGGTAGCTTGCTTACCTATCAGATTGGGGGTTGTGGATTCGATTCCCACCAGAGGCTTTGGTCTGTCGCTGCAAACATCTAGCCATATGGTTTCTGTGTCACTCGGTGGACCCAAATGGCGCTAATGTCTTTTTCGCGGTAAGGGCTCGATATGCTATTTTTACAGTGACAGTTCCATGGCGATTGAAATCTTGACAAAAAGTCAGTATCATAAGTCCATGAAACGAAATGGATCCAATTGGAAAATTCGATATGTGGGCGCATCATCCTTCTGCGTTAGAAGTTGAGGCCTACCTAACACCTCTGCTTCCCTTTGGGTCTGAGCACCCGATTAAAAGCGTAACTTTAAGCCGAATTGAACTCTCCCTGCTATTTATGATGTATGTTAGACTCGTACCATAACAGCCAGCACACCCTGACTGATATCGCTAGGCTCTATGAAAAATTACCAGCCCCAAAGAAAAAAAGAATTCCCCACAAAAATATCATGAAAATTTCCCAAAAAAAAAATTGGGGAGTTTTTCATAATTTTTACATAAAATTTCATTTTTTGTTATGGGAGCATTTTTCATATGGAAAAAAAGAAAATTCCAAAAAAAATTATTTTTGGAGGATATTTTCATAACAGAAGTCTTTTTTTTATAATGTTGTTTTTTGGGGTTTTTTTCATAATATTTGGGGGATTTTGCAGAAATTGTTTGGGGGATTTTTTTAAAATTTTTCGAGGAAATTTTCATATTGGGCTTTTGGGGGAATTTTTAATTTATTTTCGGGAATTCTTAATAGCAAATAAGTTACATTTACACACAAATAATCTATGTTTAGAAACAAATAAACTTTATTTGAAATATGATCCAAACCCGCTATTTACTTGTGTGCAGAGTGTATATAATCTGCACAACCATGGAACTTTTAACAGGATCTATCATATATTTATATATTTCTGTGAATCTAGTACATGGTTACACTCCCGACTTATCAGGTGGCCCCGTTTACCCCTGTGCCAAGACCAAATCGATTTTTGGATAATTGACCTCCTGTTATACTTTTTTGTTGGTTATAGTGAAGCACCAATGTTATGCCAACAATCCATTACCGATTTAGGTCCTCAATAGCTAAAATCGAGCATGACATTCGTAGAAGAGAGCCAGAAGTCATCATCAAGGTCCTGGTAGTTTAGACTGCAAGGAAGAGCCACACGTGGATTTGAAAATTTGAACCTACTTTATTGATACTTATTAAGAAGGTATTATCAATAAAGTAGGTTCAAATATTGAAATCCAAGTGTTGCTTTGTAGTAACGCTTCCTTGCAGTCTAAACTACCAGGACCTTGATGATGGTTTCCGGCTCTAACTAGTCCCAGAGTGGGGCTGAAGTCTCGAGTCGAAAAATGTGCTCGACTCCGACTCCAATTTGTATTTACATACATTTCCCATAAAATAAACAAAATGTATTAAAAACAAACTAATCTATTAATATTTTTGTAAAATTTGAAACATTTTCGATTACATGATGTTTTTTCTCTTTAAGATACAAACATACCTCAGTGTGATATAGAGAATAGGAATAGTGGACGGAAATACAACAGCTGATGTCGGAGTCGTAGTGGAGCTTTTTACAAATGCTGTAGTCGGAGTCCACAGCCCTGGTATGTACACAATTGTATGGCCATATAAGAGTTATTATCCGTTTTGTAAATGAAGTAAAGGGAAATATTATAAACGTTTCAACTGTAATAAAACTTCTGGCAAGCAATTTCTCAGTAATTCACCATTTATATTTACTATATCAGAGCCGAAGGCCTCGTAGCCAGTGCTCTCTTCTTAGATTGTATTGTAATTTATTATAATATAATTTTTACAAATAAATAAATAAAAATAAATATTTACTATGGAGCTGCATGCATTTCATACAGTTAATTTCCTGAAAAATTGCTTTATTGGTAACGAATATTACGTCCATTCTATTTTATTGAGTTTAATAGGAATCATGAATTTTTAAGCACCAGCCAACTGTTGCGGTGTTAATGGCCTCTGAAGTAGGCCTCTTAACAAACTTAAACAAACAAAAAAAAAACGCAATTTTTAGTTGCTTCGAATTTCATTCGTTTCTACGTTTTTTTTCTTTTCTCAGTTGATCTCAAATTCTAGACAAATCTTACGCATGTTTCGCGTTTTTTTTTCAGATATTCAAGTTGATAAATTCAAATATGTCGAATGACGAGCTGAAATTCGAACAAACAATACAATTTGTTTGCATAGCTGTCGCTGTCGCTGCTGTCATGAGTAGTTATTCGATAATAACAACAAAAATGAATATGAACATTATTTTTTTTTCCATCTCAATATTTATCGAAAGAGAACGCACAATTATTTAAATAAGGCAAAAAAAAGGAATTAAATTTTCATTAATAGTGGTGTATATTCCATGTGTGTGTGTGTATGTGTAGGGCTATAAACAATTTTGCACGCTACAGTGCGTATTACGCATTGTTTCATAGATAAATTCATGGTTTTCATGCTACACAGTCCATTGCGCGTTTTTTAGAACCGAAAATAATTTGTCACTTTCATTTTTTATTTTAAAAACAAAATATGTATATACATAGTTGGCTTTTTACAACGTATTTGGTTAATTACCTCAAGGGGAAAGGGGGGTGTGTGTTTGTCTACGCACATACAGCCGATGAATTTCGTCAGTTGAAAAGGGTTTGGTCAGTTGGTTTGGTATCGTAGTGTCACAGGCAAAGTAAAGAGAATTACTGAAGTGGGTCCGAAGAGCAGCCAGAGCATGTTAAAGTGCTGGCAATACTCCCTGAGTAATGCACTACTTCCATGCCCAAATGAATTTTTGGCCAAATTGAAGAATTGGTTTTGGGTAGTTATTTCATAGAAAAAAAGGCCCAACTTACGAATTGAAATAAAGCCCCAAACAATTAAAAAACATCCCAATCATCGTTGTTATTTTTCCCTGCACTAATGTGTGGGGCCTTATTTCATTGTCGCTTAGGGACTTTATTTCATTGGGTCATTGGACAATGAAAAATTCCTCAATTTTTTGGGGAATTTTTCGTTTTGTTATTTGGATATTGTTTCTAGTTATTTTTTGGGGTATTTTTCATAGTATTTGGGCGATTTTTCATTTGGGTATTTTTTTTAGAAATTGTTTTAAAAAATTTAAATATATATTTTTTTTTAAAATATAGAAAACAATTTAAATATTAAAGAAAACTGAAATACAGAACAAATTATATATTAAACAATTTTTTATATATATTTTTTTAAAAATATTGAACAAATATAAATATTAAAAAAAATTTAAATCTTAAACAATATTATAATATTGAAAAAAAAATAAATATTGAACAAATTTAAAGTACTGAACAAATTAAATAAATGTTTTTATAAATATTGAACAAATATAAATCCGAAGAAACTAACAGAAAACTGCATGAAGAATATAGATCAACTAAACATAATCGCAATTAACGAAAAATTTAAATATTAAAAAAAATGTAATATTGAAAAAAAAAAAAAAATATTGAAAAAAATTAAATATTGAAGAAATTAAAAATATGGAAAACATGTAAATATTAAGAAAACTAAAATAATGAACAAATTTAATATTGAAACAAATTAAATATTAAAAAAAATTTTATATAATTTTTTTTTAAAATATTAAACAAATATAAATATTAAGAAAATTTTAAATATTAAACAAAAATATAATATTGATAAAAATTAAATATCGAAAAAATTTAAATATTAAAAACAATTAAAACAAAAAATTTAAGAAAAAAAAATCTAAAAAAAAAATATTGAACAAATTTACATATTAAACAATGTAAGTTAAATAAAATGACCTCACTTTTTCGAAAATGAGGTTGGATCAACAGCTACGGTGAATGGATTGCACTATCGAGAGATGATTACTGATTTTTTATGGTCGGAGTTGGATGATATGGATCTGGAAAACGTTTACTTCCAACAAGACGGCGCTACGTGCCACACAAGCAACCAAACCATTGCTCTTTTACGGGAAATGTTTCCGAACCGTGATATCTCTCGAAGAGGTGATCACAATTGGCCACCGAGATCTTGTGATTTAACACCTTGCGACTTCTTCCTTTGGAGCCAAGTGAAAGATAAGGTCTACGCCAACAGCCCAGCGTCGATTCAAGACCTCAAAGATAGAATTCGTGAGGCTATCGAGGACATAGGCCAGCCACTTTGCGATTTGGTTATGGACAATTTCATAAAAAGGATATGATCCTGTAAGCGTGGTCGTGGTGGCCATTTGGCGGATGTTTTTCTTCATTATTAACGGCATACCTTCCTCTTTATTATGAAAAAAAAACGATCATTTATCTCAAAAAAATCCATTTTTCTTTGAATACCAAAATAACACCTCTTGTTGGAAATACTTTTTTTTGGGCTTTTGTGAGGATTTTTCATTTATTTTGGGGAGTTTTTCATTTGGGGCATTCTTCATTTTTTTTTTTTGGGAGCATTTTTTCGCCAAATACACACACTAACTCTCTTAAAAATGTTTAGCAAATTACTGCCCTTTGTAAGTTCTCTGGCAAAGTGTGGCAAAACGATAGCAACAACCTTCACCAGCCTAAGCGCACTTTCCCGTAATTGTATTTCGTTTTTTCTTTGGCTGTAACAGGGCACAACTATTTTCATTTTCACTTTTTTTTCTCTAAGTTTTCGTTTTTGTTTTTCAATATTTTCGTTTGTGAGATTCTTTTGTTTTGTTTGGCATTTTCGCTGCTCAGGCCCGTATTTGTATTTGTTAATTTAACACACGCACTAATGTTTATGTTTGTTTTCATGTTTTTGTTGTTGTTTTTAGTTTGGATTTTTTTTTTCACAAAATTCTCTAAACTTTTAGTGCTGATGCGTGTGGTGTTGTGCGTTGGGCTGTCTTCGTTTTATGCTGCCAGCATAACAAACAGACGGAGAGAGGGACGGACGGACCGACAAATGGTCGCTTATAGTGTTCTGGACTGATTACAACAAAAGTGATGTGTTGATTTTTTACCAACGTTGGCTTTTTTTTTTCTTTTCAAATAATTGTGAGGTTTGTTTTTTATTATTTATTGTCAATGACAATATTTTTGTGGTCTCACTGATAATTATAGATAATTGTTGTTATTCGTTAAAAAATATTACGAAATTGTTCAATTGTATTGTTGTATTTCACAGTCTGTAAAGTTATCAACATCCGCACGTACATGTGTAATTGAAATGTATCGATGTTGAAAATGCATTTAGGAAAATAATTTCATTTGTTTTTTTTTTTTATTTTCCATACTAACCCATAAAAAGCTTTAATTGTCTAACCACGCTAGCATTGGGGGTGGGTCTATTTACGATTGTTGTGTGGTGGGCGATAAAATTAGGCATATTTTGGTTATGTAAGAATATTTTACAGTTGCAAACAATTGTTTAATATGTTCCATTTGACCATGTTTTTGGTGGTCTTGCTTTAAGGCCACCATTCCAATTTATCTTCGATTCGCAAGGAGATTTATTATCATCACTATTTATGAGGACACTTAAGATAATGAATTGAGGATAATGAATTTCACCGGCACACTATGGTCCAGAATCCAAGTCCATCGGCCAAAAAGTCTGTCACTTTTGATTTAGTAACCATTTCTGAGTTCAGTAACAAACTGGTTAGGTAGGCAAGGAATGAGCAATTATTTTAAAATTATAAACAGACAATGGAATACATGAAAAAAAAGAGTTGACATTTTCACGTAATTTTTCATACTGCATATTAAACAATTTAGTTTTTTTCATTTCAAACATTTTCACCATTTTCCAGATTTGGAAATTTTCAGAAATTCTAATTTGACTTTTAAATTATGCCGTGGCTCGAGCTTATCTCATCAGAACTGTTGTATTCAAGTTTTTTCTTTATTGTAAAGTGAGTTTTCTTTGCTTTATTACGATGTCAACGTTTTATTTGTAACAAATATAGTTTGGTTGTAGCAACTATTTTCAAAAATATCCCACCACCACAACTTGTTATAGAAGTCCACTAAGATGTTACAGAAAGTATCGATTTGGAAAGCAGGAAGGGTTTCCCAAGTTTTTGTCCATTCTAAATTGCACACACGAAGATAGAGTACATTTCGTGCCAAAAGTGATATGTTTGAGTTCCAATACGCGAAATAATGGTTTTTCTCATTAACTCGTGAAAATAATACACGCTGCTGAAAATATGAGCAAATTTCCATTCTCCGAATGACAAATTTAATCCAAATCGAAGTTCAAAATATTCCCGCAACATTTAGTTTAAACGGTAGTAGGTAACTATTTTGTTTTTACAAAGTATTAAATCTTCGGAAAACCTCCTGAAGTAGCCAAGAGACATTGACGAGTGTTGTTTGTTGTCACACTAACATTCCACTGGTCCAGCATTGCTGACAATCTCTATGGGTGGTGTGGATATCGACGAATCAGATACTCTTGATGTTCTGGGCATAAAGATGCAGGGTGATGCTCGCTGGGCTAGCCATACACAGAAAAAAATAATTTTTCGATTCAATGAAAATATTCACGAATTCAAACAAAAAATTCATTGAAAATCCTGTGATAAAACAATTTGTCAACTTAAAGAAAATATTCGTATACTGTTTATCAAAAATATCATTGATGAAGAAAGTTTCATATATACAAAAAAATGTTTATGTCGTTTATTAAAAATATTTTTGATGAAAACATTCACATTCAACAAAATAATTTGTAGGTTGTTTATCAAAAAATTTTTGATGAAAAAATTCGCATATCTACAAAAAATATTGTAGGTCGTTTATTGAAAATATTTTCGATGAAAAAATTCACATCCTACAAAAAAAATTGTAGGTCGTTTATCGAAAATATTTTCGATGAAAAAATTCACATATCTACAAAAAAAAGTTGTAGGACGTTCATCAAAAATATTTTCGTTGAAAATATTCAATATTTAAAGTGTCGATAGAAGAATTCAATTGTTTAGGCTTTTTAAAGCGGTGCAAGAAATACTACACTCCATTTGATCTCGTATGTATAAGATATCTTGCCAAAAAAGAAGCGGTCCTGATGATAGGGAATAGTAGGATAGTCAACTCCATTATCTCCCTACATTATCATGTTCGCAAGATTTCCGTCGCCTGGTCCCTGATGAGAGAAAATTCGCCCCACTAACCAGTGTTCTTCATACACGTGCATGTCTTTCTATACTTTTACAGATGAGAACATTTCGTATTATTGACGAAAATCAACAAATAGGAACACTGAGCATCAATGACTCTACCATTTGTCTGACTGTTTCTTTTTTTTCAGAAAACCGAATAAAAAATAATAATTGATTCGATTACGTTTTTTCTTGATGTTTTTTTTTTTAAATGAAACTAGTAATTCAAATTTTAGGGCCAATGTTTTGTGTACAAACGAAAATCAATATCTTCAACAGCTGCATGGAATCTGTAGCGCTGTATGGCTGCGAATCATTAAATGCTTCTCGTCGACATCTCAATACTCTGCAAGTCTTGTGAAACAATTCATCCGTCGAATACTGAATATATTCTGGCCAAACACCATGAGCAACGAAAGATTATGGACCGACAAAGATACCAATTGAGTGGAACATGAGGGCCGTATCGGCAGATAAACGAAGCTCAATCGTTGAAGCTCAATATTCCTTTGAGGGAAATCAGAAATTTATATGAGACGCTTAAAATAGAAGTGGTCCAACACCAAAAGTGAGTTTGAAATTTAGGCAAAACTTTGAAACGAGACAACAATCAAATTATTTTCAGAAAGTGGTCATATTTTAAGGAGATATGTAAATTTAAATTAAATTTGAAGCATATTTAAAATAAATTTGAATCACTTTTAAAAATTAGAATTTGTAGTTTTTTTATTAAAGAAAAAATATAACAACTATTGAGGAAAACGTCACCAATAACATTAAATAGTGCTGGGAAGAAACTGTCGAAAGGATAGTGCTCTAGGCCAATAATCGCGAAATCTCAATGAAGCGCCTCATATATAAAAAGGAAATACATATAATCCAGAAATCAAAAGAATTTGAAATAAATTTCGTTTCTTATTGAGTGTATATAAATTTATTTTCTTTGCAACACATCCACTTTTAGTTAGCTATATGCCGAAAATGCCAAACTAATATAATAAAATTTTTTGGTTCTCAGGATTTCTCAAATTAATGGATATTTCAAAAACGTTGTCTATCCTCGCTTCACACCTCATAGATGTGGGCGATTTTGCCCGTAAAAAAGTAATCTCTAAGCCATGTCAAATTTATCTAGAAAACCATTGGGAGCCGGTTGTAAGCAGTAGGTCCCGGTCAGCGAGTATACCAATTATATCGTACACAGCTCACTGATTCGAGAGAAGTTCCCCGTCTGTTCCTTCATGGAATGTAAAGGGAAAATAAGCTCTGAAGGTTTTGTACTGGCAAAATTAAATTAAGTCTGGCCAAAGACCATGGAGACAGCACAAGTCGTTTTCTAATGCATTAGTTCGGAAGCACATTGTAGATGTCAGTAATACGCCTGGCAACATTTGACAGTTTTACAAAGGAGATCAGAGAAAATACTGGTTTCATGCGGGCCATATACACATGTATGCCCTCTAGTATTACATGGTCTCTGGTCTGGCTACTACTCTGCAAGCCCCTTTATAAATTATAAAAAATAGCCTCCGTATTCATGAAAATTTAAAAAGCCTTTGTTAAGAAACATGTATGAAAATACCTAAAAATTTTACACAATTTTCATTAAAGAGGATTTTTAAATTGTTATGAATACGGGGGTAGATTTGTTAAAGTTACAAATAGGTTTACTTACTTATTTTCCTTAACATTCCATAAAGTAACAGACGGGGAACTTCTCTCGAATAGATTTAGAAATAGATTTACCCGCTCTAAAAAAATCATTCGTACATTTTCTGTAATTTCGGGCGTCTGTATTTATGACCACGCAATAAAACCGGAGTCTTATCGTGTGGCAAGAACATCCAAAGACATTTGTTAGCGGCCGTTTATATACCCGATCATGTAAAACTTCTCCATGAAAAAAAAACATCAGTAGGTCCCTGTGAGTATTCAAATATTTTGGTCCTACTAAAGAATACGTCCTTTATAAATGTTTACACACAAGTAAAACGCGTGTTTGGTCTTTGTAGCAAGTAAAGTTTTTTTTTCTACGCAAAGCTTATTTGGATGTAAATATAACTCATTTGCTATTAATATTACGTTTTGGGTATAAGCAATAACGTGTTTGGGGCAAACAGACAACAAAATTATTAAATTCAACAAAGTACAACATTTGCGTGCGAACAAGTGTGTATTTGCAGATGTTTTTCTATTTTTTTTTTATTTCTTAGAACTATGGCAGAACAAAAAAAGAATTACAAAAACAGCAACTTAAATTTCATATTAAAAAATGTTCAGGTATACGAACTGATTGTGGGCGGAGTAGTATATCGATGGCTTAAATTAGGAAGGGCGTAACTCGCATTTTCGTAACTTTTCAGGAGAAGGTAAAAACTTTATAACATTTGAAAACTTCAGACATAAAAAACTGTTAAAGGCAATTTTAAATAAAAATGCGCAACAAATTAAATCGGAAACAATTTTTTTTTTTTGGATTTTGGTTACGCCCTTTTGAAGAGGTTATTACCCCTTTGGTATATTTGATCACAAAACACTGAAATTTTTGTGGGATGTGTATTTGACAATTGTCTACCAAAATATGTAAAAAAAACGTGATTTCGATAAAATCGAGTTACGCCCTTTCTAAATTAAGCCATCGATATGTTTGATATTTATCACCTACAAACAAGTTAAATGGAAAACTAGTGCTTATTTCGTTTCTGTTATTTTCGAACGAATTTTTGTTTACAAAAATTGAAGAGGAGGATATTGGCAACATTTGGTTTCAACAGGACGTCGTCACGTGCCACACAGCGGAAACTACACTTGATGTTTTGCGCCCTGTTTTTGAAGAATCTAACGTTTTTTTTCGTTATTATTTCGTTTTCGTTATTTTCGTTATCGGGCCATGTTGAACCACGTTGTGACCAAAAATTTAAGAGGAGGATATTGGCAACATTTGGTTTCAACAGGACGGCGCTACGTGCAACACAGACGAAACTACGCCCGATGTTTGAAGATCAAATTATCAGCAGCCGAGCTGATGTCGTTAGGCTACTGCATGGCCAGCCGTGGCAGCCATCTGAATGAAATTATTTTCCATTATTAACCGGAAGGAAATTGAGAAAATATCCAGTAGTTTTTTTTTATAGAATTTTTAAAAAAAAAGTTATTTGGCGAACCCTGTATATGTTTGCTGGAATTTGTTAAAATGGTCATTTCTTGTTAGCGTGTATAAACTAATATTTCTGGTAAGACTGCTGTAGTTTCTAAACTCATTGGCAAAAAAAATTTAAAAAAAAAAGTTTTTCAAGACATCAAAGGAGGACATTTTCAATTTTTGGAGTCCTTTAACCACAATGACATTATATTTGTTGTTGATATTCGTGAAGAGGAGGTCGTGGTCTTTCAGACGACACTGACATTATTTCAATCTCAAATCGCGTTCCAAAGTTATTCCATCATGAAGCAAGCTATCTGTGCACAAAAACGACCATGCCATCAATTTTGGAGCACTATAAAATGCCAACCACATACAATTTCGATTTAAGGCAAGAACTATCAGACTGTAGGCGCTAAATCCCATTCACAATCGAAGAGGGTGGAAATTGAGACTGGGCCGAATTTCGTATATTGAACAAATTTACAAAAATATTCATAAATTTATTGTTTTTTAATTTACTTATTTTCGATTTCAATTTTGATCCGACTTTCAGATTGTATGAAATATTTATATTCCCCAAGATATTTATTGTATGCATAGCGATTATGTGTGTTGATAAGATAAGGAATATTTATAGAATGATCTTGTCAAAGAGATTTTCGTGTTTGCAAAGAGTCTTCGACAAATTGTTTATACATATTTTGGAGAGATTTCCGCCGAGACTCTCAACATGCACATGCAGCAGCAACAGCACTCAAAGTGTATGTGTGCATGAGGAGAGTGCTTTTTTGTGTGGCCGATCTCTCCAACGCAACCAAAAGTTTCGTTGAGTGCAGACACATTGGAATCGTTCGAAAAGTTTCGTTAAAAAAATACACAATTGAAATTGATTGTGCAAGAGGCGAACGGTTGGTGGTTTGCAGCTTGAATTCAAAAACAAAAAACATTTGGCTGCTTTTAGCCGTAAAGAAGAAGAACAACAACAACACTGCGAACAAAGAGATCTAAGAAACAGAGTTGCCCTTTGTCGTTCTTATGAAACTATCGAGCGGATTTTAAAGGAAATGAAGGAAGTACATGCATGTGTGGTGCGGTGCGGTTCGGTTATTGTGTGATTTTGTTTCACTTTTTATTTACCACAATTAATACATTTTTTAATTATATGAAAAAAAAATACGGAAGTGATTATAACCACTTTTATGGGGAGGCTTTGTTGTTGTCGAAAATCAACGATCACATCAAGCGATCAACAAATGCGACCGACCAAGCCAAACGACCGACCAACGACCAGCAATCGAGTTGAATACTTTACCTTCTGCAGCGTCATTTAAAATCCATAATTACCGGTTACCCTGCTCGACTGCTCTACGCATACTAATGCGACCTTACGCATTTCTGTGCAAGTGTGTGTATGTGTGTGTTTCTTCACGAATAGCAAATACAACAACAGTTTATTGTTAACAACAATAGCAGGGCCAGCAACAAAATTGGTTAACAAATGCTGATCTCATAATATTTGAACAACAACAGCAACAGCATTGTTGAATGCCCAAAACCACACGCACCAGCACCACCAGCAACAGCAGCAGCAACAACATTAAACGCTTAGACAGCCAAATAGGCTTTTTTTTCATGTTTTTGGCCACAGCGAGTAAAGAAAACAAAAAAACGACGTTAATAAACTATTCAGTTTTTGTTGTTGTTGTTGTTGCTGGCCGAAGCCATAAAAAAACGCACAATTATGCGTTAGATTGCAAAGTCTAAAGTTTGACGGTTGGGCAAAGTTGTTGCTGCCGTTGTCGTTCGACAAATTTATTTTAGATAATTTTTCAAAAAAAAACTATTGTATGAATTTTTTAAACACCAATTCACACACACACACGCACATACATTCAAACAGTTTCTACCTGTATTTCGGCTGCATACGCACACATTCGCAAGCCTCTGTGTACGCGTATTTTAACATTTTAAACAATTTTTTTTTTGTTAACGCATTTTCTGTGTGCGTTAATTCGCTGTTATTGTTGTTGGTGCTGTGTATATTGTATTCTTCGTTTTCGTTCACGCTTCGCATATTTGTTTAAGCCAGTCATTCCGTCGCATACACGTTAAGATGGGAATTGTTTGGAACACGGGGAAAACTAAAATACTCATGCATATTGATGGTGGTAGACGGAGATCTCCTAGATGCCCTACAACGAAGCCATTGCAATATGGTAGCAAATCGCAATTGATTTGAGTGGTGTTGTTATTTTACCGAGAAATATATACCACCATATTCATACAATTTTAAAAATTTAATTTGTTGAGAAAATTTTTTGAAATTTTTTTTTGTGCAAATTTTGAAAAAACATTTATTAAGAAACAATGTTGTATCTTAATATATATTTACCCTCTACACTGATTCACTGATACACTGATTCCCTGATTCACTGACTCTGTCACGCAGTACGTAGGAATTTAAATAGGCATTCTATAATAATTCTATAAATAATAATAATAAAAAAAATAATATTTTTTTTGTACAGAAATTGTGTTTTCCCCAAATTTTTTTTTTTCCAAAATTTTTTTTTTCCAATTTTTTTTTTCCAGAAAAATTTTTTTTTTCAACAAAATTTTTTTTTTTCAACAAAAATTGTTTTTTTCAACAAAAATTTTTTTTCCACAAATTTTATTTTTTTTCGAAATTTTTTTTTACAAAATAGTTTTCTCAAAATATTTTTTACAAAATTTTTAAAATTAAGTAACAAATACTTTCTCAAGCAAATTAACGGGCGCCATAGGCGCATTACAACTTACTAGTTTTCATATATTTTTCTTAACAAAGGTTTTTTAATTTTTTACGTATTCAGGGGAAAACGCCAACGATTTAAAAACGGAAATGTTACACTTAAATGTCACTTAAGTTCTCAAGTGTATTTGGACACATTTCCTTGCGTATTAAGACGACCAATGGTCTGTCCATCTGAATGGACAGGGGAACTCTCATCATTTATTGCGCAGGCGTTAATCAATGGCTTTTGAGTCTTCAATATTGATTTGTCGACGGCAGGTATGTCTTGGACGGTTCTTCCTACTGCTACTTTGGGAGATGCAGTCTATGGCGATTCTGGTGCCGTCGGGCATGTCCAGTCCATCGTCAGCGTTCAATTGGCGCTATACGTCCATAATATTTCGTTTCCGATAGGGTTTGGCCAGACAATTTTTTTATACGCCTTTTTTTGGATTTCGTGTAAATTAAGGAATTTATAAAATTCATCGACTTACACGATTTGTCTAAAATTGATGTCTAAAATATGTGTACAGTTTAGACATCAATAACTCATTCAAGTATTTAATGTGGTCTCACATAAACCTTTGGAAATGAAATGCATTTCTAATCTGCAGTATGTTTCATCCGCCTGTCTGAAATTTTAACTAAAAAAGGGCATTCCCCCATATTGCTAACAAAACAACAAACATTCTGGAGTCGACATTCTAGACTGCTGCATGTTGCACTGCATCATTCTTTTAATAAAATTATTTAAACAACATTTTAGTTGTGCCACCTTAGTAGAATGGGTGCGATATGTCTTCTGCGTAGTCTCGTGTTGACTTCGTTTGTTCAGAAAATTTCACATTTTTCTGCATATGGCTCTGAAACCGCACTTTTGTGTTATTTTGTTAAAAAAAAATGTGTAACCCTGCGAACAGATTTTGAGTTCGTTTGTAAAAGTGAGAAAATGTTACACCTCAAAATAGCTGATGTCTACTGTGTTATCATTTCCAAAACACCGCAACCAAATTAAACGCGTAAATTCAAAATGTCAGCGTTTGGGACACTGTAAGTGTTACACCTAAATGTGATCGTTAGCACAAACTCGGTAACAAGTTCAGGGGTGTGGACACAACATATTTTGAACGTTACACCATGTATGCTCTCGTCCTAAGGAAGAAACTCACAAGCTCCAAAATTTCATAATTGATATAAGTTCAAACTCGAAACCTTGATTCTGATTTGTGCGTTAAGCTTTCCAGCTGTTAAATATCTTAAAATCATTTTTTTAAATTTTTAAAAAATATTAAATTTTAAGCCGCGGAGGGTGTGAAACGTAAAAGCTGAATATCTCAAAACTACACCCTGAAAAAGCTGACTTTTTTTTAAATGTTTACACACAAGTAAAACGCGTGATTGGACTTTTTTAGTAAGTAAAGCTTATTTACATCTAAACAAAGCTTATTTAGATGTAAACGTAACTCATTTGCTATTAATATTACGTTTTTGTGTATGAACAATAGCGTGTTTGGGAAATACAGACAATAAACTTATTAAATTCAACAAATAACAATATTTGAGTGCGAGTAACTGTGTATTTGCAGCTGTTATCGTAATGTTTTCTTTTGCCTCTACGCCCTTTCAGATAATAACAATAACCGAGAGTATCAGATGAATTGATGTATAGATTCTCAAATTGAAAAAATAAAATATAAAGTATAACAAAAATGTATACATATATATTTGATTTTTATCAACTACAAACAAGTTAATGTTTGCGTGGAAAAACATGTATATTTTTGGTGCTAATTTGTTTGCTGAATTTTGTTAAAATGTCAATTTTTTTCAGCGTTCACCTCCATGGAGATATGATTTTCTTTCTTATGAGGGCTGTATGGGTAAACAGTTTTGTGAAGAATATCCCCAACCAACAGGTCTGAAAGGAATGTATCCACAGTAAAAAAAAAGCGATAGCTTATACACAGAACGGTTCTAAACTAAACGGTAGAGTAGGCTTCGGACTTCACTCAAAGGAACTAACGTTTAAGCTGTCAGAAAATTTTAGTGTTTTCAGGAGAAGTTGCTCCGTGGCTGGGATGTAATGTCATAACCGCTGCCAGGTATCATCATCTACTCTGAGTCAGAGCGACAGACATGCTGCGATAAAATCTCTGAAATCGGTATTCCTAAAAGAGATGACCAAGCAGTCATATCGGCCGACTCTATGAAAAAAAGGCAAAAAAAAACAGAATTCCCCAAAAAAATCTCATTATGAAAATTTCAAAAAAAAAATTGGGGAGTTTTTATTTTTTTTTTGGTAATATTTCAATGTTAAATTTTTTCATGTGAAAAATGCCCCTAAAACGAAAAATGAAAATTATGAAATTTTCTGTATGAGATTTTTTTTTAGCATTTTTTATTTGGGGCGTTTTGGGGCATTAGGTAATTTTTCTGGAAATTTTCCATATTGGGCATTTGAAGGGATTTTCTTATTTGGGGTATTTTGCATAGAACCACACCGAACTAATGTGGGTGACGGGACACAGAAAAATTCAAGGGAATTTGTGAGTCACTAGGACCCCAAAGTCAGTGGAAGTAATATGTTGATTTAAATCATGAGAATACTCAATGTGGATAAATGGTTGTTTAAAAGCTTATAATCGCCCGCCATAGTCTAGCTTAACAAGAAATGTTGGACATGAGAATTAATGAAATCAAATGAGAACTGCAATTCCCTTCCATTTCGACACTTTGTAATCATCACTAACAGCTGATCGGTTGTAGGGCATCCCGCCAGCAACAATATTTATTACCAGAAGTTAACGTGTATATCGGAATAAATCCATAGGCACATACTAATCAAAATAGATAAATGAAAACAAAAGCGTTACAGTCGTATGCTGTTGCCCGTCTGTCTATCTTCAAGGTTATGTTCAGGGCTGTACGCATCGAAATTAAGCAGTGCGTTGTCGTTTTCGTTGTCGCCCGTCGCCCGTCGCCTTCATCGTCATCGTCTCTGTCGCCTTCGTTTTCATATGAATCTTAGTTTCGGTGGTTGGTTCGTTCGTTCGTTTGTCTTTTCTATGGCACTTCTTCTCGGCCATTTCTGTGTTCCATTGTGCGTTCCATCGTAAATCACCAAACTGATGGGCCGACTGCCGTTGGATGTGAATTTTCGCCGTGTGCGTTTTTTTTTGTTTCGTTGCCCATTGTCATCGGTCTGGGGCCGGTTTTTCATATTTCTCTCGATGCGGGGTCTTAATTTGTAGGCCCATATTTTGCAGTTATAAATCAAATGTTAAAATATTTGTTAATATTTTTACGTCTACGCATGTTTGTTTATGTATGCATGTGTGTGTGTGTGTTTGTGATTATTGTAGTTTAGGCTGCTGTACTTATATTTAGTTAACGAGGCTGCAGAGGGTGTGAAATGCCTTACACACTGTTTGGACAACTGTTTTGTTTTGTGTGTTCGGTTTAGACTTAAAACTGAATTTCACCTCCAATCTACAAAATACATTGTTACATGCAAATAAATGAAAATAAAATTGTTTTGATATTTTTGGGAATTTTTGGGACGGCAAATTTTGGGGCACAGCAACATCCAGACATCGTAGAATAAGCTGGGATTTAAATGACAAAAAATACTTTGAGTGCATCATTTTTGATTTTCCCACTGTGGATTTTTCTCTTATCCTATAGAGCACTGGAAATTAACAAACAGTACTGACCCAGATCAATGTAAAGGAGGATTTTTTAATTTTTGGAACTTGCAGGGGAACCGTTTTTTCTTAGCCCAGAAACGGGTAAATTATTATACATATGGTATTAATGACGGGATTGATTGAATTTATAACAAATCATTACGGTCGGGGAAGGCGTGGCAAAATCGTTTGTACGCCTAGTAAGCTGCCAACTGGAACTATGGTCTTTCATATTCGAGATTATTTTACAAATGCAAATTAAACACACATTTTGAATGGAACTGTATCATCTGTTTTTATTAATATATTTAGCAGAGGTTCTACAATTAATCAATAGTATCTGATATCTGGAAAATGCCCTTCAAATATACGATTTCTCCCTTGGTAATGACCAACACCGACAACTAAGAAGCTTTCCCTAATTCATAATTTGTAATACTCGATTTTTCAAGTTATAATTTCTAATTCTGAATAGAAAAAGACTCTCCACACTTGGTGGGATAAATTCGGTTCGGTTCGCTATTCTAAAGCTATACCAAGTGTGTGATTTTTTTCTTCAACTTTTAATCCAGTCATAGCTTTACTAAATGCATAATTTGGAAAGGATAGCGTTGGGCGAATAGTTATTATTACACGACTTCAAAAGTGGGCGGAATGGTACATTCGTATGGGAGGTACCAGAAGAGGCGTGGCCAGGCTTCCAAGTTTTTGTCCGAAACTTTCTCCAGTTGTAGCTTTACTAAGTACAGAATTTGGGCAAGATCGCGCTGGTCGTATTGATATTATTACACGACTTCAAAAGTGGGCGGAATGGTACATTTGTATGGGAGGTACTAGAAGAGGCTTGGCCAGGTTTCCAAGTTTTTGTCCGAAATTTTGTCCAGTCATATCTTTACTAAATACAGAATTTGGGCAAGATCGCGCTGGTCGTATTGATATTATAACACGATTTCTAAAGTGGGCGGAATGGTACATTTGTATGGGAGGTACCAGAAGGGGACCGACTAGGGGTCCAATTTTTTTTGGAGAACTTTATATATTTGTAGCTTTATAAAATACGGAATTTAGGTAAGATCGGATTGGGTGTAGTAATATTATTACACGATTTCTAAAGTGGGCGGGATAGTACATTTGTATGGGAGGTACCAGAAGGGGCGTGGCCAGTCTTCCAAGTTTTTGTCCGAAACCTTCTGCAGTTGTAGCTTTACTAAGTACAGAATTTGGGCAAGATCGCGCTGGTCGTATTGATATTATTACACGATTTCTAAAGTGGGCGGAATGGTACATTTGTTTGGGAGCCACCTGAAGGGGTGTGACCATATATCCCATATGCAATCCCATAAATAGTTTTGGGAAAATATTAATCCACGTCAAATTTTAAAAGAATTGTTTAATTCTGTCGATAGTTATCTTCTGATGCAGCCGGTCATGGCACAAATGACTTAAAAAGTCATGAATCGAATGTGATTAAAATACACCTAGGGTCTAAAGGGAATTTTTCTATGTCTTACACTTATGGGTCGTATCAAATGATATATGCCCTCCTAACCGAAGGTTGAGGATATACTTCCGTCATTTCGCTCCAATTCATTCCCAGTGCATATCGAGCCCTAAGCGCAAAAAAGACGTAAGCGCCAAAAAGAAAATTGTACAGGAAATGCATTGTGGTCTTACGATAATATTGAATTTGCTATATACCGGTAAATATATTTCATTAATTTTTAATATTTTAAATTTCAAGAGTGTTGGCCAATTTACTATCGAATTTTATTAAAACAAAGAGTTGCGGAAAAAAAACTTTTCGCGATCAAATTTTTAATTATTAATATTTTGTTATTAAGAGTCCAACGGACTATTTTCTATCGAATTGATATTTTAATTCACTAAAATCAATTTCTGAATTAATTCAATTAAACAAAAAAAAAACAATAATTATTCAATAACTTTTAATAGCAAAGAATGGAATTTTCATTTGAATTAAATACTGTATGATTATTCTTTTTCTGTATCGACTTAGAGGCTTCAGACCCTGAAATTGTATACTTTCAATCGTTTTCATATTGTCTAATAAAATGTTTTCACGGATTTCCTTCAATAACAAAAAAAAAAAAATCTTTTAAAATTATTATTGAAATCAGCATCATGAAATATAAACAAATTAGTTTTTCACTCGTGTGTACTTAGGTATATACATTATATACACCACTTATATAAATACCTGTTAAATAGCTTTGTGTACATTCACACGAATGAACTATTCACACACACACACTCGTACGTATTTCATACACTACACCTCGAGTACCTAGGTCAGGTGTAGTTAGTTGATTCAATTTAAACAACATTTGTATTTTCCAAAATATGGAAATGTTGACAGCTTTCACTCATAGCTGTTGTTTGTTTTTATGATTTAGGCCTAGCAAGTGTGATAAACTTTAGAAACTTAAATAGTTTTGTTGTCAAACCAGATCATATCAAACGTTGCCCCAAAAACAAAAACTGAATAAAATGTGTCAGTAGAATGAAATTCTGCAAAATATTATTGTTTACGAACAACATGATGAACAAAATAAACTAAATAAGTAAAATTGGTAGACAATTTAAACAGACATTTGTCGAAAATACAAATACATACATCAGAATAAGAGTTCTAACGTTGCAAGAACCATGAATTGTGTGAGGAAGTCCAAATCAAAATATAACGATCAACCGTAATGCGGGTGCAGGCATCCGCAGCTTCAATTACATTTTCTCAGGGGTTTTAGGAGAAACATTGTTATTTTTGGGAACCAAATTCTGACTGCAAGATTTTCACCATTTTTGTAGTGAATTTTAATAATTTCAATGCGTTGTTGAAGCGTGTATCGTTCCATTTTTAGTAATGGCGTAGTTTCTACTTGTTAAATGTCAAAGAATAAAAGCTTCAAAAGTGACAGCTTCGGAAATACCGGGTGATTCAAAAGTGACACCTCTTGTTCAGGGTTCCCCACTGTATAATTATAACTTAATTACAAACATAAAGCAAGTTCTGACTAGTGAAATATAAGACAATATATGCAATGAATTTAAACACTTTTTGGTCTAATAAAAAAGTTTGGGTGAGTTTTTTTAAACCATTTCGTACCCCGTAGAAAAATTCGTCTTACGGAGTCTTTAATTTATGGAATCTAATATATATTTACCCTCGACACTGATTCACTGATTCGCTGATTCACTGATTCACTGACTCTGTCACGCAGTACGTAGGAATTTAAATAGGCATTCTATAATTTTCTATAAATAATAATAATAAAAAAAATAATATTTTTTTTTGTACAGAAATTGTGTTTTCCCCAAATTTTTTTTTACCAAAATTTTTTTTTTCCAAAATTTTTTTTTCCCAAAATTTTTTTTTACAATTTTTTTTTTTTACAAAAAATTTTTTTTAAACAAATTTTTTTTTTTCAAAAAAATTTTTTTTTCAACAAAATTTTTTTTTAAAAAAAAATTTTTTTTTTCTACAAAAATTTTTTTTTACAAATTTTTTTTTCCAATTTTATTTTTTTTTCGAAATTTTTTTTTACAAAATAGTTTTCTCAAAATATTTTTTACAAAATTTTTAAAATTAAGTAACAAATACTTTCTCAATCAAATTAACGGGCGCCATAGGCGCATTACAACTTACTAGTTAATTATATTTCTTATTAATTTCTAGGCATTTATTCACTGTTAGTTTATGTATACGGTGGTATTAATTATTGAAAATCTGTGTATTTTTTTTTGTTGTGAATAAAAGGTAGCTTCAACTTGTTGGGGACTTTGTAATGCTGAGCAGTTGTCGGGGATGGTTGTATTCCAAACCTCCTCCTCATCATCATCATTATTTATTGCGCGTTCTGCGAAGCTATTGATTCGAAGAAACAATGGTCAGAAATATCGGCATTTGTAGAAAAGCCTGATGAAGAGCCGATAGAAGAGCTGTCAACCTAACCTGTAAAGTTTTATTATAAGAGATATGGTATTTGTTACCTCAATCTATCCTTTAGCTGAGTTCAACTCCTGAATTTACAACCTCTAGCTGATATTTGTTCAAAATACATTGACACACATACCGAAATTGCTGTGTCCAATTCATATATTGATTTTCAGGCGAACAGCTTCAATAAAAATGGTTGAATCATGTTCAAAATCATAACAACCTAGACCACAATGGGGGGTTTTTTTAAGGATTCTAGAAAATTTTCTTGCCTGAGTTATGTCGGAGATTTATAGGCTACGTGTTTAAAATTTTTGAAAATATTATAAACTTCTTCATTATTTCTGAGCATTTTTTGGATTCACTTAAAACCTCACAACGTTATTGTTTGATTTCTTTCGACCGATGGAAGTTTGTGCGATTATTTTTCTTCGAGTTATAGAGAAATTGAAGTAATGGAAATTCGTGCTATAGAAGAGCAATTAAAGGAATTTGTCGTTATTGTTTGATTTCTTTCGACTGATGGAAGTATGTGCCATTATTTTTATCGAGTTATAGAGAAATTGAATTAAAGGAAATTCTTGGTATAGAAGAGCAATTAAAGGGAATTTGTCTATTTAATGCTACTGCAACTAGAAGTGCTTCGACTTATGGAAGGTTCCACTGTCTGTGGATTCATCCGACTGGCACAGTTTTCCTTTTTTTTATTTATTTGAATTTTTACTTAATTTCAATCGTTTTCACTTCAATTCACGATTTGCTACGAAATGTCTGGGTAATTGCATCCAAATCTTGCCGGCTCTTGGTTTACGAACAATCAATTCGAAAATATCGATTAAAATTATTAAAAAAATTTTGTGAGTGCATGAATTAATGTCCAAACATTTAAAATTTCCAATTCTTTTGTTTTCAGTTTACATAATCCAGCAAATATTATCAGTGGAACTGATAATTTTTGTTGTATACCGAAGAAAAAAAAACAAGGGACAAAAAACATCATGTAGTTGTAAAATTAACTTTGATATTCCATTTCTCATTTTAATTTGTATGTGCAGGTTTCTGTGAGTGTGTGTGTGTGTGATTATATGAAGTTTACAATGAAAACTACAAATTACAACAACAGGAACAGTCAGCAGCGACAATAGAAATATTATTATAATTATTGTATTTTATTATTATTATTTGTATGCCTACAATAAGGTGACCTTCACAAAACAAAGTCTCGTACAACAAACTAAACACTAGTCGCTGGTGCTGTTGTTGTTGCCGTTGTTGTTGAAGCAGTATTTCATTTGAAAGCCCTTTCAAACAAAAACGTTGAATGTTTGTGAAGACGCTTAAAAAACGTTGAAACACGGGCATTCGCTTTTCAGATTCCAAAGAAATAAAAAATGCGTTCATTAATAACGCACTGCGTGTGGTTGTGTGATAAACACACACACACACACACATTTTCAACATAGTGCGTAGCTGTGTGCGTTTGTTATCTCTCATTATCGTAGCAGCGGTGGAAACGCAACACAGCCGAACGCAGCAGTAGCAACGTAATGACTCGACAAAAGCAGAGTCGTATCGTATTGTTAACCTTGATAGTCTTACGCACTCACACACACACTCATACACAGGCCAGCAAAAACAACGAAAATTTGTTAATAAAACTTTTGTTGGCGATAGCAAATGTGAAATGTGTGTGTGTGTGTGTACAACAACTTTTCGTGTCAACTTGTTGTTGGTATTTGGTATTTGAATGTCTGTTTGATACAAGTGCTTTTGCTACTGCTGCCGTTGTTGTTGGTATGTTGTGCGATTGTATTGTAAAGGGCTTAAGATACTTGACATTATTATTAAAGGTGTAAGTGTATGATAGCGCATACACCACATCTGGCCCCCAGTGCAGAGTTACCAGACAGTGGGACAAAATAATTCAGGGCACACAAAAATTGTCTTTGATATTCCAGTGAGTTGGTGCAATGAAGTCCTTGGAAATGGCACGGGTGTATTTGCAATCACTAGAAACAAAAAAGTGAATCACTTAGTTAGATTAGATCTTACACATGGAGTCACCGGCATTTACGAGGTGCGAAGGAATGCTGAAAACTGATGCAACGTTGCGAATCTGGGTTTGCTGCGTGATAGTCGCACACACATTACCCAGAGTTTTTTTTTTTTAATTATTTTTATTGTCATTGCCAATTTGCATCACTGTGCGCCCTTCAAATCATACCAACGACACTATCATCAATATTCCAATTAAGTGTAATGTTAGATTTCAGTCAAGAAATTTGTTGGTGTTGGAACACCATCAACTCCAACAACAACAACAACATTCAAAACCACGCACCTCAACCAAATCGGTATCGGTAGGTTCATGTTGTGGTTGTACCTATGTAAGTGTGTACATTAGAGCGTACCAGGTTACAAGTGAAAAAAAAAAGTTCGCCGCACACCTTCGAATATGAAGTATTATTGAAAGGTAGTTTAAAAAAATTTTTTTTTTATTTTTTTATGCCGAACGTAGGGGTCGCGCTTTTACATTTTTCTATATTCTGCATTTATAAACGGATTTTAAAGTGTGATACATCGATGTTTTTGTCTCGACGACACTTTTTCTGCTGGGAAAATCGACATACTTCCTTAGGAAGAGTTTCATGATTTTATGCGAGCTTTAATTTTCTGATATTAGAGTGGTACATTAGGGTAGTAGGAACTGAGATATGATGGGTAAGTACCAGAAGGGGGTGCTTGAGCTCAATGACTTCAAAGACAAAAACATCGATGTATCACACTCTAAAATCCGTTTATAAATGCAGAAGTTATATAGAAAAATGTAAAAGCGCGACCCCTACGTTCGGCATAAAAAAATAAAAAAAAATTTATTGAAACTACCTTTCAATAATACTTCATATTCGAATGTGTACGGCGAACTTTTTTTTTGAGGTACGCCCTAGTGTACATTTGTTCTCATCATCGTTGTTGCCTTTGTTTATTGTTAGCGTTACATATTTCCTGATTGCAGTCAAGTTTTCTTTTTTTTGGGTAGAAGGGGGGAGCTTTAAATTCCAACAACTACAACATAAATAACAATAACTAGAAACACTTGTATTCCACTGTGGAGTCGTAAGCATTAAAACTTGTTGGAAGTACTTGGAGGTACTTTACGTTACTCGGCCATCGTCATTAGCCGAAAGCCCTTAAGTGTTATTAACCAAAAAAAAACAAAAAAATATATACACACACAAGCACCGAGAGCACCAACAACATCAACGGTGACTGCCTACAAAATTTACGCAATGGAAACTTTAAAAATAAAAATGTTTGAACAAATATTTCTATATATCGGTTGGAGTGGGTACAATTTGAAAATACCCTATATTGGCATTTCACACAGAAATTGGTAGTGCAACTATCTGTTCCAAAAAAAACCTGCTTAGAAAATACTAAGGGCGAGTACTGCTCTTGGTATAAAATTATTCGCGAAAAGGTGCTAACAGAGGAATTTTGGAATTTGTTGGAATTTTTTCAAAACCAAATACAATTTTGAAAAAATATCAAATGTTAATTAATTGATTTTCTTTTAGAATTTTATTATTTTTGTGCTCTAATTTTGTTTGTTTTTTTGGTAGGACCGTATCTTATTGACCTTCCATTCGAGATTACATCTCATTTAGTATCTCAATATCTGTTGAGTTTGTTCTCCCGGTTGTACCTTACGGTATTAGGGAAGGCTTTCAACCTCCCCTATGAGGTTGTATAATAAGAGATATGGTATTTGTTAACTCATTCTATCATTTAGCTGAATACAACTCCTGAATGTGCAATGTCTAGTTATCATTTGTTCATAGGTACGACATAAATCAGTTTCCTTTAAAATGGGTGTATCATGTTCAAAATCGTAACAACCTAGACCATAATGTGGTTTCTTTTAAGAATTTTTGAAATGTTCTTGCCTGTCTTATGTCTGATATTTACAAGATAGTCTACGAGTTTTCAATTCTCCAAAATATTATAAACGAGTCTTACGATCTTCACAGCTGGGTCACACATCTTTCTCTAAATATTTGGGACTTCAAATCACTGATGATTGGAATCTGACGTCTATAAAACTGTGGGTGAAAATTACTTCACACATTTTTGTCATCATATCAACTAAAAGGGATCAACGGTTAGTTTGGGGGCATCTTAAGGATCAGGCATATATTCTTTTTTATAGACCCTTAGGCCCATTATCTCAATGTCCGATTAAAATTTATCGTAACGATATACTACCGGTTAGCACAATTTACTTTTCTCAATATCTACTTAGCGTTTATCGGATCGATAAATGATAACCGGCACTTGTCTGCCGGTTAGTCTTTTATCATAACGAAAACCATGAACAGCTGATATGATGACTCCACTCCTTTTCTGTCATTCTTTTTGTTTTTCTTTCACAACAATATTTAAAATTGAATTGAATATAAATTTAATAATAAACTGCACAGCTAAGAATACACAGCTATGCCATTTATTTTTATCATTTATAAACATCTAAACGGTAGAGTTGCCGTACTACCATTTGTCAGCCAGTTAATTTAACGAATACATGAGAAAATGAAAATGTTTAACCGGCAGTATATCGCATCGATAAATTAATGTGCCGGTTAATTAACCGGCACTTTAATCGTACATTGAGATAATGGGCCTTAGAATTATAAAATGAAACGAATTCATAATATCAAATATAACACCGTGTTACACACATTCTGTCCTATGAACCAAATTTACTTTTTCGGAAAGGGGATAAAAAATAAAAATACACGTGTATCGGCGATTTTCATGTACACGTCAAAATTTTTTTTTTAAGTTTGAAGTATGGATCTCCTAGAGGCCTGTGTGATCCCTTTTAACCCTTTTTCAGTGATCCAATCGAGCTGATTTTTGGCAGGCAGACTCGTAGAAATGTCTGTATCACGTCAAATTTTTTAAAAACAATTTTTATCAATTCTCCGATTTTCCCCAATTTTTATTATTTTTGAAAAAAAAAATATTTTTTTCACTTTTCTTAGCATAACTTGAAGAGACTCCAAATTTTTAAACTACTTAAGCGTTACGAAAAAAAAATGTTTTTTGACTGAAACCTTAAAAAAAAAAGATAACCATTTTAAAAAAAAATTTAAAAAAATCTGAGAATTGATAAAAATTTATTTTTAAAAAAATTTGACGTGATACAGACATTTCCACGAGTCTGCCTGCAAAAAATCAGCTCGATTGGATCACTGAAAAAGGGTTATAAATCGGTACAAAGGCTTTCACACAGGCCACTACGAGCTTCATACTTCAAACTTAAAAAAAAAAATTCTGACGTGTACATGAAAATCGCCGATACACGTGTATTTTTATTTTTTCCCCTCTTTCCGAATATGTGCATTTGGTTCATAGGACAGAAAAAAATCTATTTTTTGTAACACGGTGTAATTCGAAATTTTTGTACTTTTGTTTGTTTAAATCTTTGGGTTAGCCCTTGTTTGGAAATAGTTTTAGAAACAGGGAGGCTCAAATAATGTTAAAATAGCGCTGGCAACCACTGACATTTGACACGCTGGCCACATTGTTTAGACTTGAAGACAATACTTTTTCCTTTACTTTAAGTTGGCTCCAGAACCTGTTGTTGGTCTTGGCGTGCTTAATAAATGATTTCCCAGCATTTCGGTCTTCTGCTTGGCTTCTCCAGTTCGTGATACCAAGGATTTTCATGTCATCTTCCACTTAGTCCCTTCACTTTATTTATTTGGCCTGAAGCCACACTGATAGGCCTGGATCAGTTCGTCAAGTTTTGGCTTCAAACTTTCACACAATATGCTAGAGAATATTTTATATGGGATGTATGCCGGATTCTTCAGCCGCTAACAGGCTGGCGAAATGTTTCTTCCAAATCCGTGCCTGTCAACAGGTTTCCATTTTCATCTCTACATGAAGTTATGCCAGTTGACGAGTCTTGGCTTTGATTTTTTACTCGTTGATGGAATTTTCTGGCATCATTTCCATTTCCATAGAACTCAATATCCCCACATTTCTGTCTTTCCATTTCTTGTTTCTTTCTTCGGAATAGACGATAAGACTCGATATCCAGCCATTGTGCAGAAAAACGGCTCTATGGTAAATGCTCCAAAAAATGAAAAAATGCCCCAAAATGAAGAATTCCCCAAAATAAATGAACAATCCCCTTATAAACCCAACATGAAATTTTCCCAAAAATTCTGAAAAACTCCCCAAACAATTTATGAAAAATTACCCAATGCAAAATCTTTCCAATATTTTTAAAATTACATATGATTAACATCAGTTATGAAAACAAGCCAAAAAAAAAAACGAAAAAGTCCCCAAAAATAAAAAAATGGGGAATATTTATCCACTAATGTTTGATATTCTTACTGGGACATGAGCCACGTTTTTCTGGGTTCTATAAAAAACCCCGCCAAAACAAAAAATAAAATGTTACCTAAAAATTATGAAAAAAGTCCCCAATTTTTTTTTGGAGAAAATTTTCAATTTTGTATAAGATTTATTTGAAAATTTTAAACAACCCCAAAAAATAACGAAATAGTCCACAAAAGGAAAACAAATGGAGAATTGTTCATTGTCCTTAAATGTATGATATTGTACTGGGATACGAGTCACGTTTTTCTCTCCTGTAAAATTCCTTTTTCGCGGTCGAGATAATTTCTTCATCGACTTTAAACACAAAGACAAAGCGATGCTGACTGTTTTTTGGGAGAACAAGTCTTCGCTAAATCTCTGGCCAGCCCAGATGTACATCACTAAAACCTCGATTAATGCCACAAAATGTTACAAACCCAATCTCCAGTTCAAATTACCTCTATTATATGGTGAAGGGTACAGAAACGCATTACGCTTTGACACACCATCATCGAACTCACGTGTACTGGGTGGGCTATGCACCATGTGAAAAATACCTGCTGGTTTCAAAGTCATTCATTTCTTCGTTGTGTTCGATTACCACATTTTTACAGATACTCTAGAGGTAGGGACCATGTCTAAGCACTATAGCGTGATAAGCACACCATAACGTGATATTTGAAGGTGTACTCGTGGACAGACAGACAGACGGACGGGCGGACGGACGGACTGAAGAATAGGCGAGTATGCATTTGGTGTATGAGTGCGTGTGAGGAGTTTTTGTGTTTGTGGTAAACCTGCATTTTAAATGCTTCGATATTTAAATAAACTGTTAATCGAAAATATTCGATTTGGTGTTGTTGTTGTCTGGCGTCTTTAACGGCTGCCAGACAGCGGCGCGTACGTAGAGCCGGCCAGCGTGAATTTATAACTGATTGGGCCTAAATTTCATTTTCATTTGTCATTTCAAGGTTAATTATATGCTCATATGCACATAGTTGTTATTTAACAGGGCCTATGTTATAGTTAATAGTCATTCTCGGCTCATACATTCATTTCAGTCGTTTATGATTTGAGTTGTTGTTTTAACATTGAATGCATAACTACTACGAAGGCATTTTTATGGACTGATGATTTGTATGCAGCATTTCTGTGTTGGTCAGAAGAGGTCAAAACACCATTAAATTCGTTATTTATTTAAATTAATACGGTTGTTTTGCTTGAATTATTGGGTGATTATCAATCAAACCAAACTCAATTAATTTCAAATTGAATCAATTAGTAGTTTGTATTTGATTTTTCAGACGATTTGTTTAGAGAATTTTTTTTTTTGGGATTTTTTGAATTTCGAAAAGTGTTCCTATTCAAACTACAGGTAGACTATAGATGACGTCACTTTAAGGTAAATGTGTAATAAAGCTGAAAGACCGCAACAAATGTCCTGGCACCAATCTGGAAAGACATCGTTGTAAAATCTGAATGGAGTTAATCACCTGCTCCCATAAATAGGACATGGTCTGTCTGAGCAGCACTGTCTGCGTTGTACAAATAGACAGCCGCCTAGTTAGTCTCTAACGAAAAATCGTTCGTTCGACTCAGTATCCGTATGTTGCCTAGCAAATGATATTTTGAATAAAACATAGAGTTCCTTTCTTTGGAAAAAAAAGTAAAATTGTTCATAACTTGAGCATTTATTTGATGAAAACTTGAACAGTGTAATCTTTGAATCTCAATATATATTTACCCTCGACACTGATTCACTGATACACTGATTCACTGACTCTGTCACGCAGTACGTAGGAATTTAAATAGGCATTCTATAATTTTCTATAAATAATAATAAAAAAAATAATATTTTTTTTTGTACAGAAATTGTGTTTTCCCCAAATTTTTTTTTTTCCAAATTTTTTTTTTTACAAATTTTTTTTTTTTACAAATTTTTTTTTTCAACAAAAATTTTTTTTTCCAATTTTTGTTTTTCAAGAAAAAATTTTTTTGTTCAACAAAATTTTTTTTTTCAACAAATTTTTTTTTTTAACAAAAATTTTTTTTGAACAAAAATTTTTTTTGAACAAAAAATTTTTTTTTTCCATATTTCAACGGACGCCATAGGCGCATTACAACTTACTAGTTATGTATAATACACGACTGTTATAATAAACGACTGTTGTTTATTTAAAATCAAATAATTTTTTGAAAATATGATTTTTTTAAGGGTGCTTTTTAAACTGCATGAGCACTATGGTGTGACAGCTGTTAATGTCAAACTGTGCGGACATTTCTGGCCAGTAAGGCTTGGCCAGTCATGATGAATCGTTTTACGTCAGAACAACGAATGCAAATTGTGGCAATTTACATAAAAAAAAAAGAATCTGTACGAGAAGTTCATAGAGTTCATAGAGCACTTTGATATTTTAGGTCAACATAGTGAGTAAGCTTCGACAATATGCAAAATTGCCGTGTTTTGAGCGAGGGCAATATTCAAGGCGTTAACGACGGCCCATACAACTCTCAAAATTTGAAAAGCCGTATCTCTTCAACTGCTAGATATATGACTATCAGATTTCGTACATGTGACTTCTGTATATAAGGAATCGCCCCTTGGTGGAAGAGTAGACGTTGCCACGCCTCCTATTTAAAATACGTTGAATTGGTAAAAAAGTGATTTTTTGGTGAATTTTACCAACAATATCCTGAAAATTGTGATAAACTACAGGGTTCACCAACAAGAGGTGTTATTTTGGTATTCAAAGAAAAATTACTGTTTTTGAGATAAATGATCGGATGTTTATTTCATAATAAAGAGGAAGGTATGCCGTTAATAATGAAGAACAACATCAGCCAGGATCATATCCTTTTCATGAAATTGTCCATAACCAAATCGCAAAGTGGTGAATTTTAATAATGCTTTGTTGATGCGTGTATCGTTTCTATTTTTAGTAATGGCGTAGTTTCTACTTGTCAAATGTCAAAGAGTAAAAGCTTCAAAAGTGACAGCTGCCGAAATACCTGGAGATTCAAAATAACACCCCCTGTTGGAGAACCCTGTATATTATATGACGAGTGGAGGAGAGAGGGAGATTGGCATAATATAAATTAATCTTTAATCTTTAATATATGTATATTTACCCTCGACACTGATTCACTGATTCCCTGATTCACTGATTCACTGACTCTGTAATGGCGTAGTTTCGACTTGTCAAATGTCAACGAATAAAAGCTTTAAAAGTGACAGCTGCCGAAATACCTGGAGATTCAAAATAACACCCCCTGTTGGAGAACCCTGTATATTATATGACGAGTGGAGGAGAGAGGGAGATTGTCATAATATAAATTACTCTTTAATCTTAATATATATTTACCCTCGACACTGATTCACTGATTCACTGATACACTGATTCCCTGATTCACTGATTCACTAATTCACTGACTCTGTCACGCAGTACGTAGGAATTTAAATAGGCATTCTATAATAATAATAAAAAAAAAATTTTTTTTTTGTACAGAAATTGTTTATTCCCCAAATTTTTTTTTACAAAATTTTTTTTTTACAAATTTTTTTTTTAGCAAACTTTTTTTTTCAGCAAAAAATTTTTTTTTCAACAAAATTTTTTTTCCACAAAAATTTTTTTTTTCAACAAAATTTTTTTCTTTCAACAAAATTTTTTTTTTCAGCAAAAATTTTTGTTCCACTAATTTTTTTTTTCCCAATTTTATTTTTTTTCGAAATTTTTTTTTACAAAATAGTTTTCTCAAAATATTTTTTACAAAATTTTTAAAATTAAGTAACAAATACTTTCTCAAGCAAATTAACGGGCGCCATAGGCGCATTACAACTTACTAGTATGTGAATATTTACCCTCGACACTGATTCACTGACTCTGTCACGCAGTACGTAGGAATTTAAATAGCATTCTATAATTTTCTATAAATAATAATAATAAAAAAAATAATACTTTTTTTTTGTACAGAAATTGTGTTTTCCCCAAATTTTTTTTTACCAAAATTTTTTTTTTACAAAATTTTTTTTTTTTTACAAAAAAATTTTTTTCAACAAACATTTTTTTTTTTACGAAATTTTTTTTCCAATTTTTTTTTTCAACAAAATTTTTTTTCCATATTTCAACGGGCGCCATAGGCGCATTACAACTTACTAGTTTTCAATATTTGATTTACAATAAAACAAACGTTCTGTAGACAAAAACCAACCGAAATAAAATTTTCAATAAAATGTCAGTTTTATAATCACAGCGTCGAAATAAATATGGATACACCAGTTGCAAGACGAACTATTATTTGTTTTAATTTTATTATTAAGAAAATTTAAAAAAAAAAATGCAATTAATTATGCATAAAGGGTTGGATCTGTTGGAGGTCAGTTAACACAAGAACTCAACAATGTCTTGTCTTTGCTGATTGGGTCCTTGAAATGCATGAAAATGATCCGGAATTCCATGGGAAAAATCATCTTGCCTGATGAGTCCCATTTCTACCTCGGTGGTTACGTCAACAAGCAAAATTGTCGCAACTGGGGCACGAAAGAGTTGTTGTTGAGTTGTTGACAAGCCTCTCCATCAAGGTGTGACTGTTTGGTGCGGTTTATGGTCCGACGGGGTTATTTGACCTTACCTTTTCGAAAATGAGTTTGGATCAACAGTTACGGTGAATGGATTAAGCTACCGAGAGATGATTAATGATTTTTTATGGTCGGAGTTGGATGATATTGATCTGGACAATGTTTACTTTCAACAAGACGGCGATACGTGCCACACCAGCAACGAAACCATTGCTCTTTTAGGGGAAACGTTTCCGGAGCGTGTTATCTCTCGAAAAGGTTTTCTCTGAGATCTTGTGATTAAACACCTTGCGACTTCTTCCTTTGGGGTCACGTGAAAGATAAGGTCTACGCCAATAGCCCAGCGTCAATTCAAGACCTCAAAGATAGAATTCGTCAGGCTATCGAGGACATAGGGCAGCCCCTTTGCGATTTGGTTATGGAAAAGTTTTATGAAAAGGATAAGGTCCTGTAAGCGTGGTCATGGGTGGCCATTTGGCTGATGTTGTTTTTCATTATTAACGGCAAACCTTCCTCTTTATTATGAAATAAACATCCGATCATTTATCTCAAAAAATGCCGTTTTTCTTGGAATACCAAAATAACAGCTCATGTTGGAGAATCCTGTATTTAATTATTAGTTAATCGCATTTTCTAACTCTTGAATTGAAAACATGTTTTACGATTACTTTCTGTTTTTGTGTTCTTTTGTAGCACAAATGAAATATTTTAATTTTGTATATTTCCATTTTTAAATTGAAATTAAATATATTTATTTTTGTTAATAAAATCCGCATACATCGTGATTTTTTATGTTTTCTTTTTGGGGGATAATTATTTGATTTTATGCGGATATTGAAGATATTGGAACGAATACTTGAGTATTTTTTTATGCGAATTTCTGGGGAACGCAACCACCGCATAAAAAGAGACCTGAGTGTATAGGGGGAGCACCGTAAATATATACGGACCAATTCGACCAATTTCATTTAGGGAGGCTGTATCAGTATGTGGTCTGCCCTGATCCACGAACGGAATTTTATTGCCATCTGATGTAAATTTATGTTATACATCGTACATCCCGGTGTGGATTGGTAGACCACCAACCAACAGTTGACCAAATAATCGAAATCAGCTTTATTGGTTGTGACATTGGTGAACCCATTCCATGAAATAGCATACAAGATTGAACCCTCCGTAATATGGAATAATTTTCAAACTCTTCAAATTCATACGATCCAAACATGTTTATGTTCCTTCGTTTAATTTGAAGCTAATAAGAAAATGCAAAATAATCTAAAACTACTTGACCAACACTAAATGAATGTATTATCAGCCATTCTTATCTGATCGATCCATTGAAAAATAATTTTTTTTTCAACGTTTGGTGACAACGAAACCGGATTTAAACGCATTTTGCGTATTCTGTTGCGTTTGAAATCAAGTTTTTAGTCACTAGTAAAACATAGGCATAAATTCATTAGAAACATATACACATACATATATATAATATATATCTACATATACATACATTTCTGTGAGAATTATTTGATGATTACATTTCACATTGTTAGTCTCAGAAGAAACATAAAATGCGAAGACATTGAAAATCGTCTGCATGTATTTCAATTTTATTTTTGTTTTGTTCATTTTAGTTGGCCGGCAGTTTGGCCTGTCAAGTTGCCTAAAACGGACCCGATGTTGTTGTTGTTGTCGCTGTTCCATTCAAGTCAAAAGATAAGAAAACCTGACAACAACAAAAATGTCTCTTTATGCAAAGAAGAGCTTTTTTTCAGATGGCATAGAACTACACTCGTAGCAACAGAAACTACGGAACGACCACACCGACGACTGGCCGCACAGTGGATGGGAATGTAGGTTTAATCCGTCAAAAAGAGAAAAAGCCAATAAATGAGCTATGTTTCTTGAATGAAACCATGAACTAACGATTAATGTCATTACTAATAATTATTGAGCTCAAAATGGTGTTTGAGTAAAGTGCCAGAATCCAGTATGAGTGTAGACTGTGATCATAAGAAACAGTTTACGAACTTTCAACTGGAGAAGCTCTCAAAGAAACGAAAAATAGTTTAGCCAATGTCTTGCTGGACTACAGTTAAGACTACAGACTACTATTTGGATGAATTGCCTGAAGCCAATTTGAATGTAGACTGTGATCATAACACCGTGTTACACTGTATCACGTCAAATTTTTTAAAAACAATTTTTATCAATTCTCAGATTTTCCCCAATTTTTATTATTTTTTAAAAAAAAATATTTTTTCACTTTTCTTAGCATTATTTTTAAACTACTTAAGCGTGACGAAAAAAAATTGTTTTTTGAACTGAAACCTTAAAAAAAACGATAACCATTAAAAAAAAAATTTAGGAAAATCTGAGAATTGATAAAAATTTATTTTTTAAAAAAATTTGACGTGATACAGACATTTCCACGAGTCTGCCTGCAAAAAATCAGCTCGATTGGATCACTGAAAAAGGGTTCAAAATCGGTCCAAAGGCTTTCACACAGGCCACTACGAGATTCATACTTCAAACTTAAAAAAAAAAATTCTGACGTGTACATGAAAATCGCCGATACACGTGTATTTTTATTTTTTATCCCCTTTCCGAAAAAGTAAATTTGGTTCATAGGACAGAATGTGTGTAACACGGTGTAAAACAGCTTACGAACTTTAAATTAGAGAAGGCCTAATAGCGGTAAAAGAAAATTCCTTCGTGAACAAAAGAAATGTTAGCCAATGAATAGTTAAGACTTAAGGGTAAACAAAAAATACAGGGTTTTCCAACAAGAGGTGTTATTTTGGTATTCAAAGAAAAATTCAATTTTTTTTAGATCAATGATCATATGTTTCATTCATAATAAAGAGGATGGTATGCCGTTAATAATGAACAAAAATATCAGCCAAATGGCCACCACGACCGCGCTTACGGGACCATATCCTTTTCATGAAATTTTCCATAACTAAATTGCAAAGTGGCTGCCCCTTTGTCCTCGATAGCCACACGAATTCTATCGACGCTGAGCTGTTGCCGTAGACCTTATCTTTCATGTGGTCCCAAAGGAAGAAGTCGCAAAGTGTTAAATCACAAGATCTCGGTGGTCAATTGTGATCACATCTTCCAGAGATAACACGGTCCGGAAACTTTTCCCCTAAAAGAGCAATGGTTTCGTTGCTTGTGTGCCACGTAGCGCCGTCTTGTTGAAAGTAGAGTTGTCCAGATCAATATCATCCAATTCCGACCATGAAAAATCATTAACCATCTCTCTATAGCGCAATCCATTCACCATAACTGTTAATCCAAACTCATTTTCGAAAAATGAAGGTCCAATGACCCCACCAGAACATAAACCACACCAAACAGTCACACCTTGAGGATGGAGAGGCTTCTCAACAATAACTCTTGAGTTTTCCGAGCCCCAGATGCGACAATTTTGCTTGTTGACGTAACCACCGAGCTAGAAATGGGCCTCATCAGTCAGTATGATTTTTCGATGGAATTCCGGATAATTTTCATTCATTTCAAGAACCAAATCAGCAAAGAAACGGCGTTGTTAATGATCGACCGGCTTGAGTTCTTGTGTTAACTGAACTTTATAAACCTTAAGACAAAAATCTTTATGCAAAAGACGGTCTAATGACGTTTGTGGAATGCCCAATTGCAAAGAACAACAGGGAATGGACGAACCTGGTTTTTCTTCAACACTTTGTGCTACAGCAGCAATATTCTCAGTTGTTCACTTGTCTTGTCCCAACAGCTCGAATTTCTCCACCAATTTCTGTATTGCGTTCCGACTGCGGTGCTTCACGACGTCCCAAAAATGCTTTAGTTTTGCGAACTGTGACTGCAAGATTTTCACCATTTTTGTAGTGAATTTTAATAATTTCAATGCGTGTTGAAGAGTGTATCGTTCCATTTTTCGTAATGGCGTAGTTTCTACTTGTCAAATGTCAACGAATAAATGCTTCGGAAATACCGGGTGATTCAAAATAACACCTCTTGTTGGAAAAACCCATTATTTGAAAAACTTATTTTTCGCACATTCTCCCAGCATTTTTGCTCCACTGTGCCAACCAACAACACTGTGTTGCTGCTACGCACATGTTGGCCATTTTCCCTACATGTGGACGTACTCGCACTTGGCGCTGCTGTCTGTGTCTTTACAAACCTACGACTACAACAAGTGTCGCGGCATAGCTTTGTAAAGACCTGTTCTGTTGTTGTACAGCGAACGACAATTCATTCACTTAGTTACTCTACAGTGGAGGAGAAGAAAAGCTTTATTATTGGTTGAGAATTGTTTGATTCATTTTCTAGACGATCGATGGAATGCTGCCACTGCCGCTGCCTGTAGGCTTCGGCTGTAGTTGTGGTTCAGCAGCGTACAAACGATCGAATTTGTTGTCGTTTCATTTGTTTACTCGTCGTATTCGTATGCGTATTTACCCCCTTTTCGACAGCTGAAGATTGCGGTGGTGGTGGGGTGGGGTGGGATAAGTAAGGCATACGTTTATGTTTTCTGTTTATTTCATTTCAACTCGCGTGTGTTCTACGTTTGTCCGTCCATCGGTTCATATCAGCCTGATGATAGTCGCGCCAGTCGCTGCTGGCAAATAGTTTGCAATAGATGTATATACTCGTAGGACTGCCACTGTTGTTGTTGTTGTTATTGTTTTCATTTTGTGTGGGCATTTTCACTATACCTTGAACTTCACCGAATTTTGCGATTTGCTCATTTTTTTTTTTTTTGCTTGGCAATAGAAATGTTGTTGTAGTGTTTAGTTTTTATTTTGATTATTATTCACCAGCTACTTCTTTAACGTTGTCTATCTGTGAGTTCAACTACTACGACGACAAATTAATTTGTTTGTTTTCCTGGTGTTACCTGTCCTCTGGGATTCTACGATTTAATAACACAGCTTTTTTGTCATTTGAACGTAGTATATTGATAAAAAAAAAATAAAAATATATTCTCCAATCTATTTTATTTATTGTCTATGAAAATGAATAATTCGCATTGGTTTTATTTGAAAACATCGTTTGACAAGAATTAATGTTTACTGAGAAACGAAACCGAAATAAAAACATAAATATTCGAGAATGTGTATGTTTATGATAATTTTTGATTTAATATTTCAAATACGCTTTGAGTTTAAATTCACTTTCCCAATATATTTTATATTTAGCAAATTCTTGTGAATAAACAAGCCCAAAATCAGAATTAAAATGTGGTCGACACCTCTTGGGAGTCTTCAAAAATATAAAGCCTTTTCGTAAATGCATGTCGTCGTGGCGACAGTAGACTTTTTTTTTTTGTGGGGCTACGGCCGTGTTTATGCAGATAAACCTTTAACTCTTGAGCACTTAAGAACCAACATTCGTCAAGTTATGGCTTAGATAACGCCCAATATGTGTCAAAAAGTGGTCCAAAATTACCTCAAAAGTATCAATGGTTGCAACATTCGCATGGTGGTCATTTAAATAATGTAATGTCAACGTTCAAACTTTATAATAAAAAAGAAATATCATGAAAAAACATATTTTATATGTGTTCTATTTACGTTTACTTTTAAAAAGCAAAATGGATAACCCTTTATACCATTTTTTTGGTAAATTTTACATAAACTACAGAAAAACGTTACATAACTTTTAAAAATTTCATGAAAGTGTACAAAACTAATGATAAAGTCTTAAAGCTGGATAAAATCTTAGTAATTTCAAAAAGAAAACTATCGATTTTACTGTTGGCGTTTCAAAGTTATGGGCTTCAAACCTTTATAGCCACAGATTCTATGGAATCCTTAAAAAAAATGGAATAACTTTTAAAATATATCATGAAAGTGCAAAAAACTAATGATGGAGTTTTAAAGCTGGATAAATTCTAAGTAATTTAAAAAAAATATATCGATTTTACTTGCGTTAAATTAAGAGTGTGTTATACTCGAATGTTCAGTGTTTTTTTTTTTCTCAAATGGAGAGAAATTATGAAAGTACACTATACGAGTTTTTAATAGTTTAATAGTTTTGCGAAGCATTCAAAGAAATAAATATTGTTGTTGTTGTTGTTGAGGTACAATAAAATAATTTTTTTTTAAAATCAAGAGAACAAAATGCTTTCAGAAAAAAATAGGTTTGCATGCGCTGACTACATTAGTATTGAAAATATCACCTGTTAAACATTGCATACGGGTAAAAATGCTTGCCGTACGAATTAATAGTGGTCGGGGCTCGTACACAACCATAGGTAGACGCGTTTCGTTGGCGATTCAAAGTCAAACCACTCATGTGGCTGATATCTACACCACTCATAGAGTACTGGGTTTTGTTCTCGACCTCCAGAGGACTTGGCCGATGATCACATGAACATGCATGACAGAAGTTGCTATCATCTGTAAAAAAGACAGACCATCAATGAAATAAGAAACAGAGAAGGAGTAGGAACAAAACCTTGTGACAAATATTGTGGACCCAATATCGAGAGGCACAATTGTTTGGCAGCTAATCCCACATACATCTCGAACAGATGACTTTTATGTATGTTTGGGTTTTGGATATTGCAATGAAACAAGACTTCACCAGTTCCATTACAGTACTTAAGTTGTCTGTTACCTTTTCAAAATCATACCGTATCTGAACTGTTACATTTGAATAGCCTCTCGCTACGGGTAGGAGGGTATATATTATTTGATACAAACCAAAAGTGTAACTCATAGAAAAATTCACTGTAGACCGTAGGTGTCTTTGAACCAAATTCGATGCATGACTTTTTAAGTCGTTTGAGACATGTCCGTCTGTCCTGCTAGTACGCACGATAACTTTCGAAAGAGTTAAAAATTCGCTTGGAAATTTGACATGGGTTAATGGTTTCCCAAAACTACTTATGTGATGGCATATGGGCTATATGGCCACACCCCTTCGGATACCTACCATACAAATCTTCTATTTCGACCACGTGGAAATGTCTGTATCACGTCAAATTTTTTAAAAAATAGATTTTTATCAATTCTCAGGTTTTCCTACATTTTTTTTAAAATGGTTATCGTTTTTTTTTTTAAGGTTTCAGTTCAAAAAACATTTTTTTTTCGTAACGTTTAAGTAGTTTAAAAATTTGGAGTCTCTTCAAGTTATGCTAAGAAAAGTGAAAAAAAAATTTTTTTTTTAAAAAATAATAAAAATTGGGGAAAATCTGAGAATTGATAAAAATCTATTTTTTTAAAAAATTTGACGTGATACAGACATTTCCACGAGTCTGCCTGCCAAAACGGAGGCAGACTAAAGCGGAAACTTTAGTGAACAAAATGAAGAAATTTTCCATATTCCATAAAATTAAAATTACATAGAATCAACATTCATTCACGCTCTTATCGAAACTCTTTTTTTTAATACAATTCGATAGAAAAATGTCTTAATACCAAAATATTAAAAATTATATTTACACAGATATAACAATTTCAATTCTGTCATAAGCGTCCCACGACTCTTTGTTTGGCCACAAAAAACCCTCTCCTGTAAAATTTTCATTTTGGCGCTAACTTTCACTAATATCCTCCTAGTATTTTTTTTGGCTATTCAAGGATTCAGAAAGAAAACGCTCTTGAGGCAGTTAAATGAGTTTTTGATCAACTAGATAGTTTGCGTAAAAACTAACAAAACAAAAATTAAAATTTGGAGCTAATGAAATGTACGTTACTTTTATTACCATTTGAATTTTTTTTTTGTTCTTAATATTGTCTAAACTATTCTGGGCTAGCATATACGACGCACGTATTGTACAACTAAATGGAACTGTTGGCAAGATCAGATTTCCTCGGCGAGTCCACGCAAGATGGACGGGCCCGCATACAAGACACGCTTGGCAATGACACAGAAAGTTACTCTACCGCAACATTTCCCGCATATTTGTTGTGATGTATTCGCTCGTGCACACACATCCACTTAGAAATCGGAGAAGACGAAGCAACAATAAAAATTAAATAATATTTCATTTTTGCTATTTGTCAAACAACAATAGCAGCAGCCGCAACAACAACAACAATCAGCCGAAATAGTTTTTAGCAGTCATTGCACTCAGTGTGTGTGCTTCTAATCTTTCAGTTTTTTTTTTGCTCGCAATTTTTTCACTCTTCATAAATATATTTTTTTTTTTTTTTTTTTTTGCAAATGATTGTTGTTGTTTTTGTTGCTGTTGCTGTTGACTCTCACAAGTTCATTGACATTCAGCGCAGCGCAAATACAGCAACAGCAGCAGAAACGCACACGTTTGTTTCCATTTTGCCAAAAAAATTCGCGAATGCTGCTGCTTCTGCTGCCATTGTTCATAGAAAAATATATGTCTAAATTCTATTTGTGTTCATTCTCATGTTGTAGTTGTTTTCTCCACCGAAACCGCCTGCAAAAACTGAACCAACACAAACGCAACGATCAAAAAAACAAAAAAAAAAAGAAAAGAAGCAAAAAAGTAATAAAAATTGCGAGCCATAAAAAATATATGTATGTAGGGACGGAAATGTGCTTCGGACGCGTCACCCAATCACCAGCGTACAAAAATATCTTCATGAAGCGAAGCAACGTACAGGGTATTGCAAAAAACCTCCAATATTGCAAATGAGAAGGAGAAACATAGAAATAAAATACCCAACGATTGGACGAATATTAAAGATTTCATGGAACTGTGATCGAGTCGAAAATAATGGAGTCTTATGAAGAATGCAATTAATTACAACCGTCACATATCGAATACTGGCCTATTGTGGGCTAACAATGAGAAATGACAAATACCAATTCCTACAAGCAGTGCTGAGTGGAAAAATTTAGTTAAGACTCGCCCATATTGGATTGTGATAAAAGAAACTTAATGTCAAACAGGAAATGCCAACAGAAACAACGCCATATTGATCAAATGTCGTTCGATGTTTTGAAGGCAGTGAGAATATTTTTGTAGTTAATAGTTTTAATTCCATTTCCAAATAGTGCTAGGGAAAATTATAAAAAGAAATTCAGCCATTCTATTTTTTCTGAGCAAACAATTTTGACACACAGGATGATTTTTTAAATGAATTGTTATTTTTATAAAATTTTTGGAAGTTGTAGGTCATTAGAAAATAACACATAAGCCCAAAAATAATTTTTCAAAAATAATAAAAAAAAAAATGGAATTAAATAGATAAAATATTTTAAAAGGCTAAATAATTAAATTCGCCAAGCAGTTGTGACCAGAGCCATGTAAAACTTCTCTAGAAAAGCATTAGCCGTTCGGAGCCGGCTTTAAACAGTTGGTCCCGGTCAGTGAGTATACAACTGATATGGTGCACAGCTCACTGATTCGAGAGAGGTTCACCGTCTGTTCCTTCATGAAATGTTAAGGGAAATAAGTAAAATAAGTTAGTGTGACCAAGGCTTTGGACTCGGAAGCTGACAAATTTGCCCGGAGCCGGAGTCTGCAGTTGAAAAATTTGCTCCGACTTATATTTACTTACAATTCCCATAAAAAGACAATGTTAATGTGTTCATGATTTAGTAGATGCCCTTTGTCCTACCGGGAGCGAAAGGACATAAGAAAAAGAAGAGAATCTGTTAATATTTTTTAAAGGTTTCTCCAACAAGAGGTGTTATTTTGGTATTCAAAGAAACATTTCATTTGTTGAGATAAATGATCGGATGTTTATTTCATAATAAAGAGAAAGGTATGCCGTTAATAATGTAAAACAACATCAGCCAAATATCATGGATTCGGAGTCGAGCAATTTTGGGCATTATTCATGTGAAAAAATTGAACACAAAAAAAATTCCCAATTTTTTTATGAAAAAAAATTGAACAAATTTTTTTAATTTTCAATAAATACAAAAAATGCCTACAAAAAAAAATCTCACACCAAATTTGGGAGTTTTTCATAATTTTTATGTAACATTTCTTTTATTGTTTTTGGGACTTTTTCATTTTTGGTTAATTACGAAAAATGCCAAAAAAAAAATAAAAACTACCCCCAAAAAATTTGGGAGTTGTTCATAATTTTTCAGTAATATTTCATTTCTGGTATTTGGGACATTTTTCAAATGAAAAAAAATTTTACAATAAAAAATTCCCAAATTTTGTAACAATTTCGCTTTTTGGGGCATTTTTCATATGAAACAATGAAGAATTCCAAAAAATTTTAATTTTGGATAAATACGAAAAATGCCCAAAAAAAAAATAAAGAATTCCCCAAAAAAATCTCATACACAAATTGGAAGTTTTTCATAATTTTTACGTAATATTTCATTCTCCGTTTTTTGGGGCATGTTTTATATAAACGACAATTGAACCATGAAAAATTCCCAAATTTTTTAATTTCGGAAAATACGACAAATGCCCCAAAAAAATTAAGAATTCCCCAAAAAATCTCATTTACAAATTGGGAGTTTTTAAAAATTTTCAGGTAATATATCATTTTTTGTATTTGGGGCATTTTTCATATGAAAAAAAATTGAATAATGAAAAATTTTTAGTTTTAAATTTTTTATGTGAAAAAAAAAATTAATAGTGAAAATTTTTAAATTTGTTTTATTTTGCCGTCCGCCCCTTTTTTCAATAAAAATAAATTTAAAAAAAAACTGAACAATTCCCAACGATGGCGTGCAAAAAAACCATTACTGATTCAGGCCCTTGAGCCGAACATCGACCCAGCCATTTGTGAGATGGAGCCAGAAAGCGTCACCAAGGTCTTGCAAAATTGGAATGACAGAAATACTTCGTAGCCAGCCGATGCAGCTACATGAATGAAACCATCTTCGATAAACAAGGGGAATGATGTTTACTTTTACACATAAACCAACAAATTGTCGTTGTACTTTGTTTAAGTCCACTTTTTTCGCTGTAGAAACCACTGTGATTTTCATTTTATTTTAGAAAACACAGATTTTTTAGTATTTTATTTTAGCACCTACAGATTTTTTTTTTTGAAAATCACCAAAAATTTTGTAATTTTTTTTCTTCGACAATTTATGGGAAATATTTCAAAATTTGTAATTTCCTTTCATCAAAAGTTGCACATAATTTGGGAAATTCGGACCCACAACTTATGAAAACTTTTCTTTGGCTGAATAAATTTCAGAACACATTTTACTAGCACGATATTTATTTTGCTCCAGTTAGTTGCAGGCAAAAATTGTGATCACCACATTTTGCCAATTTCATCTGGTTGAGAAAGCATCGGTTATATGTCAGTTTGTCGAGAAATTATCGAGTTGCTAAATCAATGTTGCCATTAACAATCCATTAAAAAAGTCATCATTTCTTTTCAATATAGTTGGCAAGTTTTCCAGGTTTTCATAAGAAATCAAATTTGAAAATTGTTCACATATTCCACAGCCACACAGCGGATAGTCCCCCTAAGGTGGGGGAGATCTTTCATCAAATCAAATCACAGATATGAGAAAAAAAAACATAAATTAACCGATTTTATGTTTTTCTTTTTTTCATTTAGCAGAATGTCAACGATGTCGGCACTGTCCTATGAAAATTTAATAACATCGCCGAAAACTGTGTCAACCGTTAAATTATTAAAGATATTAAATGTTATATGAAACACAAAAACAAACAAGCCAAAGTCCCAAAAACAAATTCGTATTTGCTACGAACGACAAAAAAAAACACTTTTCATTTTGATTCTAGCAAATCGTGCGTCTACAATTTGTTGTTGTTCCTTTTTTGAATATCTATTTTTAACGGCCGTTCTTCTTGTTACTTTTGCTTCTGAACAAAAAGCCAACGAAATGGAAATCGTAAAAAATAAAAGTAAATTTTTTTACGATTAACTTTGTTTTGGGTTAGAAGATTTGCAAAAATTGGCAACTACAGGCTCAGGTATATCACAGAGTCGATCGATTAAAGTTCTAAGCCATACGAGTATTTAAAGTTGTTTGTGTTTCGGAGTTCTTAAATATGTATATGATATGCAAAAACTTAAACTTTGTCCGAGGTCAGCTTGTAGATACAATCCGAATATGGTTTGTTTTCGGTTCATGATCTAAGCGTCTCTTTTCATACCATCCATCATAGTCTGATCAGTAGACAGAAGAAAAAAAACCCAGCAAAGAAGTTGTAAACATCATAAATTAATTGGAAAACATTGCGTAATCATGGGTCAAGTTAAGCTTGTTTTGAAAGGAATTCATTTGATTATTATATCCATACAGTTGTCTGGGGAAGTGAATGAAAAGTAAATAATTTTGGTAATTTTTTTAAGATGCATTGTCGGGTATTTTGGTAGTGGATCCTATCATTTCAATCTCCGGCCTGATAATGGTCGTCTAACATTCTTCTGGCTGAAGAGTTTGTATTCGTTCTACTATTAGAATCAGGTATTAAACAAAATATGAAAAAAAAGTTGTGGGCATGGTCAAAGTTGGCCGTCAACGCCCTTGAAATTCAAACAGCTGCCTGTTTTGTCAGTGTGGGTACTCAAACTATGGCAGCAACATTCATTTTAAATTATAATGAAAATGCTGATTGGGATTCAGGAACTCAGAAAATCAAATCAATCAAGCATCAGTCTAGGATAGTCATTCACAATTATTGAAATGTCAAATTGCACGACTAGATCATGTCTATGAATGTGTGTTTCTAATCGAATAAAATATCGATTACGAAACAAAGACATCATCAACAGGTAGCAACCGTACAATTTGCTATGCTCCAAGTAATGTACACGCGTATGCATACATGTACTGACACACATACATAAATGTATATGTGTAGGTGAAATCAATTTCCTCACCGACTATCTCACAGATTCCCTAAAAATTTACGTTTCTGTTGTTGTTGTCCTAAATAAAATTCTGAAGATGCTGTTGATGCTCGACCGCTGCCGATGCTCTTCACAATGGCTTGGTTACCCCGCAGAAAGAACAAAGCTTTCATGGGCGGATGGCCATATTAAGAAGACAGCCAACTGAACAACACAGCATATTACAAAATTTTGCAAGCGTATAGAGCGAGCGAGCGAGCATACGAATACGTGTATGCGTGGCAACCATTGAAAGACAACAACAATCGCAACATCAAGTGGAGGCTTAACAAAAAGAATTGAACAGAAGACATGACAAAAACAAAAAAAAAACCCCAAGAAGTAATAATAAAATGCGTCGCCATCGCCATTATCATTATCATCATCGTCGTCATCGTCATCGTCAAAGGAGAAAAACAGAACGCCATCAGAATCGGTGTAGTCACCGTCATTCCCGTCAGTCCAAGTTCAGTAGTAAACACATTGGCTGGCGTCCACTTCTTTGCTTCGCTCTTCAGCTTGTTGTTGGTTGAATGTATGTATGTGTGGTGCCTCCTCCTCCACCTCCTAGACATTCATTTTCGTTTTATTTTCAAAGTTCATCATATGAACGAACGACTACAATACAAATGGTCGAATATTTGCGTGTGTGTGTGTGTTGTGATTTCTTTTTGTTTATTTCTTGATGCTGTTGTTTACGGCTTCTAATGCTGTTCTAACTATTGTATATTAGACACGAGGTTGGTATGTTAAATTGGGTGGACTGTAATGAGGATGAGTATGTTTAAACAGACTAAGAGAATTTAATGAGGTCTTTGACCTGGTCTTTGGAAATTAAAGAAATTAAAACTCGAATTTCTCAAGAATGATTTTTTTTAGGGTTTCTCGAAAGCGAATGGTAGACTAATACGGTCTTTATATTAGGATATGCGCCCTACTAAAGGTTTACGTGCTGATATGATTCAACTTTTCCCGATTTGGTTACCGATAAATCGTAATACATTCGGTCGAGCACCATGATGTTAAATTGGCCCGAGGATTACATGACAACTTGCGACCTGTACCTTGATAGAGACATAGATGGACAGACATCGCTATATTGACACAGAAAGTGATGCTGTGTCAGCTTTTAACAGTAGGCTTCGATCAGAAAGTATTGACTTGTTCCTCCCTGTTTCGAAAGAATTTCCCTGTTTGGGATTCTGAGGGACACACTTGTGTGGTATTTTCCCATACGTTGTTGACACCATAGTTGGGTGTGAGGGGTGTGGCGTGTTTCAAACCCAGAGGTTTATTCAGTCATTGAGGTTTATTCCGGCATTGTATTTGGTCAATAGCCTATTTTTCATTTCATTTTTTTTTATTTTATTTCTACAAATTACAAAAAAAAACCGTCATTATTTTGTTAATAACACTGTCTCCGTCATTTGGCTTCAAACACAAACTTCAAAAATTGGTAAGGCGCCAAAGATCGATCATGTCTATAGTCTGACCCTTTATGTTTCAGAATTTTGCAAAAATTCTACTATTTTGATATTCATTTTTGTTTATTTACCATACGTATACTTTATTTATAGCATGTATACTAGGGTGGAGTGAAATTCAAAAAAAAAAAAAGTTAACCTCGGAAAGAGATGTAGTCTGGGGTCCTAATGAGGGGAAAAATAAAGAAAAAAATTTAAAAAAAGTTTTATGTCAATAAATGTTTGCAATAGCGTAAACAATGAAATAAGGGCATGAACAAATTTAAAAAAAAATTTTCTCATTGTTCAAAAATTTCAAAAAGTAAAATAAGTCAAATCGTCCCTTCTTCAGAAAATTGACTGAACAATGAAATCGCCACCAAAGCTACAAATATTAGTCGATTATCCTCATATTTGCCTCAAATACTTTTGTTTGGGCACTAAACAAGCTCAAACTTTTAAATTTCGAATAAGTTAAGTCGTTAATTTTTTAGGATTTTTCTAAAATCAACGCCAAAATAGCGATAATTTCTAAATTTCGAGGGAGTGGCGCGACCCCTAAATTTTTTTTAAATTTTTTTTCTTTATTTTTCCCCTCATTAGGACCCCAGACTACATCTCTTTCCGAGGTTAACTTTTTCAAATTAAAAAAAAAAGCATGTTTTCACTCCACCCTAATGTATACGCATATGTTTCGTCACAAGCAGTTGCAATTTGAAACAGCTTCTATTCCTCATCATACAATTGTGGTCTAGACCACAACATCTAACTCTAAAAGTGGGTGCCTTTCCCATGAACACCCTTGACTAATGACTCTGTGAATTGTTTGTCAAGCGCCAACATTTGCAATACTGCAAAATTCGATGGTATTTGTAATCCCTTGCCAATGCTGATCTAGCAGCCCTCGTTGGACTTATGTATTCCAGCAGTGTTGTTGTGTATAATGTTATTATTGTTGTTGTTGTTGCTGCCATTTCGACCATTGCTGCTGTTTGTTGCCTTTTCTGTGTAGTTATTACTTTTTTTTAATTTCACCTTGAAAAGTTCATTCACGTTGAGACGTAACGAAAACGCATGAAACGCTAGAAAACAACAAACAGGCCCAACCACAACAACAGCATATCAACGCACAGTAACGCACACGTTCCTCTCCTCTGCGTCTTTGGTGGGCCCTCCCGCTTCGGTTCGGGCACCATCATGCTGGTTCTAGTGGTTGTAGCTTCATATATTTGTCATAGAACAACAATAGCACAACATTCATAGAATAGCAACAGCCGAGGCAACAACAACAACAATAACATCATCACAAGCAGCAGTCGCAGTGGCGATAAAGTATACGCAGTGATGACAGCAGCAGCAGCATTAGAAACAGCAACACTTGAAAAACAAAATGCCAAAAGTGTATACACTGACGAATGGACATGCCGACTGGCCGACGAAAAATCTTTTCACAGACACTAACTATATACCGAGTGGCGGACCTGCCCGAATAAGTTGTTGGCTATTTCGTGGCGTTTTTTTGCTGTCAAATAATCGAGCGATCGAATGAAAACGCAATGAGCGTAGGGAGATGCGAAGCCTAAAAACTAAGACACCAACAACATTGTCTTGCTATTCTCAGAAACAACAATGACAGCGGTTTGTCAATTTCTTCGAAAATGCGTGAGGGTAATTATTTGAAGATACTCCAAAGATTGAATTTCAACGTTGTTGTTCTAAATAATGCAGAGAATTTCTTGTTTCCATTATAAAGGCCCAAACGGAGTATTCTACTGGGAAAATATCTTTCAACTTAAACATATAGATGTGGGGTGGGTGGATGTTGAAAGTGGATCAGTCATTAGCTTCTGGTTAATAGACCTTCGTTATGATGAGGGGTTCTAAAATATATTACTTGCATTTTATGTCTGGGAACCAAGGACTGATCTGGGACCCTGTAACTTCTGGTTGCTAGACCTTCACTATGATGTGTGATTCTTCAATCGTTCAGTTGTATTTTATGTCTCGATTCCAAAGACTAATCTGGGACCCTGTAACGACTGTCCGTTCGTTAGACTAACCATTGATCTTCCCTCCCATCCATCGGTTAGTCAGCCTGTTGAAAGCACGATACAGTCTAAACAAAACGAACAAGATCGGTTGGTGTTCCAGATGGGATTCGATTGGGAATAAAGACTACTTTGGGCTCCTTTCACATAGTAGCGATACATGTTAGTGGTCGATTCTGCCGATATAGAGCTCGTTGAGCCATTTCCTCCACTACTTGTAGTCCACCCGGTGATATCATCATTCGTCCGGGTGACTTGAAAGCTTTGAATTGCCCGTGCTACTTTCGATTCGGTTTTAATTTCTCTGGCAATAGCGGAAGGTTCTCTTATCAGGGAAGTGAGTACTCAGGATCAATATCTGAAGCCACTGCTCACTGAATGTTCTCCAATTATCCTGAGGTTTCTTCGGACAATCTACTGTACACTTTGTGTAGGCCAGTGCCTTTTAATAGTCTTGCCGCTTCGTTAGTATCTCAAACTGTACTAAACAATTCAATACAGGACTTATTCCCAGCCACTCCTGTTTTGTATAAATATTTCTAATTCTCCCAGTCCTCTGAAGCTCCTGTGGACTTATCTACAGCATTTGCTGAGATTTTCTAGCTCCAGCAACCACCATCGCTATCGATGTGCACCCCAGGCTTTGCCTACGGGACATAAGGCTTACAGCGAGTTATTCAGAGCCTTTGTGGCCAGTTTTACCGATCGCTTCAAGTCTCCAATGGTGCGGGAATTTGTATCAGCTATCCTGGAAATGTTCCTTTCCTACATATCTCCTTGTACTTTCCCAAGTTGGTTTCTCGAACATTGGGTGGAAAGCAGAGCGCTTGAGTGCACTGCGGTGTCACCCGCCATGTACGCCGAAACCAATTCGGTTTGAGAATTACTACAATCCCGCCTGGTCGCTGTCTTTGCTTCTTAAAGAACGAAGAACAACGGCTTGAAAGACATTTTTAAATGCCTGCAAAATACATATGTATTTGCAAATGCCACGACGATTGACATCATCTCAATGTTGAGTGGCAACATTCTATTCTCTGTACAGTGAAAATATCACCAATTCAAAAAATAATAAAGTAAATTGTTATTTCACATTCTTTCAGGTTATTGCACTTCGAAAAAACAACCTACATACACTCATACTTGGGCAACAACAACAACAACCACAACAAAATCATGCGAAAGCCATCAGCAAAAGAGAAAACAATAGAATTTATCTAAACAAGAAGTAAACAACTGACATAATACTAGACTCACACAAACACACACGCACACGCACACTCGCACAAACACTTTTGGAACGCACAAACAAAACAATTACACACAATTCACTTGGATGAATAGGAAAAGTACCGAAAAGGTGTGGCCATATTTTGGTCAGAAGTGGGCAAACTGGAAAATAAATGTCCATGAATAGGAAAAGTACCAAAAAAGGAGTTGCCATATTTTGGTCAGAAGTGGGCAAACTGGAAAATAAATTTCCATGTCACATAGGACATGTGGCGCAATATCAATCTGGATGAGTGGGGGAAAGTGTTTGCAAGATTTCGTAATTAATGAACTAGACCTTTAGTTAGACCAGGTTGTAGTTTAACTAGCTCCGTCCGCTTTCCATGGTGTTTCCATGGTTTCCTTCTTTGGTGTACGTTCACCTGAAGAAATCCCCTGGAAATTACGATTTCCATTATCTCCATGAGGTCAAACAGTCCTGTGATGGATTCAGGTCTGGTCCACGGTTACGAAACGACACAAAAATTCATTGAGAAATATACCAAATACTAGGATGGTTGAGTGTGAGCAATCGTGCCACTCGTCTCGCGTATAGACTTTTCAGGTCCAAATACTCATGTAAAATGTGAAAAGAGCCGTGTGTCTCCCAGTTTTGCCGGAATTCATGTACTTTTTTATGGGCCCCCAAAGCTTTCAGGCCTCGGTGTGGTTTTTGCAAAAAAAAATTATCATTTGTAAGGGCTGATATCTTGTAAAACGTTTGGTATTTCGATTAACTGTCTGAGGCAAAGTTGTAGCTATTGCCATTCTGCCGGCAATTCCTAATTCTTATAGTTTTTTTTTCGAGTGAAATGTATACTTTGCGATAGATACTGCAATTGATAACAGCCCGGTCAGAATATCCATCTGAAGAACTATTGTGTCTTCGACAAGGTGACAAGGCGAATAAAATTACAAGCCGTATTTACATAGTTATGTAACCCTATTCCTTTCATCCGGGCATATGTGGCTGTCTTATCAACCACAACATTATCTTAGTCGTTCTCTTGTAATATAGCTGGATCAGCATTTCAGCTTTTCATTGACGTGAACTGCTATTTACTTTGGTTCTCACAATACTCGCATTGTCTGCATAGTCTGATGTCAATGATGCAACATGACTCCCCCTACGTCTGTGCTGCTAATTTGTATGAGCAGAGACCGATCACGATGTCCGTACTTAGTTAAGAGATTTATTTGAAATAAAGATTCAGTTTGGTCAAGCAACTCAAATATTTAACTTGTTTCTATATTGTTCAAGCTATTTTAAAAAAATTACATCAATTCAAATTTAATTACGCACCTGGACGTATGAGTTCTAGGCTTTAAAATATCACTCATACGCTCCAAAAACTGGCTACTGCTATTCGAAGAAAGCAAATGGGAATTGATATAAATCTAAGAATCATTCCCAGGAAGTACATATTAGGGTGGAGTGAAAACATGCTTTTTTTTAATTTGGAAAAGTTAACCTCGGAAAGAGATGTAGTCTGGGGTCCTAATGAGGGGAAAAATAAAGAAAAAAATTTTAGGGGTCGCGCCACTCCCTCGAAATTTGGAAAAATTTTGGCGTTGATTTTAGAAAAATCCTAAAAATTAACGACTTAACTTATTCGAAATTTAAAAGTTTGAGCTTGTTCAGTGCCCAAACAAAAGTATTTGAGGCAAATATGAGGATAATCGACTAATATTTGTAGCTTTGGTGGCGATTTCATTGTTCAGTCAATTTTCTGAAGAAAGGACGATTTGACTTATTTTACTTTTTGAAATTTTTGAACAATGAAAAATCAACGCCAAAATAGCGATAATTTCCAAATTTCGAGGGAGTGGCGCGACCCCTAAAATTTTTTTAAAATTTTTTTTCTTTATTTTTCCCCTCATTAGGACCCCAGACTACATCTCTTTCCGAGGTTAACTTTTTTTTTTGAATTTCACTCCACCCTAGTACATATGTTCTAGAAAGTTGTTTATCTTAGGTGTATTTTTTTCATTGCCAAATCGCCGGTTAGCCGGACGACGCACGACAGAGAAAATTCATTCTTCAGTCGAACTGTTCGTATGTGGTATAATCTTTCTACAAGTCTGTTTTCCTGCCATCTATTCAAATTCAGTCAAATATCGACAAACACTACACCCCCTTCCTTCCTTTCAATACCATTATTTCGCATTGCACAGTGCATTGTATTCATAGGGGCAAATATCCGAATATCCCCAATAATTGATCAATATCAATTCGCAGATTTTTTCGACGATTTTTGGGCAACCTGAACATTTGGTGGCACTTGTGCCGGTACGATCCAACATTCAGTGAATTAGTTGGCGCACAGTGTCCATGGTCATCAAGGTTTTCCCAGGTTTGGGTAATTGTTTTTATTAAAACAAATTTGTGAAGAAATTCTGCTTTTTTCATTTTCCATGAAAGAGTCGTTTTTAGGAAAATTTTTAAAAAAAAAAATATGTCAAAATGTGACGACGATCACGTGCGTGTTTTTTTTACAAAACCGAGATGCGCTTGTTTTGTTTGTTAACATAGCCCTTCGGAAGGAAATGTACTCGTCAGAAAAAATTATTTTTACAGCAAAATCGTTGTCACATTTGTGCTCCTGTAAGGCACAAGCCAAGAGGCCATTACTTATTTATTTATTTATTTATTAATTACAATACAAAGTAAATTTATATTCTAATTTTGGGTCCAAGGGTAAACCGGGTGACACAGACCATTTGGCTAAATTTTTGCAGCGACAGACCAAAGCCTCTGGTGGGAATCGAACCCACAACCCCCACGCTGATAGACAAGCACGCTACCAACTCGACTACCGGGGGAGGCCATTACTTCTTTACTGGTTTAATCGCTGCATTTCGCGATTTCAAAACAACTCAGTCGAAAAAAAAAAAATTTAATAAACAATATGGCACCACTGTCTAAGCAGCTATACATGAAGCTCCTACAGAATGCCATACGCCTGAATATGTGGAGGGGCATTTGATAATAAACTGACTAGAAGAACCAACAACAATTGTTCCCAAAAATTTTTAGCATACACATACGAGATATCAGGGGAAGAACGCAAAAAAGAAAAAAAAAACAGAAACGCACATGCAAAGAAAACAAAACAACAAAAATAAAAACAAATTATAGCCAACCAACGCATACGAATATGATGAGCATAACGTACTCACAAAATGAATTCTACACAATAAAATAACACAATAACAAAAACAATCGCACAACAACAGAAAAAACAAGAAGGAGCATACATAGAAACGCCATAATCGCATGAACAGCGGCAGCAGCAGCAACAGCATTCACTCGCCGGCGCTGCTTATGTTGGCGGCACTGGCACCAGCACTGTTAAGCGTGCAAATTGACGATAGCTCGCTCGCTCGCTGGCTGGCTGGGCTGTGCGTTTCCTAAACATTTCGCCATGGCGATGATGGCGACAGCAATGGCGATGATGCAATACTTTTTACATGCGGGCACAACAATTTTTGAGAACTTCTTTCATATTCATATGCCATTCATTCTTATGTAGGCATTTATTGAGCTATGTATGTATGTATGTTCTTGTATATTTAAATATGAGGCTCCTTCGTAAGTTGGAGGTAGCACACATGCCCTTCAAAAGATCTCTGTCCTGTGATTTTTTTTCTAAAATGGTGTTCTGTCATCGTTAACCTAAAAAACGAAAACGTTTCTAACTTAGGCATATTCTGTACTAAATATGATGGCAATAAGCAAATGTCCACCCTGTATGAACATTTTGGTTGGATGAACAAATTGTTAACTGACTGCCGTAATGCAGTTCATCTAAACCAATCGTAATGAGTGTGTATGTATGTGATGGCGTCTTTTAGCTCTTCCATAAATTAAAAAAAAAATTAAAACATGGTGATTCATTTCTCTTCTTGGGTATTCTGTCTCCTGATGGATGACTTCCAATCCAATTAAAACATATGAGGAGTAAAGAAATTCCTAAAGTCGAGTTGATAAGTGAAAGTCTCCAAATATGTCCCATTAAATCCTGGAACAGAATTTAATCGAGCATAGCAAACCCCTTAAGGGATACAAAGTAAACCAAGGCGATCCATGTTTGAATGGATATCGTTTTTTTTAAGGTTTCAGTCAAAAAACATTTTTTTTTTCGTAACGCTTAAGTAGTTTAAAAATTTGGAGTATCTTCAAGATATGCTAAGAAAAGTAAAAAAATTTTTTTTTTTTTCAAAAATAATAAAAATTGGGGAAAATACGAGAATTGATAAACTTTTTTTTTAAAAAATGTTACGTTATACAGACATTTCCACGAGTCTGCCTGCCAAAAATCAGCTCGATTGGATCACTGAAAAAGGATTAAAAATCGGTCGAAAGGCTTTCACACAGGCCACTACGAGTTTTATACTTCAAACTTAAAAAAAAAAAAATTCTGACGTGTACATGAAAATCGCCGATACACGTGTATTTTTATTTTTTCCCCTCTTTCCGAATATGTGCATTTGGTTCATAGGTCAGAAAAAAATCAATTTTTTGTAATAAGGTGAAATATCCACCAAAGACGGAGTCAAAGCGCAATTTCGAGGTGGCCAATTGATTTCGCCGATGTGGCCAAAAACACAATTACCGAACTTGGCGCCCAAAAGAACGATTGTGACGTGAGCTGTGTGGCGTTGGGCATCATCCTGCTGAAACCAAATATCGTCCCAGGCCATGTCTTGAATCTCCTTCTCCGTGTTCACATAAGGGTTTTTCGATCCCCATGACAGGACAGTTTTGTTGGTTGCCATAGTCGTCGAGATAAAAATGCGCTTCCCAAGAAACGTGGACATGTCGAGCTGTTCTATGGACCAAACATATGCCTTTTATTTGCGTGTCAATTGGACAATCTCTGAAGGTAATGCGATTGTGGTTCCGGAGACTCTCCGAGGTCAAGGCCACGTTATCTAGCCACCTTAACTGGGTGGGTTCATAATCACCAGAGCGTTTTTTTATATTACTCCAGATGTGTGAAATCTTCAAAATACGCGTCCTCACTCGCCACAGTACAACTGTCCGGTATTACTTCGCCGAGACGGGCAGCTATTCTTGCTGTTCATCGATTTTTTGGGAATTATGCCCTCGATATCTCTAGCGATATTGAGCGTTAACCACAAGAGAATATAGAAAAGATTTCCCTCTTAAATGTTTTCTTCGGAAATATTTCATTTTTGAAATAAAAATAATGATTACAGATTTTACTCCTTTTGGCTGTAGTACAATTATCAACCGAGTTATGAAAGATTTAAGTTGTTCAGAGAAATATTTAATTTTTAAAATGAAAATAGTGATTGCAGATTTCTTTCCTTTTGGCTGTAGTACAATTATTAACCGAGCTATGAAGGTTTTAAGTTTTTCACAGAAACATTACATTTTTGATCACAGATTTCACTCCTTTTGGCTCTAGGAGGCTTATTTAACAAGTTATGAAGGATATACGATTTTCAAAGAAATATTTCATTTTTGAAATAAAATAATGATTACAGATATTACTCCTTCTCGCTGTAGTACAATTATTAAGCGAGTTACGAAGGATTTAAGATTTTTTCTAAAAAAAAAAAAAAAAAATTTTAAATAAAAATACTGATCAAAGTTTTTAAATAAAATAATGATTACAGATATTACTCCTTCTCGCTGTAGTACAATTATTAAGCGAGTTACGAAGGATTTAAGATTTTTTTTTAAAAAAAAAAAAATAATTTTTTAAATAAAAATACTGATCAAAGTTTTTAAATAAAATAATGATTACAGATATTATTCCTTCTCGCTGTAGTACAATTATTAACCGAGTTATGAAGGATTTGAGTTTTTTTTTAATTTTTGAAATAAAAATAATGATTACAGATTTTACTCCTTTTGGCTGTAGTACACTTATTAAGCGAGTTACGAAGGATTTAAGATTTTTTTTTAAAAAAAAAAAAATAATTTTTTAAATAAAAATACTGATCAAAGTTTTTACTCCTTTTGACTATTATTTAACAAAGTTATGACGGACATACGTTTTCCAAAAAAATATTTAATTTTTTTAGAAAAAATAGTCACCAAAAATGTTTCTCCTTTTGGCTGTAGTACACTTATTAAGCGAGTTATGAAAGATTTAAGTTTTTCAGAGAAATATTTAATTTTTAAAATAAAAATAGTGATCGCAGATTTCTTTCCTTTTGGCTGTAGTACTCTCATTAACCGAGCTATGAAGGATTGCATTTTTTCACAGAAACATTTCACTCATTTTGGCTGTAGGAGGCCTATTTAACATGTTATGAGGGATATACGTCTTTCAAAGACATTTTGATACAATTTACACGATGATTTATTGATTGTCTTTAAAATTATGATTTTCAAGATTTATATGAAAGGTGTAGAGATGATTGCGTTGTAGAAAAAAAGTCACAAATCACAAATTTTAGGTTTTTTTACATTTCATTTTGACTTCACTCAATTTGAGGTTTTTTTTTCAAAATTCGTTTCGATTTCACACATTTGGCATTTCGACATTGTTACGAATCAACAAAATTCAAATAGAAACATCAAACACCTTAAACGGAGTCGCAAGAAAAAAAGTCAGCGTATAAATTCACCGGACTTCTGGAAACAAATGCAAAAGAGAATTAAAAAAAAGTCAAGCCAAAAAGTCATCGTATAGAATGGGACTTACTTATTGGCATAAAAACAGAAATCGTGGATTTCATTCCATTATATAGGCAGCGATAACAGATTTCACTATAAGAAATGATTGCGAATGTTTCGCTTTTGTGACAATTCTCGGTACAATTCACATGTATTTCAAGTGGGCTGATGACCCATATTCTCCTGCAACAGATTTGACACGCACAAACATAAATTATGCCATAAAATATTAACAGCTCCGAAGCTCATTTAGTGGTCGAGTCAAATTGTTGATTGATTTCTAAATGGATCACTCTGCGTATATCGAGTTAGAAAACTGAGTGTTTTCGTTGGTGGTGTGTCGCTAATTCATTTCAAAAGTTCGGTGTCATAAACAATTTGACAGAGTTTTGGGCGTATTTCCGTTTTATTTATGCGTGATTTTTATTTCTGTCTGTCTTCAACATCACTTCGAATGTGACAAATGACATTTTTCTGAATGTGAATACACAAACACAATTGCGGTGATTAATGTCGTAGAATACCTGCTATTGTCTCTCTTAAGAATTAGGCCTACGCAAAATATTGCAAAAGAATATTCATGTGTATACTTCCTAGTGCCTGAAGAGTTTATGTGTACATTCATAATTATTGTGGCATTTGAAAATATTTCCGTAATGGACATATTAACATTAGGGCAGGGTTGCCAGCTCAAGAGGATGTACATATTTTGAGGGGTGTTGTAGGAATCATAGCATTCGTAGGTTTTCCTTATAACTTATAACCAAAAAATGATTCAGGATATGTTCTCCATACTTTATAGGAGAAGCTAATGTTGCAGGCTACTTTAGCGATATCCATGATTTTATCATGTAACAACGACCCGATTTGCTTAGATTACTTTTAAAAATAATTATATTGAGTATATAAGTCTCTATTAAACAGTTTGTGATAAATAACTGATTACAATTACAAATAATCTAAAAGTAATCCAGATTACTTCAAATTACTTTAAAATAATCAAAAATAATTACTGCTCATGCGATTTGCACGAATCGTGCATGATGACACGTGACAAGACTTGACAATCCCCGTTGTGTCGTTTTCATAATATTTAGGTAATAATTCATTTTTCGTTTTTGGTGAATTTTTCATATGTAAAAATGAAAATGAAAAATCACCAATTTTTTTATTTTTGGGGATTTTTTTTTTTTAATATTTTTTATAATGTTTTTTTTTTGGGTATTCTTCATAATATTTTTGGGGGATTTTATATTGTGTAATTTTTCATAAATTATTTGGGGGATTTTCCAGAATTTTTGGGGAAATTTTCATATTAGGGGGGATTTTTCATTTATTTTGTGGAATTCTTCCTTTGGGGTATTCTTCCTTTTTTTGGGAGGGAGCATGTTTCATTTAGGGCATTTTTCATAGAGCCCTTTATCTTTGCTAGGGTTTGAGGCCAAAATTGAAAAATGAAAAATTTCCCAATTTTTTATTTTTGGGGAAATTTTTTTACTTTTTTTTTTTTGATATTTTCAAATCAAAAGTGAATCATATTTATTTATAATGTTTTTTTTGCGTATTCTTCATAATATTTTGGGGGATTTTGTATTGGGTAATTTTTCATAAATTATTTGGGGGATTTTTCAGAATGTTTGTGTAAATTTTCATATTAGACTTTTTAGGGGGGATTTTTCATTTATTTTGGGGAATTCTTCATTTGGGGTATTCTTCCTTTTTTTGGGAGGCAGCTTGTTTTATGTGGGGCATTTTTCATAGAGCCCCTTCATCTTGGCTAGGGTTTGAGGCCAAAATTGAAAAATGGAAAATTAATTTTTGGGGAATTTTTTTTACTTTTTTTTTGGATATTTTCAAAGCAAAAGTGAATCATATTTTTTATAATGTTTTTCATAATATTTTGGGGGATTTTGTATTGGGTAATTTTTCAGAATTTTGGGGGAAATTTTCATATTAGGCTTTTTATGGGGGATTTTTCATTTATTTTGTAGAATTCTTCATTTGGGGTATTCTTCGTCGTGGTAATTTCTCGTCGTGGCGAAATCGACTGTCCACCAAGATCATGCGATTTGACACCAGACTTTTTTTTTTGTGGGGCTACGCGTAATATCGTGTTTATGCAGATAAACCTTTAACTCATGAGCACTTAAGAACCAACATTAGTCATGTTATGGCTGAATACCGCCCAATATGTGCCAAAAAGTGGTCCAAAATTATCTCAAAAAAATCAATGCTTGCAACACTTCGCCTTGTGGTCATCTAAATGATGTAGTCTTTCACACATAATGTCAACGTTCAAACTTTATAATAAAAATAGAAATATCATGAAAAAAAAAAATTTTATTTGCGTTTACTTTTGAAAACGCAAAATGGATAAACCTTTATAATATTAAAGGGGAATATATATGAATTTTTGTTTTAAATTTATAGTACTGCCCCAGGTGCATATCATTTTCCATTTCAATATGAACACTAAACATAACGCTCCCCAACCAGAATTATTATCAAATTCCAGTCATTCAACTCCGACGTCACCGAGTTTTATCACGACGCACACATTCTGGTTACAGCAAATACATTTTTTTTTTTTTTGAAAATGTTCGCCTGCTTATAAAGGATCTAAAATTGTAAATGTCACTTTCAAATCAAAAAGTAATTTCTTATTTGAAAGTGACATAGAAAAAAATAAAATGCGTTTTGTCACTCATGTGACAATGCTTGAATTTCATGAAAATATTCGTACACGCACTTGGTTTTTGGTGTGCCTACCATGAATGATATGTACGACTATCAGATATACCGAAATTCATTAACACCTACCAGAGTTAGTGCTCGTACGCTCGCACACACAAACCCGACATACAGAGACATATTAGAGTGTCCCTTGTTATTTATATGGAATTCATTCAACATCGATAGAATTAGCGTGAACATATTTAGGATCACAGCAAAAAATGCTCACCAAATAATGTATTTATTTATATAATTATTACAATAAAAAATTATAATAAACCAAACATCTAAGGGCACTAGCAACAAAGGCTATCGGCTTCAAGTCAGTAAAATTCAAGCCACCCTTCCTATCACATTTATACGAGATGTAATTGGACTTTTTATTACAATTTAAGAAAGATAAAATTGGAAATAAAAAAATAACATCTGTCGAGATTTCAACTCATACGCCAAAGCGAATGCGAGTTACAAAAACTACATGTACAAAAACAAATAAGTAAGAGATGTGCAAAATTAAAAAGTTTCAATAACTACTTATTAATTTCGTTATTAAACATTCATTATTACTTATTGCTTAGAATATATGCTGGGGGAATGATATCTTACTTCCTGGTAATGTCAATTTTAATAAGCCTTACTTACCGAGTTTTGGCTGGAATGGATAAACAAGATGATGTGTGGTGTCGGAGCCGAAACAGAAGTCTAGAATGGAGAGGAAACATTTATAAGAAGCCAATAGTGAACTGAATAAAATGTTAATAATGCAAGACAATTGAAAGAATAACCGTGGATGATGCAATGAACGCTTTTGTCCAATTTACAATGACACTCGACTTGAATTTCAAACAAGCTAACCGTTAAGGCACACCCTAATATAACACATATGCCCATATTTGCATACCTTATGTCCAAGTGTATGTATTTGCCTGTACATATCTACATAGAAACAAGTATGTGATTCTGGGCTTGTACGGTTTTTTATGTTATTTTGATAAATGCCTGGCTCTGACTACTTAACACATCCACTTGAGGGAGGGAAAAGTCATCACTACACACCTACCTACGCATTTTTGTATACAGAGTGACATTCTCGAAGAAAACAATAGCGTTATAATTGAGTTGTAAGATTTTCTCCTCCACACTGCTGGACGAGTGGCCAACCTTTGTTTAGGTTGGAGTAAAATGTTTATCTTTCAACCAGTTGGAGATTTAAGTGGATTGATCAATATTGGAGTAAGCAATACTTCTAAATAAAATTAATGCGAACACAATCGTCTATGGGGGAAATAGAGTAATTTGTATGCCAACGTTATCAGCTGTGGTCTAGGGAAATTTTGAAAATTATATATATATAATTGGCAGAGACATCAGTTTTGCCACCTGCAAGCGCAGATTCAGGGAAGAATCCAAACAACACCACAATTTCTATAAAATAACACCAATTTACATATTTTTTATATTTTGTTTTGGGTTTTATAATCTTTAAAATTTTTAATTTTTAAGCAAAGATTTCCAAATTAGGTTAAAGTACATAAATATTTTTAGAACCTTAGTCAAATACTTTAGAACTGAGTCAACCTTTACGCTGCAGAATATGATTTTTTTTAAATATTTGCACACAAGTAAATCGCGTGTTTGAAGCTTGTACCAAGTCAAGCTTATTTGCTTCTAAACAAAGTATGTTTGGCCGCAAATATAACTCATTTGCTGTTATTATTACGTATTTGGGAGAAGTACTAGAGTGTTTGAGAAAAAATACGCAATAAACTTATTAAATTCAAGAAAGTACAACATTTGAGTGCGATTAAGTCTGTACACAGAAAAAAAAGGCAACCAAAAAATTTCAATGAAAATATTTGTACAAGAATTTCATCACTTCTCAATGAAACTTTTCGTTAATATGCTAAAAATTTCAATGAAAATATTTGTACAAGAATTTCATCACTTCTCAATGAAACTTTTCGTTAATATGCTAATAAATTTGTCAAATATTGAAACGAAGTTTGATGAAATTGAAATTTGATAAATTGAATCGACAAAATTTTTTATATTTTTTATGATTTGTATTTTGGTTATCTAATTTATAAAATTTAAATTTTTTTTTGTAGATATGCGAATTTTTTCATCAAAAATATTTTTGATAAACAACCTACAAATTATTTTGTTGAATGTGAATGATTTCATCAAAAATATTTTTAATGAACGACATACAAATTTTTTTGTATATATGAAACTTTCTTCATCAAAGATATTTTTGATAAACAGTATACGAATATTTTCTTTAAGTTGACAAATTGTTTTATCACAGGAGTTTTAATGAATTTTTTGTTTGAATTCGTGAATATTTTCATTGAATCGAAAAATTATTTTTTTCTGTGTATTTGCAGCTATTTCCGTATTCTTGTTTTGTCTGCCTCTACCATCTTTAAGAGACCATAAACACCACCAAACAGTCACACGTTGAGGATGGAGAGGATTATCAACAATAACTATTAGGTTTTCCGAGCCCCAGATGCGACAATTATGCTTGTTGACGAGGCCACCGAGGTGGAAATGGGCCTCACTAGTCAAGATGATTTTTCGAAGGAATTCCGAATCACTTTTCATGCATTTCAAGGACCCAATCAGCAAAGACACGACGTTGTTGATGATCGGTGATCGGCCAGCTTGAGTTCTTGTGTTAACTAAACTTTATATAAGACCCAATAAGACCCAAGTCTTTATGCAAAATATTCCAATTCCAAAGAACGACGAGGAATGCACGAAATATCAGTCAGACCATCTGTTGATCACACCGTAGCGTCCAAATGGAATGAGGAAATCCGAGAGATGGAGGAAACAAAGTACAAATTGGAATGAAGAAATAACCCAGTCCCAGGAGCTGACCGCAGAGCTGTAAAATAGCAGAGGTGTTATGGGAAGTGTGTATTAAGGTGTCCAAAAAAAATTTGGATAGCATATGGGGTTAAGAATTTTTGATTTTTTTTTTTCAGATTTTTTGAAAAGGTTTTCTGAGTTTTTCTTTATTTAAAGCACAAGTTGGACAATACAGAGAATTTTCAAAGTCTTTGAGTATTCATTTTAAAAAAATGTTCGAGGTTTGATTTGATGTATATAAACCTGCCCTAAGCTGGTTCCAAAAGGAAAAATCTCAAAAATCTCAAAAATTCTTTGCACCATAAGCTATTAAAATGAGGATGAGCCAAAAAAATCTCTTTTTTGGACACCCCAATGCGCATACATCAGCTAGTTGGCTCCATCTGGAAGTATGAACGCATGCCCGATTGTTGGGCATACTACTCACCATACTACGTTCAATTCATAAAAAATGAGACGAAAACGTTTGCGAGACCTACCGCGGAATAAATCTCTTACCCGTCGCCTATAAGATATTATCAAGCATATCGAGCCGAAAACGCGAAAAAGTCGTAAGCGGCAAAATGAAAATTTTAGAGGAGAGTGATTTTTTGTGGTCAAGCAAAATGGCGTATGGCGCTTAAGATACAATTGAGTTTGCCATATCTTTGCAAATAAAAATTTTTAGTTTTTAATATTTTGGCATTAAGAGCGTTGAACAATTTTCTATTAAATTTCATTAAAAGGCGTGCTTATGTCTTTGTCGCAGTAAGGGCTTGACATTGTGCTAATTGCATCGCAAACTCGATGAACTCAATCTGACCTATCAGTGTGGATTCTTGTCCGACAAATCAAAAAGTCTTCGCACTGCGTCAAATGCACAAAACGACCAATGATAAGCAAAGCAATTAGAGTTTCCAGCTGATTAAGTAAAATTACTTGACACTCACCAAAAATATCCTAAATTTTAAACAAACATCCAGAACAAATAAAAAATTAACCCCCATATTCATAAACATTTAAAAAAATCTTTGTTGAGAATTGTTTTTGTTAATCTATGTTGTATTCTTTATGTATTCCAATTTAAAGACAGAGAAACAACAACAACAAAAATCTCTAAAATTCAGTCGTTTCTTTAGTGAAAATAAACATTTATGTTAATTTTTTTGGATATTTTTTTTTTGCAGTTTTTCATATTTTTTGTTTAAATTACGTTTTGTTGTGCAATATTTTTGAACATATCGAATTTTTCCTGAAACCTGGACAAGATAAAAACAAAACATGAAAAATTCAGGCGAATTCAGGGCAACTGGCAACCCTAAAAGTAATACATATCACATTTTCAACGACTATAAGCCGACTTTGAGACTCTGACAAGAGAAAAATTGTGAGAACCAAGCAAAACTTTTTAGATCGTCAGTAAAAATAGGAAACGGCCTTTGAGAAGGGACCATTGGTGGAGAAATATTGGGAATAGAACAAGTTACAACAAAAAACGTGCCCTCCTCGCAGAATGCGAGGAAGATGAGTCTAATAGCGAATGAGGACATGACCAAACATATGCTAGGCAAATGTCGCGTCAACGGAAAGGCGGCATAGTGGAGGTCGGCATTAGCAGTGTCGAAGCATGAATTTATCTACTACGGCTCCACCATCAATGGAATGTATGATGTTCATTTGTAAAATGTATTCAATTTAAAAAAAATCATGCTCTATGTAATATTTAATATGTAAATTTATACATTGTGGCAATTTTTTTTTGGAAAATTTATATTTTGAATCTGTTTTCTCACACTGTGTCTAAAACTTGAATGCTAAAACTGTGGACGGCACTTTTAAATCCACATGTTTTTGATATTGGAATATACACCTATACCGCGGCCATAATGTCGGTTCAGATAATGAAGATGGCCCTCAAAACGGTGAGAGTAAATTGAATGTCACGTTATGCAATCCCCACAGCAATGCCAAATACTGCAGCGCATATTCTCTTGAACTACCAACCAAATGTTAGTTGAATTTGCATCCTTCTTTTTTCTTTAAAGTACAATCATCTAATCTGATACTTTTCGTTTGAAGCGGGAAAACATGTGCATGCCGTCGCCGCCTCTCTCTCGCACACTGTAAACCACAATTGATGTTGTGATTTATGATTTTGAAATTCTTGGATGTCGTTCGTGTTGTGACCATTAAATTAATTGCAATTTATCGATTTTGAAATTGCACAACAACAGCAACAAACCGACACACACACACCCACACACACAGACAGGAGCCAGACAACAGCATGTGAATGAATGGCCGGAGTACACATGTGAAGGGTTCATGCAAAAATTCATAAAGATGACGGCAAAGGAGGCTGATGATGATGATGATGACGGTGATGAGGGTCATAAATGTTGTTAGAAATGCATAAAAACATACCCACACACGCACACACACACGCATCCACCTATACACGAGCAGTGCGCGAGTGCACACCGAAGGATTTATTTTGTTAGCGCAACAACAACAGAAATCAACAGCAACATTCACACATGAACGAAATCTTCGTCTGTCCATCCGTACACATGTCTGTCTGCCATGTAGTCCGCCATCTGATGGTTGGTCGGTAGTTGGTGGTGGAGGAGGACAGACAAAGCGCCCGCGAATTTCGCTATTCTCTAATGTTGGAGCAAAAATACACATTTTACATGCCGTGTCACGAATCACGATAATTCAAACTTTCATATGTGATGTGGAGGACATGTTTTCATTTTTTTTGTTTTGCTGTTGGATTATTTTGCCAACGAAATAACACACAAACTTAGTACACTTCGAGTCTAGGGAAAACGGTCACAGATTCTCCTTTTCTTTATCATGTAAGTAGTTCACGACATAAGGTACTAACTTATTTTCCTTAACTTCTCTTGAATTAGTGAGCTCTGCACGATATAATTGTGGATACTCACTGACCGGGACCTACTGTTTAAGGCCGTCTCCGAACGCCTAATGCTTTTCTAGAGAAGTTGTGACAAGGCTTAGAGATTGCTCTCTTGCATGTAAGAGTTTCTTGTTAAATTCTGAGATATTTCGAGGGTCGTCAGATTAACTAACAAGTTCCACAACACATTCATATGCCCATCAATTTGCTAGACTACAATTTAAGCACATGTTTGTCATTTATAAATCCTAACCCTAAACAAGTGATTCACAGTGTACACACATTCGAACATCAACACATTTAAATACATATATTTTTAGCCCTCATGGCTAAATGGGTTGCAGTTGGTCGCTGTACTTCTAGCACTACACACACACAAACACATATACATAGACATTAACATACAGTATGCATAAGCATCAATGTATGGGCACATACTCTCTACTTACAGACATACAAACATATTCAGATGTACACTCCAATGTTGGTCCGAAACATTCATAGATCTTTTACAATGTTTGCCATTTAACTTTTGGTCTTATATTCCGCTGCCTGAGCGGCAGTTTGAGTCCACAAAATCGTTATGTTATACACTCAAACATTCAGACCGAAATTTATTTGTTGGTCCTCCCGAAAAAAATCCACGCTGTCATTGCAGAAAAACAACAACAACAACGACAAAATGAAACCGGACGAGGCCTGTTGGCAATAATGAAATATACTATATCAATGGAAGAGTATACATAAATGTTGAGGCCATGAAAGTGGATGAGCGGTCTGATCAGTACGGTAATGGGAAGTGGTGGAGTTTGAAAAAGGTTAGTAGAGAATTTCGGCTGAGCTCAAAAAAATTTAAAAAACTATTTCATAGGTGTTTTTTTTATTATTAATGTGATTTCTATAAATCTAATTTGAATCTAATTTAAAACATGTTATCTTCTTATATCCCTACCTTACCGACACTCTACCTCTTCATAATGCTATCCCTTACCCCCTTCATCACCCTTCAGGCAAATACAATGCTGAATTTTTGTAGATGGAGACTTTTGCCCACACAGTTGGTCAATTACGATATTTTCACACTGCTGTACCCTACACGCTGGAAAAAAAAAATAGTCATTTTAACATTATATATTTCCCCATACCACAAACATTAACTAATTTGTAGGTTATAAACATCAAATATATATGTATATATTTTTTTTTTTCAATTTGTGAATCTCTATATATCAATTCATCTTGTTCTCTCGGTTATTGTTATTATCCTAAAGAGCATAGAGGCAAAAAAAAATTATGAAACCAAATATAAAGGGTGTTTTTTATAGGGGTATAGGACTTTAAGTTGGCATCACTTTTTTAACTGGCGTCCATTTTGTCAGCTGTCAAGTGATTAATATTTAGTTTGGTTTGCCATTTCATCATGAACAGGTTGACAAAAGAACAACGCTTGCAAATCGTGCAAATTTATTTCGAAAGTAATGGTTCAGTTCGCGAAGTTCACCGCAAGCTCCGTCCATTTTATGCCATTACATCGACAAAAACTGACTGTTTGGTGTGCTCTATGGGCTGGTGGAGTCATTGGGCCATACTTCTTCCGAAATAATGCTGGAGAGTCAGTTACCGTTAATGGAGACCGGTATAGAGCCATGATAACCGACTATTTTGTTCCCGAATTGGATGGCATGAATGTGGATGAGTTGTGGTTCCAACAAGTGGTTGAAAATTGGACCTGTAGAATTGGCTTTATTCGAGCCAGCCGCGGCGGCCACATGCCCGAAATCATATTTAAACATTAATGGCATAAAATTATTCTTCCAATAAAGCCAAATTGATGGACATTAAAACGATTTTCTTGTGTTTTATTTCAATTCGAATTTCTATACCTCAATAAAAAACACCCTTTACAATTATTCGCACTCAAATGTTGTACTTTGTTGAATTTAATGATATGCAATAAGCATGTTTTCCCCAAACACACTAATGCTTCTGCTCAAAAACTTCAAAATAATAGCAAATGAGTCATATTTGCAGGCAAATAAACTTTATTTCGAAACAAATATGCTTTACTTGATACAACCTCCAAAAACGCCATTTACTTGTGTGTAAACATTTAAAAAAGACAGATTTTTCAGCGTCAACATATCACAGCCAACTCCATCTGCAGTAGTGTGCCTTTCTCTTTCGTCAGAAAAGTTTTGGTTATAAGATTGTAGAAATTGGATCAAGGTTCTAGGTAGGAACCCTATGGGAAATTGGACCGGTACAGAACCAGTCATGTGATAGGTTCCTCATTGATAGGGACCGGTCCCAGTACCGACCAAAATATATGAAAAGAACCGGTAACTTGTACACGGCTTTGTTATTGGAGGGAGTCAATTGGCACTGCTCAGATGCCATGAGACATATCACGGGACTGATCAAAAAGGACACGTACCGTACGTGTCATCTTAGTACTCATCATAGAATACGTCTCAGTTGTAGCCATTACATAACCCAACAATACTTTAAACGGCGTCAAATGTGTCAAATCAAGTTAGCGAATATAAAAAATATTATTTGTGACGTAAATTATGAGATATATCTTGTCGGTTTCAAGAAAATCGCATCAATTCAATTGAACAATTAGTCTGATCGTTTGGATAACTTGATCTTATGTTGCGTTCGGATTTATGTCCATAAATATTTAGAATAATTGGAATCGTTCTATCCATACGGCACCAGTTCTGTGATAGGTTATGTTTTCACCCGTACTCGAATACATTCAGTTTAATTGACTCTGTATTTCCCGTAGGCAAGCTATCCATTACTCTCCCCCGATATATGATATCGAATTCAGATAAGCGGAAATGAAAACAATCAAGAACTTTTTTTTCACTTATGCGGAATTTTTAATAAAAAGGACTTTGGATAATTGAACCTACTTTCATTTAAACGAACTGAGTATGCACTTTTGAAATTGTTCTATGTAATGGAGATAGAAACTTGTGGCACATCTATTAAAATACATGTATGTAAAATTTTAAATCAATATTAATGAGTTTGGATGAAAATATAGGGTTCTCCAACAAGAGGTGTTATTTTGAATCACCTGGTATTTCGCTAGCTGTCACTTTTGAAGCTTTTGCGAGTACATCACCTCCTCTATTATCTCATGGTCTGTCAATGCTCTTCTATTATTGTGTATGATTTACAAAAAGTAGTATTGAAATGAGACGGCACTACATCATTTTTTGTCATCATATTTCTTTTAAGCGGTGTTCGTATCATATAAGTTTGTTTTTTTGCATTACAAATGTGTTTCATATGATGATTTTTCAATAAAGCGGATTTTCGTTTATGCAAAGTACAGTGCATGGAAAAGCATCCTGAACAATCGTTATTAATATTTATTTTCAATTAAGCGATTTTTTCAATTAGAAGACGTGCGCTTATCCGAATTCGAAATAAAAGAAGAAAAAAAACACTACCGGTGTTTTAAAAAAAGTTGGTAACTCATCGCAAAATGTAAGAAAACCCATTAAACTGAATTTTTTTATAATTCTTAATGAGTCGACAATTTCTGTAGGCCATTCAACCATTTCCATTTATGACCTTAAAAAAAGACCATTTTACTGTGCAATTTGAGTTTCGTCTCTTTTTTCAGAGAATACAATTTCAGGGAATCCAAAACATATGAGTCAATTAATTAATAATAACAAAATTCTTGCCCAATAACCAGTTCGCACAGTTCACTGTCACCTACGCGTAAATTATCCAACCGCCCTCCTGCGTGTCAGTCTTCGAGTATGTAGGAAAATGTTTGTCTAACCATTTTCTATGAGAACCATTATAAAAATACATCAGCGATAGCCATAGACACTCAGTTCGTTTGCCCGTTGTGTTGCAAAAATAAAATTGTACCCCTTTTTTTTGCCCCACTTTCTCACCGTTCTCAGCGACACACACAGAGCCATACTCGGCTATGGCTATTTCAGAATGTGTTCATAAATGTATTTGTCGTTTAATTGCAAAGGACGACAAACTCAACATTTGAATGTGTATCGAAGGATGTGAATGGGGATGTGTGAGTGTGGGTGGTATACGAGTACATACAGACAGACCAATGTGAGTGGGCATCGGCATCGTTTTGTGCGTTATCTTTACTGTCACAGCATTTGCCACCATAGACGCAGCTTCACTGGCTCAACATTGATGAGGTACACAAAACCAATTCATTTGGGGATAAAAATGTTACTCACATGGCTACTTGAATGCGGGTGGGGAACAATGTCGGCGGGGTTATTGGTTTGAGGTAGAGCGCCGTTTTATGTGGGAGATTTATTTGACCACCAGAACTATTAAATTTCCAAAAACTTAAATTCGAATATTTATGTAAATAACGGAATTTAAGTGTGACATTACTTGTCCACAGTTTGATTGGAAAATTTCGTTTAAGTGCCAACCGGTTGCGTGATACAAATTTGTGACTGATCGAGGGACACTGAGGAAGAGTATTCAAATAAATGGTTTCGTATTGCAAATTAAAATAGTGAAAACATGACAATGGGTGGCGGCTCAAATGTAAATAACCTCCAACAGTCTGTCAAGTCGTAGTTTAACTAGAGGACAATCAAAAATATGTTTGATTTTCTGGATGCAGACATGACTTTGCTCTAAGATACAAATCATCCTAAACTCAATCTGATGTAATGTTCTTAATGAGGAAGCATCAATCACCCAATTAGACACAGAGACATATAATCGGAACAGTCTTTAAGACTTTCCTTACTCCTTGTTATGGGAGACCCTAGAAACGTATCCAAATGTGTGGAGCTGAACAGAAGCAGTAAGCCATGTGTGGAACTGGAAAAAGCAAATACAAACTAATCTTTAAATAGGTGCAATTTTTATTCCACAAAATTTGTGTTATAATTGTTCTACTGCTACTTTTACTAATTGTTATAATGGAGAAAATTCGTATATAAAATGTGTACTAAAATTCAGTGAATGGACTAAATATCACAAAATTCGTCACCTTTAACGATGTTAGACGCCGACAGAAGCAAAAAGTAAAGAAGGCTCACACCGAGACTCCCGTCTAAAGGCCATGGGTAAGAACACTTGAAAATCCTTGGCTTTCTGGAAATTTGTTTCCTTAAACAGACCATGGCCCACAATAGGCCAAAGAATAATGTGAATTAAACCCTTGGAGTATTTCCACGATTGTATCAATTATTTTTGAAACTGTATGCGCTGTGTGGAGATCGTGGATACAGAGGCATTTATATTCAAATCGATGTCGATGTTGGTCTCTTCGCTCTCGAAATTAAATCACAATGTGTCTCTGCTCTATTTGTCACCAAGGAGTTACCGAGGGATTCAAATATTGTGATAAAAAGTCTTGAATGACAAAAACACTACGCAAAAAAATTTTGTTATGCATATCCACTATACAATTCACTGTGATCCCCGAGTACAAAAATGGTCGAAATTGTTTCCACATAGAAAGTTTGTTTTTTAAAAAAAAAATTTTAAATTTTTTTTTTTAAGCATTTCTTTTAAATTTTTTTTTTTTAAATTTGCAAATATTGCAAATACCTCCTTAACTAAGCGTCCGAGAGCGAAATGGGCTAAATTCTGTGATCATTATTTTTAATTATTTTATTTAAAAAAATGTTAATAGAAATTTTTAAAAAAAAAAATGTTAAAGAAATTTTTTTAAAAAATTATTTTTGATTTTAAAGAAGCGATTTACGTGAAATAATTTTTACAAAAAATTGTCCTTTTAATTATAGAAATTTGGTGAGACCTACAGAAAAATTATATCACAATTTATTTATTTGTTACCGAGAAGTTAGCTGAAGGTTTCTATTAAAATATTTGGGATTCAAATATTGTGATAAAACTCTTTGAATTACAAATACACCATGAACAAACTTTTGTAATGAATATCCACTATACAATTCTGATGAACTGTGATCTCCCGATTACAAAAATGGTCGAAATAGGTTTTCCAAAGAAAGTTTGTTTTTACAAACAAGTTTTTTAAAAAATGTCTTTAACACATTTTGTTTTGAAAAAATTTCTTTAACAAATTTTTTTTTGAAAAAATTTCTTTTACAATTTTTTTAAAGAATTTCTTTAACAATTTTGTTTTTGAAAAAATTTGTTTTAAAATTTTTTCTTTTAAAAATTTTTAATTAATTTTTTTTTTTAAAAAAAATGCCTTTTATAGTTTTTGCTCCAAATTATTGGTATAATATACTCATAGATTTGTTTTTTAAAATCTCTTTAACAATTTTTCTTTTGAAAAAATTTCTTTAACATTTTTTTTTTGGAAAAATTAGTTTTAAAATTTTTTTTAAAAAAAATTAATTTTTTTTTTTTAAATTTCTTTAACAATTTTTTTTTAGAAATTGCCTTTTATAGTTTTTGCTGCAAATTATTGGTCTAATATACTCATAGGTCTCGCAAGTAAATAAGAACTACAGACTAGCAGTTAAAGAATTGTTTTAAACAAATTTTTTTTTAAATTTCTTTAACAATTTTTCTTTTGAAAAAATTTCTTTAACAAATTATTTTTTGAAAAAATTTCTATTAAATTTTTTTTTTTAAAAATTTCTTAAAAATTTTTTTTTAAAAATTTCTTAAAATTTTTTTTTGAAAAAATTTTTTTGTTAAAAAAATTTTATTAAAATTTTTTTTTTTTAAATATTTAATTTTTTTTATATTTCTTTTAAAATTTTTTTTTAAAAATATACTAATATACTCATAGGTCTCGCAAGTAAATGAGAACAACAGTTTAGTAGCGCATATACCCAAAAAAAATTGTATGCAAAAAAAAAATAGAAATAATCCAGATTTTTAACTCGACTTACAGAAACAAAAATTTCTTTAAAAAAAATCTTTTTAACAATATTTCGTTATAATTTTTTTTTAAAATTATTATTAAAAAAAATTAGTTTTTAAAAAAAAAATTTTAAAATTCAGTATTTTAAAAAAATCGATTTAAAATAATTTCGTTTTACAATTTTTTTTTTTGCATTTTAAAAAAATCGATTTACGTGAAATAACTTTTAAAAAAATTAACCTTTTAATTATTTTTAATATTAGTAACCTTTAGTAATTTGAAACTGAATGACATTTTCAAATTTAAGTAGACTTTTTATTTTCAGCAGTTTATCAACAGCCTCATATCTTACAATTAAAAAGAGGTACAGATCATAAATTTGAGGATTTTCGCCTTTATACCCAATTTAATGAAGGTCTCTTCTGGGAGAAAAAAATGCAGAAAATGCTCCATGGATTTTAATGAGTTTAGATCATTGTAAACATATTTTGTATTTTTGTGGTTGCTAGTGTTAATTTTTAAATGTTGTGTTTAGGCCAGAATAATTTTTTAAAAAAAAAATTATATTTTGCAAAATATTTGTTTGTTACAGTGGAACTTCAATAAGTCGAATATTCTTAACCAGAAGCAATTCTAGTGGAGACCAATTCACTTAAATACTTTTATAAGTAATTCCATAACTCAAACTTTTCTACGGTATAACGGTGGTTGGAGTTATGGAAATTTGACCGTATGTGTTTGAACAAAAATATCTCCGAAAAGTAAACTGAAGTAAATTTTCTTACATATTTCCCTTAACATTATATTCTCTCGAATCAGTTTGTATACTCACTGAACGGGACCTACTGTTAAAAGCCGGCTCCAAACGGCTAATGCTTTTCTAGAGAAGTTTTACATGGCTTAGAGATTGCTCTCTTACTCGTGAAGTCGCCAACATTTACGAGGTGGAAACATCCGCTGAAAAATGTTTGATGGTCTTACCCGGTTTCGAACTCGGGTTCTTCTGTGTGATAGTCGCACACACTACCTACCACGCCACGGCCGTTCACATGTAAATTTTCTTACTAACCAAAAAAACGCCTATAATTAGAGCTCAGAACCAAGAGACCCGATTGATCGAAAATCGAAAAAATTGTGGTGTAGAAAAACAAAAAGAAACGAATGAAAAATTCGCTGGAAATCTTTCACTCTTTAAGATTATGCTAATTTCACTAGTGGGCCTGTTGTAAACATGAACATTAGACTGGCATTGCCTCCAGTGATATTTTCACATAAAACGCCACGACAAGAATCACCATACTCCGATACATGTTAATATAAAGGAAGTCAGTGAAAAATCCTGATCACAAATATTATTTTGCTTTTGCCATCTTTTTCATATTCTTAAAAACTTTTAAACTAATAACAATTATTTCATAAAATTCCCTTAATTGAGACATTTGAAAAGAAAAAATCGACACACAAATTGAAGACAATGATATTTGCTTCCTTAAGGATACAATCTTCATTTCCTGTGACACACTCTCACTAGCTCTCAATCTCTCCCTCTCCTCTGTTCACCGCCACGTATGAGCAACACACACAGATGCCACCTAATTCATTAGCACCCACTGCCCCAAAAACACTACACACCCCCACAGGGGTTTTGCAAAATTGTGTAATTTATTTTATTTCATCGACAATTTCATATCAAATTGTGTTAAAATATGTGTGGAAACATCTTGAGGCAGTTTAAAACGAAAACAAACAAACAAAAAAACGAGCAAATACAGAAAAACAAATCTCATTTTCAAACGAATGTTGTTCGGTGAAAACTGTGGCATTGCATTTAGACCGCCAGAGAGCTTGTAAGAAATGACCATCTGCTCATGGGTTATATCGACGACTTGTGTTGTTTTGTTATTGTATTTTGGTGTTGTGGTATTAAAAGTCTACTCTCGTTGACAAAAAAAAACACTTTTTCAAGTATTTTGCAAACAATTCATAAAATATTTGTGGCAGTTGTGCCGTCACAAAAAAAAAAAAAAAAAAAAAAAACCCCAATATCTGAACCACGTTAAAGGGGTACATACAAAGTGACCTGTTAACACAAAATACAAACTTTACTTTTCCAAATAATTCGACATTACTTAAAGTCAATAGTTTTGACATGTGATGTCTACAATATTTCCAGCCACCCAAAGTCGATCTAGTTCTCGCTCATTCGTTGTACATATGTATTTGCCTTGGCATTCATTGAAGGAAAACTTCACTGTTCATGATATATTTTGTATACACACTGAACGGGACCTACTGTTTTAATTCGACTGTAAACGGCTAACGCTTTGTTGCTACATATCAAAACGTTGCGTTATCTGCAGCGTCCAATTGAGTAGCTACCAAGTTAATACCTGAGCTAGTTGCCCTACAATATCACCATCTTTACAAATGCTGTTGTATACAAAACGTTTATAATATAGTCGGCCGTTCTCCTCCTCAGCCCTTCTTTATTGCTTTCTAAATTCCTATAATGATTACAATCCGAGCAGACCATATCTGAGTTCGCAACTTAGTCCTAGATCCATGAAAATTCCAAGAGCTGCCGAATATTTTATACGATTAAACAATTTCAGATTACCATGGAACATATTTTTACAAACAGTAACATGCGGGCATTTTAAAATTGCAGGACTTTACTGGAAATTTACCGTATTACATATCTATTCTGTTCTTCACAAGACCAACAAATTGTCTGCTTGAAACCACTGTCCAATTGAACCAACAAACGAATTGTCAGCCTAAAAGTATTCTCTAAAAAAGTAAAGTTTTGCACACACATTTGTTGGTCCAAAAACCCATACACACAAGCTTGCGTATGGGAACATACCTCTCCATGCACATCTCTTATTTGCCAGTTACCTACTTTTTTGTTGCTTTTTTTTTTGCTGTGCCCTTTTTCTGTTGTTGTTTGCCCAAGAAAACTTGTTATAGTGTTTGCATGTGTTAAAACCTTTCATCATTCTTCAACACACACACACTCACAGCCACTCTGCCATGCAGGGACATACGAGTTTTATTTGGTTGGGTGTGGGGGCAGGGGAGAAAAGGTTCCATATGGTACCAGTTGTCGGTGCGTTAGAGATTACAAGCAAAAGGAAATACTTATTTTTCTGTTGTGCATTCTTATTCGTTTCGATTGGCAGGCAAGGCAACGTTTTTTTCTTCGTCTATTTTCGGTGTGTGTGTGTATTTTTAGAGTATTTTATGTTTCCTACGCACTGGAATATTACATCCATGCGAAAGCGAGAAAGTTTCTACCTGTAAAGGGGGAAGTTTATAAAGGGCAGGTGAAATAATTGGGAAACAACAATATCAAAATTACGGTTGACTTCGATTTTAAGATTTGATCATGAATTTGTGAAATCGAACCAGAAAATCGTATCAATTCAAGTACGTTTATACTTATGAGGAGTAAATTCTACTCAACTGTAGTAAAATGTACTAGATTTTTAATATGCTTGGAAATTGTAGTTGTTGAACTTAGCAAATGAATTCTGGGTATCACATGAAGTTCAAATTTACCTAATTTGAGCAGGTGCATTGGGTTTGAAGGGTACGTCTTTTCGGCATTCGCCACTTTCCTGAAAAAAAATTATTAAAGCAATTTTTTTTAAACTACAACAAGCTTAGCTATATTAAAAACGACAAACAAAAATCTTATACAATTTATACCGGCAAAGAAAAAAATAACCCAAACCAAATACTGGTTGAATTGGATGTGGACAAAAATTTGTATCCGAATATTTTTTAATGACAGTAATTAGGATTACTTCCGATTACTCTAAATAATCAGAAATAATCAAAAGTAATCTCGGGAAGTAGTCCGAATATTTGCTGAGTACTTTTAGATTAACTGTAATTGTAATCAATTACAAGTCTTGAAAAACTGAATATATTGAAAAATAACATGAAATAACTGGAGAAGCCAAGCAGAAGACCGAAATGCTTGGAAATCATTTATTAAGCAAGCCAAGACCAACAACATGTTGTAGAGCCAACTTAAGTAAGTAAGTACTTAACAGTTATGTACCAGGTGGAATCCTATGAGTGTTATATCTTAGTTTCTACTGTTACCAAACTGAACCAACAATTAATTATTCCTATACCAAATTAATCATACGTTCCCTCGCGTGCATCGTATTGTATAAGCAAACACATGCAAGTCATACCAATTCAATTTAACACAAATAAAGTAGGCCTCGTATAACCTTTCTCACTGTTGTCCCATTTCCTTTCTTAGTTTCATTCTTCGGGTTCTGTGCAAATGCCCGCAAAAAAAAAACTCAAGGAGAAAAAGTTCGAATTTCACTGACGATGATGTGTATTTTTTGTGCTTATTTTCCAATTTTGCTGCCTCCGCTTATGCAGAAAAGAAAACCAAAGAGAAAAAAAAACACGAAACTTGAACATGAACGAATGCGTGTGTATGCATTGGAAGAACGTAACATAAATATCAAACAATTGTACTTTCTTTTGGGAGGGTTGGTGGGTGTATTTGCTGCTTAGGCCCAGGCTAGGTTACTTGATTCCTATTTATGTATGTGGCTGTGTGCTGGTGAAAAGTGCGTGTGCATATGAAATAGTAGAAAATAAAGACCCTCAAGCACACTCTCGTTCATCCACACGCACACCCCGAGGACTGGGATGGACAGAAGCTCGTAATTGTGCGTTATAAAGTGTTTCATAGAAACCTTAAGATAAAGTAGTTGCCCCAGTACCAGCTTGCGATATACATTTGCAAGGGGCGATAGGTCCTGTGTTCCAACATACACACACAGCCGCACACTATGAGAGCTGCTTCGATTCTTAGTGAAGTTTATGCGCTCGGGAAATTGATTAACGTATTTTGTTTTCTAAGGTTGCCTATTTATTTGGAAATCTGAAGGTTGTCCATAGTTTTTTTTGTAAAAATAAAATTGTTAGTGCAAAAAAGTATTGATCCGATTATAAATAAACGAAAAAATACCCGAAATAGAAAGTAGAATACGAGACGGTGGTTGGTTTGTGTATGAATCGAATGAATATATAATTTGTATACAATCGGATTGGGTCCAACTGCATGAAGATGGCTCTGAAGGGCAAAAGCTTCTTCTGGACTAGGTTTACATGGCTTAGAGATTACTATGTTACTTGTAAAATTGCTTGCCTTTACGAGGAAGAAACATGAACATGAATACGTGAACTGTTACACGATGACCCGGATTTAATTATAGAAAAAAACTGGCGACAGTGTCATGGGTGAGGACATATCAACGAGGCAATACTTCTAATATATGGTCGATATAATTCAGGTCTCCGAAATAGAAGAGGGGAGCGTGAGTTTCATCATGACTTTATCTAACTAAGTGCTGTTGTTGTTTAAGACGGAGACAGGGGGAAGAACGGAGACTCCGGTGGAAAGATAACTTAAATCTTCGTTTTCAACCATTTTTTAAACACACCAAGATCGACAACAGGCTGTAGAGCCAAGTAAGTAATTAAGGGAGCTATTGTCTCATCGAACTACATCGATCTACAGAGAATGCTTGCTTTCAGGACGGACTGCCTCCGCCCAAATGGAGGCATCCTATGACGGTCAGTTCAAAACTAAAACTGACTCATTTATTCATTTAATAATTCCTATAATCCAAACAAACCAGTTTATTTTGTTTTCCGATTTGCAGTGTTCTTTTAAATACTGAGAACTAAAGCGTTTGGGTTTGAATTAATATATCAGTGCCTGACATTTACTTGAAATTTTAAAGGGTTTTCCAACAAGAGGTGTTATTTTGAATAACCCAATATTTCGGTAGCTGTCACTTTAGAAGCTTTTATTCGTATCATTTTGAAATTATTAAAATTCACTACAGAAATGGTGAAAATCTTGCAGTCACAGTTCGCAAAACTAATGCATTTTTGGGTCGTCGTGAAGCACTTTGTCGGGCCGCAATACACAAATTGGGGGACAAATTCGAGCTTTTGGGACAAGTTAATGATGTGAAGATTAAAATCTGTGCACGTCGCTCAACAACAACTGAGAATATTGCTGCTGTAGCCCAAAGGGTTGAAGAAAACCCAGGGCATTCCACAAACGTCATTACACCGTATTTTGTACAAGAACTCAAGCCGGCCGATCCTCAACAATGTCGTGTCTTTGCTGATTGGGTCCTTGAAATTCATGAAAATGATCCGGAATTCCATCGAAAGATCATCTTGACTGATGAGGCCCATGGCACATTTCCACCTCGGTGGCTACGCCAACAAGCTAAATTGTGGCATCTGGGGCTCGGAAAACCCAAAAATTATTGATGAGAAGCCTCTCCATCCTGAAAGTGCGACTGTTTGGTGCGGTCTACGCCAACATCCCAGCGTCGATTCAAGACCTCAAAGATAGAACTCGTGAGGCTATCGAGGACATAGGGCAGCCACTTTGTACTGTCCTGTAAGCGTGGTCGTGTTAACCACTTGGCTGATGTCGATTTTCATTATTAACGGCACACCTTCCTCTTTATTATGGAATAAACATCCGATTATTTATCTCAAAACATTTAATTTTTCTTTAAATACCCAAATAACACCCCTTGTTGGAAAACCCTGTATTATTTAGTTTGCAAGGTATTTTATAAGCTGCTCTTTATTAAATCCCTCAACTTTGACTTGAAAAACTGGTAAAACTCTCCCGGTAACGGGAGACTTCCTTTAGCAAAAGACACTAAACTGGTTAACAACAGCAGCGCTACACTTGCCCCAAATTTCACACAAAACTTAAGTTAACCACAAACAGTGACATACTCAGCAAATACCTACAAATCCTACAACATTATGAGTTTTATTATTAAAATCACAGAGTAGGAAATTAATTTATATTGTTTTTTTTTTTTTTGAGGTGCAGAATTCCTCTTGTGGCACTGGGTAAGTAAGGAAGTGCGAGTACTCGTACTTCTACAGACACACAAATGAAATAACACATTCCATACAATGATTGTGCTAATTTTTTACTAATTAGTATCTGTTTTATGCAAACATAGGCATGTACTCACACATACAACGATAGATGTACGTATACATTTAAGAGTGTGTACATATAGACTCGGATATACGCAGTAGTATGTTGGTATATAAATATATTCGTATGTATGTGTATCCGTATACATGTTTTTATTTTAACCCTATATAAAATCGTAATATACACTTGTCATTTCCCATAAACACCGACACCAACACCAGGCCCCATTCTCAGTCATGCATGCAGACAGTACAACACGTACTACTCTACTTCTACAAAATCATTGTCATCATCATTATCATCCTCATCATTATCATCCTCATCAAGAACATCTATGAATAATGAGTAGAGCACCTACTCACCATCAGATTCCTTCATTGTACTCATCCAAAAGTGACATAAGATACAGTGTTGTGATCTATGATAGCAGTAGTTTTATTGAACGAACATGTTTATCGTGTAGCACTGAGCAATTCTTTTCGTTAGAGTTAATTTTTAGCCATCGGACACACAAACAGACAAGGACCAGTGAATTTTACAATTTATGGGATGTAATTTAATGTTAAGGAATGACTTTCTAATCGATACAAGTTACCTTAATGTGATTTTCAGACACTCACAAAGTGAACAATAGTCCTCCAACTAAGTTTCCATTTATTAATTGTAAACTTTACAAAGGGCCACGATGATTCCTAACAACAATTTTCACGTCTCTTTGTATTTGACCAATAGTGTTCTGTCTATATCCGAATCTTATATCAGTTCATTGATTGCCGATGTCCAGTAAACTTCGCTGCAGGACGTAGGTCTAAATGTAAAAACAACTTTAAAATCTGGAATAATCTTAGTCATAACCGGGAATTCCCAGGAAGTATTACCCGGGAAATTTACCAATTTTTTACTTTCCGATTCCTGGTATTATTTTTCGGGATTTCCGGGAACAAAGTACTACCAAAAAAATTAATCTATGTATGATTTTAAGCAATTTTTTCATTAGTGGTTGTGGTTTTTAACCGGGAAATATATGATTTTTTACTTTCTGAACTAGTTGATCTTTAAATTATACTGAATATTTATTTCAAGATTAAGTGAGCCGAGGCACTGTTTTACATACATTTGATGAACATTTAACAATAATTTGGTGAATATTGTACATCAATTTAATGAAAATTGTACAGTAATTTTATGAAACAAGTATATCAAATTAATGAAAATTGTAAATAAATTTAATGAAGATTTTACATAAATTTTATGAAAATTTTACATAAATTTGATGATAATTTTATGAAAATTTTCCATAAATTTGATGAAAATTTTACATCAATTTAATAAAATTGTTCATGAATTTGATGAAAAGTATACATAATTTTATTGAAAATTGTTCATTAATCTGATGAAAAAAGTATATCAATTTAATGAGATTTTACATAAATTTTATGAGAATTTTACATAAATTTGATGAACATTTTACATAAATTTGATGATAATTTTACATAAATATGATGAACATTTTACATCAATTTAATAAAATTGTTTATTAATTTGATGAAAAGTATACATAATTTTATTGAAAATTCATTAATTTGATGAAAAAAGTATATCAATTTAATGAAATTTGTAAATAAATTGAATGAAGATTTTACATAAAATTTCTGAGAATTTTACATAAATTTGATGAAAATTTTACATAAACTTGATGAAAATTTTACATAAATTTGATGACAATTTTACATAAATTTAATGAATATTTTACATAAATTTAATGAATATTTTACATAAATTTGATGAAAATTTTACATAAATTGAATAAAATTTTATCATAAATTTGATAAAAAATTTTACATCAATTTATAAAAAATTTCCATTAATTTGATGAAAAGTGTACATCAATTTAATGAAGTATGTAAATAAATTGAATGAAAATTTTACATAAATTTGATGAAAATTTTACATTAATCTGATGAACATTGTACATTAATCTAATAAACATTGTACATTAATTTAATAAAAATTTTACACCAATTTAAAAAAAATGATGCAATAAAAAATTTCCATTAATTTGATGAAAATTGTACATAAATTTAATGGAAATCATTTTTAATTACCTTTTTGAAAAATAGAAATATTTTATTATTTTTATCATCACTTTGGAATGATGTATTTGCTTGGCGTGCAAACGAATGCGTTTCGGAACCTGCGACGCTTCTTTATCGTTATCCTTTGCAATGCCTAATACTCCAATTATTGCTCTCATATAAGCTTATCTTTTAACCATCTAAACCGAAAGAGTGCCCTGAGGAAAATACTTTTGTAGAGAGAACGAGAACTATCAAATATTCAAAAAAAAAAACAGCAGTAAAGCGAATCAAACACTTGCAGAAACTTAATTGCTAGGGTAATGCTAGGGGCAAAAATGCCCACAGTAGTTTGTTGTTGTTAAAAAGCAACAACAGTTTTAAAATGTACTTAAATGCCGTTCAAAATGCCATAAATAAATACTTCAAATTCAAGAACGTATTCATCAATTCCATGCATTTCTTCATTGATTTGATTTAGAATTATAGAATAATCATTTTTATTGCTCAGTTCTTTTTTCAGTGTAGGTAAGACCACCAAAAACATTTTTCAGTGTAATGAGTGTAAAAACAAATTCCTCAGTGAGTATCTTAATATATATTTACCCTCGACACTGATTCACTGATACACTGATTCACTGATACACTGATACACTGATACACTGATTCACTGACTCTGTCACGTAGTACGTAGGAATATTTTTTTTTGTACAGAAATTGTGCTTTCCCCAAATTTTTTTTTCCAAAATTTTTTTTTACAATTTTTTTTTTTTACAAAAAAATGTTTTTTTACAAAATTTTTTTTTCCAAATTTTTTTTTTTCAACAAAATTTTTTTTTTCAACAAAAATTTTTTTCTTCAACAAATTTTTTTTTTCAAGAAAAAATTTTTTTTTCAAAAAAATTTTTTTTTTCAACAAAATTTTTTTTTTTCAACAAAATTTTTTTTCCATATTTCAACGGGCGCCATAGGCGCATTACAACTTACTAGTACAAAATAATATCGTACACAGCCCACTAATCGGAGAGTAGTTTCCCATCTGTTCCTTTATGGAATGTCAGGGGAAATAAGTAAGCAAGATTGAGCCGAGGCAGTCGTATGCATAAAATCGTGAGAATGACAATAAACCAATAACTTTTCTAAAGCGCAACGTGTATTTGGACCACCTCTTAACATATTTATGCGTAACAGTTTTCCGTCAATGTCGTTGTTGCCGTTGAAAAAATCAAAATGAATTTTAATTACTACGCAAGTCTTGAAATGATTTTTTAATTAATTTCCAACATCACCAACGTCGAACACATCGACAAAGTAAGCACGGGCAACATGTCTCACAGTACAGCACAAATGAGTCAACGAATGGCGGCCATGGAAGTCCGGACTGTTAGAGGGAAAAAAAACACCGAATTTTGATGAATTGATTTGCTGATGACATTCAAAGGACCGCAATTAATTGGTATGGAAAAATGTTTTGTTTAAATTTTAACTCCTTCCTCCAAAGCCATAATCCGCAATGACAACAGTTACCCCCAAGTCAAATATCAAATGATTGCAATTACAGCTATTCATTTTGTTTTTCACTCGCTTTGGAAGAGTATCTGTTGTCCCATCTAGAGACACAACAAGAGCCCGGCCAAAGGATGCCAGTGCTCGCATAGAATTCCATGGAGCATGATGTCATGTCATGCACATTATGCGGAAGTTATTTTCAAAGTGCGTACGCCCGAGTACATATCAGATGCCATGGTCGGCAACGTCCCCATTACGGCGCTAGAAAACTTACGGATGAGAACAACCAAAACCATCCAGTCTGACAACCAGCCCGCCTGCTTGACGGCCTGGCTGGTGGAGGCAGTTATTTTGAATGATAGCAAAGACAAGCATAACAAATGGACTTGAAAGCATTGTTTTGTTGTTGCCGCTAGTGTTGCTCTGTAAACGCAACTTCCACTCGTCAGTGTGGCAGTATGTTTATCGCCCGTCTGCTATCGGGCAACATAATCAAGCGCAAATTGTGTTTAGTTTCCTTTGACGCGCCGTTGACGTCGCTGCTAATTAATGATTAGATTTAACAATGGTTGGTGCACCACTGGGTAGGTTTTCTGTAGTACGTCGTCGGCCGGCATGGTGGCAAACACAAGGATCCCCTTGGACGACGACGACGACGACAACAACAACATTCGCCCACTCATATTTTAATGAACGCACGAGGGCAACACACACACACACACCGAATAACAAAATATGAATAACATGCGTAAACTATGATGTGCCTGTTAAAGGAGGATGGACGGAAGGAAGGTAATTATTTGTCTGATGCCACGTCCAGAGAAATTGGCAAAGGTGCTTAACACACACAAAGTAAAAATACTAAAATTATATGTCAGTCTCTTGAATGGAACTATGGCCATTTTACATGTTATATGTATAAAGTTTAATGGTTGAAACAGACAGGTTCAACCAGCGTTCGAAGTGTGGATCTTACGAAAACTGTCAAACTTGAATCCAATCCAGGGTGGGAACAATTTTCGGCGATTAAAATTTTACATAAAAAGAAATGGATATTTGGGGAATTTTCACAGGCTTTCTCCTAAATTTTTAGGTTTAGGCGACAGGAAAATAAAGTCGTTTATTAACAAATTAGACCTGTTGACCTAAGGAATAGTATTAACCTATTTTGTACTAGCGGTCGAGATTTCGACCACAAATGTTTGCTCTTTTTCATTAAATAATAAGAAATATTAGTTAATGAATTAAATAATTTTTTTAAAAATTTTAATTAGCTTGGTGTTTTGGCTTTCCGACCTAAACATTTTATCCTCATTCCCCCTTTTTTAAGTTCCGACTGAGAGGACACAATATTAGACTAAAAATAGCCTACTATTAAACTAATTAAACTAAATCAAAATTTTTTTTGACATGTTACTGCCTAACCATGAAAATTTCATAAAGATAAAAAACCATTTTTATAGTCTGATACAAAAGAGGTTAAGTAAGGAAAACAATGGCTCTTTCATCGAAAAAAAAAACATAAAATTATAAATTTTGCTTGTTCGTTGAAGGAAGGACAATTTTGAAATGCTTCGTCCGATTTGTTACTTATTTAAGTTTTTGTAAAAGAACTCGCGATGCCCAAATTTTGCTACAACAAATACATATTAAATATTTATTAATTTTTTTTTCTTACAAAATAAGTTTTTTTTCTAAAAGCTCATTTACTAATTTATTGTTTTTCTTTCCAAAGTTACAGCAAAAATTGTGAAACAAGACAATTTTTTCCAAAATATAAAAAAGCCCATGTAAGACTGGAAAAATGTTACACTATTTTTTAAAAAAAAATTTTGTATTTATTAATATTTTTCAATAAAAAGTAAAAGAATATTTTAAAACTACGACTTTCCTGAATTAATCGCCACCGATTAATGGCCAAAGAACTGAAAACATCCCAGCGAAGCATGCGACGCAAAGGTGGCAAATGGCACAAGAACTTACGCCAAAGCAAACAAAGTAAGACTCGAAAAAGTGGTTGTTAAATAGGGTTATCCATTTCGTGGTTTCAAAAGTATAGGGCTGGAATTCGACATCAGTCAAACTAAGTTGTTAAACCATTTTTTTTCGTTTCAGTTGAAAGTCTGACATTGACGAAAATGGATCGCTTAACTATCACACAACGCGTACAAATTATTAAAACCTACTACAAAAATGATGATTCTGGCACAGCCACATATCGTGCTTTAAGAGGAGATTATGGTTTATGGTTATGAAGAACATTTCTCACTCGGTGGGTATGTTAATAAACAAAATTGTCGTAGTTGGGGTTCTGAGAATCCTCAAGTAATTGAAGAGAGGCCATCACATCCACAAAAAGTCACTTTTCGGTGCGCTCTTTGGTCCGAAGGTGTAATTGGACCTTACATCTTCGAAAACGACAAGGGAACGACTGTCACCGTCAATTCGGAGCGTTGTGGTCATATGATAACCCACTTTTTGCCTGCTTTTGAAGAATACGACTTGGAGAATATGTGGTTTCAACATTTCACATGCCACACAATTCGCTCGAGTTGGCTAAATTGCAAGAGACATTTCCTGACCGCGTAATTTCACGTCGTGGCGACATCAACTGGCCACCAAGATCATGCAATTTGACACCATTAGACTATTTTTTGTGGAGCTACGCAAAAGACCGTCTTTATGCAGATAAACCTTTAACTCTTGAGCACTTAAGAACCAACATTCGTCAAATTATGGCTGAGATACCGCCCAATACGTGGCAAAAAGTGGTCCAAAGTTATCTCAAAATGTTACGATTTTTTTCGATAAGTTTTTTATTGTCTTTTTTTTATTAACCGAAATATTTTTTCAAATGTTATTGAAATATTCATTCTTGTAAATATTTGCTGTAATATATTTAAGATAGTAACTCGAAATATGCGAATATGTATATTGTCAAAATGTGTATTATTGATGGCGAATAAAATAAGAATAAATAAAGTAATTTTTTTGTATAATATTTAAATTGTGAATTCATATTTTTCTATAGCACCCCACAATTTCTATAAGTATGTGATTTTTGACAAATTGTATGTGTCTATTAGAACATCAATTTTTATAGATCACTTTCAATTTAAATCGTTTGAGATGACCTACTTTTGATGTACACTATGTACGACCCTTGGGCGATAACATCATCCCTTTGCCCTTTGCAGCAATTAGTTCTGTATTTTGTATTCGCTTTCCTCTTAAAGACATCTTCTAAGCTCGCACCATAATTGCTTACCATTCGAATATAATTGAAACATTTACTCCTTGAGTCAACAACAATCCATCCCCCGTTTCTTTCTTCTTGGATTAAAAATGCTTGTGAAGAACGCGTGCCGCGAAAGGCCCAGAGAAAGAGAACAAATAAAAATGACAAGAGAAAATTGGGAATGCATTTCCAATAAACGGCATATTCTGACCACGTATAAATCAAAATTCGAATGTTTTTACGTTTTTTTTTCTTTCTTCTTTCTGGTGAACAACGTTGGAAAACATAAACTCACCCCTGCACACGGAAGAGGAAATAGATACATGAATGCTATGGGCATATGTGTAAGGAGTAGTTGAAACTCATACATAAAAAAGCACGCACGTAAACACGCATACACCCATAACAAATACAAAACCCACATATAGACAGAGTGTGAGTGTGTGTGTGTGTATGTTATTTTCTGCAGCATCAGCATGAACAACATCAGCAAAGGTAGAGAATGAAATGAAGGAAGGAAAGGTACAAAGTTATTTGTAAGGGAATTTTGGGCTATATCGTCATACTACACATACACTCTGGGATATACAGCACAGCCTAAACACAGTGGCTAAACGACAGTAAAAAGTGAACATTTTCAAAACAATATTTTAATATAACACAAATTGGACCAAAGATTCGCAAGGTACAGCAGTATGTATCAGGTTTTCCGATTCTCAGATGCGACAGTTTTGCCTGTTAACATAGACGAGGCGATATGAAAATGCGCTAGGCCAAATAAAATAATTTTTAGAGGGAAATCGTTATCCTTTGCGAGCCCATTAAGGCCTAAACTGAGTAGCTATGGTCGTGTAACTTCAATTGCCGAGTTAATTGTGCGAGATCTTTATGCAAAATTCGCATTGAAATGTTGAGGTGTTAAAATCGATGGGCAGCCACATTCTCCTCAGTGGGTAGCCTACGGCCGTAAGAGTTGTCCAATCTAACGAACTTTTCCCACAAACTTCCATACAGCAGATGCGATATCAGCCCAATCTTTTTCAATGAACTCATTGCATGATCTACATATAAGTCTGAATTATTTCGCTATGTTTTACGATTAATTTCCAAACTTTCCGCCTAGATTTTCAAGCAATCAGTCAAAATAACATATGATTGAAAAATAAACCACTAAATGCAGCACCCGTTATATAGCCGATCGGAGGCGGCTCGAATATATGGGTGAATAACACTACTCAACAAAATGAAAAAAATTTCATGTACTCCGGATGCGATAATTTTTTCTGTGTAGATAACCTTGACATGAGCTCGAAAAACGCAATAAAAAATTTTTTTTTCGTTTGGTTTTTGTTTTATTTTTTTTTTTTAAATTTTAAAAAAAATTTTTTAGTTAATTTGTTTCGTCCGGCATAATTCGGAAACCACTGGCCCGATTTAATTGAATTAAATTTTAAAAAATTTAAAATTACAATTCCCTTAATCTGTTCATATATTGTTTTCCTATACAAGCAACAGTTTCCAAGTTAAAAATGAATATATAAAGGAAAAAACTTATTTTTTGCCTAAAGATTTAAATTTTTTTTTTTTAAAAAATCCATAAAAAATCCAAAATGAATAAAAATGTCAAATCTTATTACTTTTACGTAAAGTCACATAACCTATGAGCAAAATGAGACAAAGATCATGAAAATCGATGCACGCGTTTCGCTTTTATTCGCAATTGAGTAAAGGTATGAATTTCAAAAATTTGCTCGACATATGCACAACTTTGTCTATGGTAAGGTTTTTTCTTTTTTATTACAAAAAAAATTAAAATTTGTTGGGTGACAAAAATATATGAAAATTTGAATTTGAATTTGAAAAATTTTGAAATTCATACCTTTACTCAATTGCGAATAAAAGCGAAACGCGTGCATCGATTTTCATGATCTTTGTCTCATTTTTCTCATAGGTTATGTGACTTTACGTAAAAGTAATAAGATTCGACATTTTTTTTCGGATTTTTTATGGATTTTTTAAAAAAAAAAAATTTAAATCTTTAGGCAAAAAATAAGTTTTTTCCTTTATATATTCATTTTTAACTTGGAAACTGTTGCTTGTATAGGAAAACAATATATGAACAGATTAAGGGAATTGTAATTTTAATTTTTTTAAAATTTAATTCAATTAAATCGGGCCAGTGGTTTCCGAATTATGCCGGACGAAACAAATTAACTAAAAAATTTTTTTTAAAATTTAAAAAAAAAAAAAAAAAAACAAAAACCAAACGAAAAAAAAAATGTTTATTGCGTTTTTCGAGCTCATGTCAAGGTTATCTACACAGAAAAAATTATCGCATCCCGAGTACATTTTGACTGTTGACTAGTGTAATCTTAAATGACTCCTTTCTGTGTCCGGCTGTTTAAAATTGTGTTGTATTAACTAATTTTTTTTATAAATATGTTCTAAGCAGCTTATTATATTTGTTAAAATAACTCACGTATTAGTTTTTAAAAATTTTAATTTGTTAATATCGAAAAAAAGAAAACAGTACATGTAGTCTCAGTCCCGTGGCGTGTCCAAAACCGACGCAGCAAAATAAACCGTACTTATTATGTATGTAAATATTAAAAATCTGTAATTGCATTCAAATGAATTTATGCACTATCACTTCAAGTCACATATACTCTTTTTTTGATTTAATTAAATTAATTTTAAGAAATTATAAAAATCATTGACTTTTGTCCGGAACATTTTCTCTCAGGTGCCTGGTGTGGTTTTCTGCTTAAAAAAAGGTAACGTTCAATTTGTAGTGTTTCTCTCGCGCTGAAGTATTGTTCTCTTCGAAGGTTCTCGAAGAAACTCTACTTCTATTTTAGTTTGCGAATTATTTTCGTCGGAGTGGTCGGAGACTGTCCCCTTTTTCGCAAAGAAAAGGAGTCATTTCAGATTATTCACCCATATACGGGTGGCGCAAAAGTAATCCTCCTATCAGAAAATGCTATAAATTTTGCGATTGGTCCCTAATGTCAGTGCCAACTCTGGCGGCGGCCATTTACATGACATCATATTCTCGACTTGATGTAAAAAAAAATTAAAAGACCAAATATAAATAATCCACAAGAAGAATCAAAGTTTTTAATTTTTTTTTAATTACAGCCAAAAAACATCGGAAAATTACTTTTGCGCCACCTGTTATATGAGGTGAATATATATGTGCACAATGCACAAAGCATGTCCTTCGTATGCTTCTCATTTATCACTTGAATTGATTATTTACCAATCGCATCACTAGTTTTAAACCACTGTTTTCCACACTCTCTTACACACACACACGCCCCATGCACACGCACACATACACCGACACTTACTTTCGTTTCATTCATTTGAAGACAGGAAAGGTGCGTACAATCATTTTATTGATTTATATGCCAAAGCTATTACAACTGACGTTACCACCTTAACGAAATATAAAAACAACCAGCCTACTTCGCCCCCAACACCCATTCCATGGCCGCACCACCTCATGGCTCACCCAGTCCCATACTCATCCATCAGGACCCATTCCGCCCTAACACGCTCACTTCAGAGCATGTCGCCTGTTTCTCTATGATGGAGCCCGTTGGTGTTCCTTGTTCATGTTGCCGTACCTTATCTGGTGCTGGTGCTGGCGCTGTTTGTGGTGGTGGTGGTGGTGGTGGTGATGGGTGATGGTGCTGCTCGATACTGCTGGTGCTCGATGCTGAATGCTGCTGATGTTGTATTGCTTCATCGTGCGTTGCGAGTTGTGCGTTTTTTGTCGGTGCTGTCGTGGATGGATGGATGGTAGGCAGTGTTGGTTGGGAAGTTTCAAGTGTGGCGCGTGTTATGTTTTGATGCTTCAGCTTTATGCTGAACACATTCTTATTTAGTTGGTCGATGTGCGATATTAGAATGGAACTGTAGATGCTGCTGCTGTTCGGGTTGGTGATGTGGTACACTTGCACTTGCCTCTGCCCCTGGATGGCGAAGTACACTGTATGTATTGCCATGCCGCACAGATCCTGTATCCTGTGCGTGTGCTGTATTGTGGCGTCTCTTGGTAGTTAAGTAGTAGTAGTAGTAGTAGTTGTACGTATGTATGCATGTACGTGTTTTGCTGCAGATGTCTTGTCTCTGCCTACAGATGCCCTTTTTATTGTACACACATACAGACACACACTTTACGCAGTCGTCGTCATGTAACGCACAACACACCAACAACATTGTTTTTGTTTTGTATCAAATGCCTCCCGAATCTTGTTTGTACTCGTAGTTGTAGTCGTAGTAGTGAGGATTTGCAGAATTTTTATTTGGGGGTGAGAGGGAACACGGAGATGAGCATCGGGGTGTTTCACTAGCGGGTAATGGTGGAGAGATAATGAACATTAGAAATGCGTGCAGGCAAGCAAGTGCCATAACATGACATTAGAAGGATATTCGGCAATAGTAAGGATGTTCCTGTTGGCTTTGAATAGGATCGCATGTGTGCATGTGTCTGTATGAGTGCATAGCTTCATGTGTTATTTTATTTTATTAGTTAAAAACTGTAAAGGGGGTTGTAATTAAATATTTGGGGCAAATTGGAGGAAGTAATTACGTGGATGGGCCATAAAAGCTAGTCAAAAAAATGGTTTGTCGTATCTTTTACTAAATCGATTGTAGTTTAAAAGTCCTTTAAGAACGCTCTTTTGAGGAGCTGTGACTGGATTCATATGTGAAGGACTTCTTGGTGAATATGGATAGTTTCTGTCAAAATTGAATGGAGAAACAAAAAGGCAACATCTGTCTAGAGCGCCGATTTGTATAGTGTCTATGAGGATTATTATGGACAGACAAGCCGATAACTTCACGTTCTCGCCTCTTCCGGTCACAAAATATGGCCATCAGGCTATAAATTACAAATCGTCTATAGTTTTATACCCATGTTCGAGTTTATAGTTCGAGTTTTACAAAGAATTGAAATCAGGGAAAATAATGGACGACAATACTCGATGGCTTCAACGGATGCATGAAGAATGTGTTGTTTCTATGTCAAGTAGTTGTCTACTATTACTCGCAGTTTTGAATAGAATTTTAAAGAGGAGTATCACAACCAAATATTTTGAGTGAAACGTTCTGGTTTATTAACAGGATCACATTCTCCTTCCCTTCATAGAGTAATATAAAACTCTTGCTTGGCTGACTGACCGATTCATCACTGTCCTGACCAAACGGCTGAAGCTAGAATCATGAAATCATGTGTAGACATTCGCAAAGAACGGATTTTTGGAAGGGAACATAAATGGAGGAAACGGGTAAAACGAGTCCCCAAAACCCATCGAAATACCCAAAAATTCAAAATAATCAAATATTGTGATATTTGTTGGACAATTGGTCCACCATTACGATTGCCAACAACAGGTGGAAATAAATTACAGGTGGGACGAAAAAGGGGCCAATACGGTATAAAAAACGGACAAAAAAGGTTGAAACAAATTTTTGGCAAAAACATGTCGACAAGGTAGTTAGACAAGGTACGAAAAAGTGGCCAAAAAGGTACAAGAGGGGTAAAACAAAAATATGTGAAAACAATTTTAATCGACAGAAATGGGCCAAAAAATGGAAGAAATGGAAAATGGGAATAAAACGGTTCCAAAACTGGTGTCTACAAAAGGTGGAAATAAGTTAGAGGTGGGACGAAAAAGGGGCCGCTACGGGATACAAAATAAAAACCATTGAAACAGATTTTTGGCAAAAAAATGTCGATAATAGTTACAGAAAGTACGAAAAATTAGACAAAACGTACCAAAATGGGATAAAAAAAGGTAAAAACTGCGGAAAAAAAACACAAAAATTAGTGTTAAAAAATATTTACCGACAGAATGGGCCAAAAAATGGAAGTAATGGAAAATGGAACTAAAACGGGCCCAAAACTGGTACAATATAAAAGAGAAATAATCTAAATTGTTGGCAAAACCATATGAAAAATAGATAGTGAAGGTACGAAAAAGTGGCCAAAACGGGATAAAAAAGGTACAAAGTGGGATAAAAAATGGTACAAAAGGGGAAAATACAAACATTAGTGTGAAAAAATTGTAATCGACCAAAAATTGGGACCAAAACTAGTAACAGGTGGCGCAAAAGAAAACTTCCGATGTTTTTTGGCTGTAATTAAAAAAAACTGAAAAACTTTGATTCTTCTTGTGGATTATTTTTGTCTTTGGTCTTTTAATTTTTTTTTACATCAAGTCGAGAATATGATGTCATGTAAATGGCCGCCGCCAGAGTTGCCACTGACATTAGGGGCCAATCGCAAAATTTATAGCATTTTCTGATAGGAGGATTACTTTTGCGCCACCCGTTATAATATAAATGAGAAATAATCTACAAACGAGTATATAAAATACCTGAGGGATTCATCCTGCCCCCGTCATTGCTGAAGCTAGAATCATGAAATTTGCTATGAACGGATTTTTCGAAATTCGTAATAGGACGGTAAAACGGAAAAAAAGTGTCCCCAAAACGCTTCCCCAAATACATACAAATAAAATGTTGTGATTTTTGGAAAATTGGTCTGGTTATTGAGATCTCAGGGACATTTTTTGTAGTTGATTGTTTCCTTGAAGTTTGAACGGGCCTATGTAGAAAGGTTTAAAAAAATCGCGATTTTTACTTTCAGGGTGAAGTTTTTTTTATTTTATATCTTTTTTGTGATAAGTCCACAACTTTGCCTCAGAGAGTGAATCAAAATTCCAAACGGTTTGAAAGATGTGAGGCCCGAAATCTTTGGGGGCCCATAAAAAAAAATGTGCATGACTTTGGGCAAAACTGGGAAACACACGGGTCTTTTTTTTTGTCTGAAAGCAGCTTTGATATGAAAAATTTATGAAAATACAAAAACAATTTTCTCAAATTTTTCTTAACAATGGCTTTGTAGAGCTGTGTTAAATTTTTATGAATCTGCTTTCTAACTACGTCAGAGTAATCATGGCAATGATTGAAAAAACCTGGAGCCAATATTATCCATCCAATATGTGGCATGACATTAAAGTTTGCTATGAACTTTGCCGGCAGTCTCGAAAGTTATTGGTTGTTGACTGGAAACCACCAATCATAGTACGATATTGAAAGAATCGGACAGCATTTTTCAGGTTGTCAATTTCGTCGGTTGTCAGCTCACATTTTTCGGAGACATTTCCCCAATGTATTCCTATATCTTTATATGATTCCGAGTATTTCTTTATATGATTTCTCTTAGACCGTTTGATCATGTGACTCCATAAGAAAAGCAAATCTTTAGTGTTTCTTTTCGGTAGTGCGGGGAACTTCAAGATGCAAAAAAAAAATATTTGAATAAGTTGTAATGCGTCTCGGCGCCCGTTGAAATATTGAAAAAAAAATTTGTTGAGAAAAAAAAAATTTTGTGGAAAAAAAAAATTTTGTTGAAAAAAAAAATTTTGTAGAAACAAAAATTTTTTCTTGAAAAAAAAAAATTTTGTTGAAAAAAAAAATTTTGTTGAAAAAAAAAATTTTGTTGAAAAAAAAATTTTTCCTTGAAAAAAAAAATTTTGTTAAAAAAAAAAATGTTTGTGGAAAAAAAAAATTTTTGTGGAAAAAAAAAATTTAAGGAATAAAAAAAAATTTTGTTGAAAAAAAAATTTGGGGAAAACACAATTTCTGTACAAAAAAAAATATTATTTTTTTTATTATTATTATTTATAGAAAATATATATTTACCCTCGACACTGATTCACTGATACACTGATTCCCTGATTCACTGACTCTGTCACGCAGTACGTAGGAATTTTAATAGGCATTCTATAATAATTCTATAAATAATAATAATAAAAAAAATAATATTTTTTTTGTACAGAAATTGTGTTTTCCCCAAATTTTTTTTTTCCAAATTTTTTTTTTCAAGAAATTTTTTTTTTCCAAATTTTTTTTCCACAAACATTTTTTTTTTCAACAAAATTTTTTTTTTCAACAAAATTTTTTTTTTTCAGCAAACATTTTTTTTTCAACAAAATTTTATTTTTCAACAAAATTTTTTTTTTCCACAAAATTTTTTTTTTTCGAAATTTTTTTTTTTTTCAACAAAAATTTTTTTTTTCAAAAAAAAATTTTTTTTCCACAAATTTTTTTTTTTTCGAAATTTTTTTTTACAAAATTGTTTTCGCAAAATATTTTTTTTAAAAATTTTTAAAATTAAGTAACAAATACTTTCTCAAGCAAATTAACGGGCGCCATAGGCTCATTACAACTTACTAGTTATTTATAGAAAATTATAGAATGCCTATTTAAATTCCTACGTACTGCGTGACAGAGTCAGTGAATCAGTGTCGAGGGTAAATATATATTAAGATGTTGCTTTAAACTTGAACCAAACGTGCTAATTGATATTTCATTGGAATATATAACTAATTTAGTGTAAAAATAGTCAGGCTGTAAATAATGGTTGCTTGGCGATTTTCTTTTTATTATCCCATCTTTCCGCTTGCCAACTAATACAGTCCTCTTGCAATACGGCCCAAATGTAGAAAAATCTTAAAACCAAGACTATAATTAGATTTGAGAGGGAAATATATGATCAGAGATTTCCCAACAATTTGGGTGGTGACGTCTTTAAAAATATCTTATATTCGTTGCCTGTCAAAATAGTTTTCATGCTGTTTACATCCATTTGAAAACATTTCTTAAATTACCTCGCATTTGCTTGAAGTCACTCCAAAGGTATATACAATATTTATATGAAAACATAGTGGCTACGATGCTTAACTCATCATATGCTCGTATACAGGTCAAGAAGTTAAGACACAGATTGATACCTGCATTATTTCGTTTAGTTTTCCATTCCCTCTCCGGATTACTTTATCTTAGGGTATATAAAATACTTAACCTGGTGTCCATACTGCCTACCATACTTTCCATTCAGCGCATAAATCTTTTCCCATATACACATAATCCCAATTTACTAAGAACAAGCCTGCATTGATATGTTTCTAGTTACCCGTGCACATTAGATGGGGTTGCTACCCAAATAGGACTTTAACCCAGTTAAGAGAATAATTATAATGACTCGGGTTTGTATGCGTTGGTTGCGCCTGAATTTCTAATGTGACCGATTATACAGGACAACACTCTGATTTCGTATGTACGAAAATGATTAAAATGGGAATTTACAGGTTTTTTTAAAATTATCTTTTTTAGTTTCTGAGACATATTTCTCCACCAATCATATTGAATGATTTGTCATCGAACGGAGATGTTCTGAGAATCATTTCAGAAACCCAGAAAATTTAACTGGTGGGGTGAGTGGGCATATATAGCAACCCACTTTAATGTACACCTACCAGGCGTAGGATAGTGTCAATCCCATATCATGGCCTGCCAATGCACAGCAAGAAAGCCCAAACACGAAATGTGATTTCATTAAAACTGAAATAGCTGAAAACTAGATTCTTTATGGCAACAACAATAACAAAAATCAAAAAAACCAGAAAAAGGTTTAAAAATGTAATTATCATTAGTTAAAAGAGAGAGAGAGAACGAAAAAACTTTACTATTCCTTAGCCCCAAAAGCAACATATTAATAACCCAAAATCCAGCCAAAGCCATCCGCATGGCCAGGAAGCAATCCTGCAAAGTCAACCGAGGGTTAAGGTAGTGACAACAACAACAACAGCAGCAGCAATGAATGTCATTGGCAACATTGGCAAGAACAACAACCACGTCACACGAATGGATTCTAGATGCCCGTAAAGAGTATCTAAAACCCATATAGAGGAAAGCCAACTAAACCGCACAATGGATTTTATTGTAAGTAGTGAAAGTAAAACGAAAAACTTTCAGTTCATTCCTTTTTGGTTTGCGTTTTTGTTTTGTCAAGCAACTGTAGAAGGGGATCTTTCGGGCAACAAAAACCCCTCTTAAAAAAATAGACATCATAAGGGACACACAACGGCGATAACAACAGCAACAAAGACAACGACAACAGCAATGACAACAACATCCCGCTTAAGGGAACAAATGCTGGAAACAAAATAAAGTCATAATGATGCTCTTCACAGCAACCGAGAGCAGAACAATAACAACAACAAAAACAACGGAGACAGCAGTCCAAAGTGAAAGGAAAAATTAGGACATTGTAACGCAGCAACGAAATGAATATAATGCGCTACCCACACAGACACACACACACACATACAAGCTTAAATTTCATACACCCACAGCCTCAAAGTCATGAACACATATATGTACGGCATATGATTGTAGTGGTAAGGATATGAATGTCTGTGCCAGAGTCGGCAATGAGTGAATGAGAATGTGTTGGTGGGCTTTTCGAGTTGTTCTGTTGCTGTAGCTAATGTTGTTTATCTGTATTTAAAGTATATTTACAGGAAATTCAAGTAATTCATACAATGCTCTCGCAGTCACTTCTCCTTCTGTCCGTCATCCGTTGTCACTGTTATTGTTGGTGTTGTTTCATTATACGCCGGCTGATGTGAAAGTTTACATTTACTAGTGAATAGGTGGACTTTTTGCGTTCTTAAATAAAACTCTGGGCCCGGATGGTTATTCAGCACTTGTCTATTGCGCAATTTCTTCAACCCTTTTACCGTAAAGTATTTACCTTTCACGTTGGAAAGTTGTCAATGTCCAGTCGATTCCCATGAAAGTTGAGGTACTAAATCCTGCAAATTACCGCTCAATTGTAATATGTTATTCGCTCTCGAAGGTTTTGGACAGCATGGCCAACCACCATCTGGTAAAGTGTCTAGAGTCTAACGGCCTTCTGAATGATCGACAGTATGGCTTCCGTAGAAACTGGTCTACTGTGGACCTGATGGAGTTCGTTTCGGTTGGAGTCGATCCACTCACTGACTTGGTGAAAGCAAGGTCGTCGCTCTGGATATTTCCAAGGCGTTCAATAGGGTCTGGCATATTGAAACTTATTGTATTTGGCGGTAATACCTTCTCTAACCTAACCTAACCTAATACCTTCTCTAGATTTATATCGAGTTTTTCTCAGAAATCGCTCTATACGAGTTGTTACAAATGAGCATAAGATGACCGCAGGAAAGCCACAAGGAAGACTCGTTATGTTTTGATGTTGTCAGAATGTTATCGAAATTCCTTTACAATTATGAAACTTTACTTTTAGGCTCCATCCTCTCTTTTTCTCTATTTCTTGTTTTAATTGACCACCTGTTGGGTCAGACTGTGAAGCCAATCTACTAGTCTCTGCAACCTCTGTAATTCATACTCATTTGACCATAGGCCAAGTCCCCCGTAGGTCGAGGACAAAAGGCAAACGATGAATGACTTACTCAACCGCGATTTGTGATTGAGGTCAAATTAACAGAGTAGATTTCAATGCGCAAAAGACAAAGTGTTGTTTGTTGTCACACAAACGTTCCACTAATCCAGCATCGTCGTCAATCTCTATGGGTGGGTTGGCAATCGACGTATCATATACTCTTGATGTTCTGGTCACGAAGATACAGGGCTAGCCATATATTCGTAGTGTCGAAAGAAGCATTCAAGTGTTTTGGCTTTTGAAAGCGATGCAAGAAATAGTACACCCTGTCTTATCTCGTTAATATTTACACCAAAATGGGATATTTGGGCAGAAGCTCCAAAAATATCTTTGCAGCGACGATTTGAGCGACTACAGAGAAGAAAGGAGGTGATGATATATGGATAGTAAGGTATCCAACTATATCAGATATCTGTCGTCTGGTCCCTGACATTAGAACATTTAGCCGGAATACGTGGCTACTCAGGGATTCTCATACGTTCATTGTCAAATGGCCGGTTGACCGGACGACGCACTATAGAGAAAATTCGTTCTTCAGCCGGACTGTTTGTATGTGGAATAATTTTCACAGCAAGTGTTTTTCCTTTGGCTTTAGCGGAGAGTACGAGAGCAGGACCTGACCTGACCTTACTGACCGTGAGCTATGTACATGAGCTGGAACTGGACATGTCTACTGCCTGATTGTAATAGTAGAACGAACCCAAACTCTCCATCCAGAATAATGTTAGACGACCATTATCACCTTATATTCGCAACAGCATGTCGGAGATAGAAATACTAGGAGAAGATTTCACAATAAAGATGGGGATTTATGATAAATTATTGAAAACTAGTAAGTTGTAATGCGCCTATGGCGCCCGTTGAAATATGGAAAAAAAAAATTTTGTTGAAAAAAAAAAAAATTTGTTGAAAAAAATTTTTTTTTTAAAAAAAAAAAATTTTGTTGAAAAAAAAAATTTTGTTGAAAAAAAAATGTTTGTGGAAAAAAAAAATTTAGAAAAAAAAATTTTGTAAAAAAAAAAATTGTAAAAAAAAATTTTTTTATTGTAAAAAAAACTTTTGTAAAAAAAAAAAATTTGGTAAAAAAAAATTTTGGAAAAAAAAAATTTTTGGTAACAAAAAATTAGGGGAAAACACAATTTCTGTACAAAAAAAAAATATTATTTTTTTTATTATTATTATTTATAGAAAATTATAGAATGCCTATTTAAATTCCTACGTACTGCGTGACAGAGTCAGTGAATCAGTGTCGAAGGTAAATCTTATATCTTATATATATATATATTATATTTATCTTTTATCTATCTATATATATAAAAATGGATGTGTGTATGTATGTAACGTATGGACTCGAAAACGGCTAGACCGATTTTGATGAAATTTTCAGGGAATCTTCCGAATAACCCCGCGTGTGTAGCCTATACATTGTTTGGATTTATCTACATTTAGGGGGTGAAAATGGCAAAAGGCATAAAAACTCCCCTTTCCTATATAAATATGTGTAGTACAACACTAATGTTTGCTTAGGGCCAGCAACGCGGACCGGGTCAGCTAGTATATATTAAGATATAAACTTTTTTGTCATTCTCGAAAAAAAGACTAACATTTACGACATATTCTACAGTATTCAAAACCTTCAGCAGCAGCCTCTTTACCATGTATCTGTATGTATTCACTCAATGCATTCTTTGATGGGCTTGTATGGATCTATGATGTTGGGGTACATTTTGTGTATGCATAACGTTTGGAGCCGAGTGTGTTTGTGTGGGTGGAATTTTCCAACACACGTCCACACTCACAAGTAGGCTTATTATAATACGGTGGGACATATCTATCCGTTTTCTCCCCCCTCATCATCCACAACACTTTGTGCTGTGAGATCCCGTTCTCGCACTAATGACACACATTGTACTTGAATCCTCATTTACTTTACTTCACTTTGCTTTACGTTAAATGAGTTGCTGCTGTTAAAGCCATTCGGAGATATTTCGAAATGATAAGCAAAATCAGGTCAACAGTGCGCTCATTTTCCCCTTTTTGTTGTTGTATCCTTTTAACGTCGTCTTCCAGCATCATCATCTGAGAAGTATAGGAACGAAACAACGTAAAGTCTACCACACAAGCGTTGTTAGGTAGACCCAAGCAATGACTGCTAAAAGGGGGATGTTGTGGGATGCTGCACGCTGATGTGGATGAGAATGAAAACAGGATATCCAGGATAATTGTGCGTGTGACTCAGCTGGAAGAACGACGAAAACAAATTAATTAAAATGCAGTTCAATACACATAATTTGGTATACACTTGAAATAAGTATTTATATACATCGTTGAATGTATATATTTACATGTATATGCACACACACACACCAACACACAAACGCTCCTTTATGTAGCTGGGAAGGAAGACTCGTTATGTTTTGATGTTGTCAGAATGTTATCGAAATTCCTTTACAATTATGAAACTTTACTTTATACTGCAGACTCCTTCCTATGCAAATTGTAATATTTTTTCTTCCAAACTTTACTATGAGTTGTAATATCGAGAGTGACGGTGGAAGGAGGTGTATAGGGGTGGAGTGATGGATATTGGTGGTGGAATGGAATACCATGACGTTGTCCGTGTATTGGTATCTGGCGTCGGTGTGTACTACTACAGTTGCACAACTATTCCATTGCGCAATAATTAATTAGGGCACTGAGACAAGAACCACAGAGTTTTCAAGTTTAAATACATATGTATATGCTGTGCACAGTGGTTCCGTATATGTACCTGAAGTGGTAACATATAAAACAAAAACGAAAAGCTGCTTGGGGATGGAAAGTGAAAGTCGACCCTGTAGATGGGCCACCAAAGGAGTTGGCTTATCGAGGCGAAATTAAGCGAACTATATACTCGGTACGTTGTCATCTAATTAATCTTCAATTTTATTAGAAGCTTATAACTAACTAGTAAGTTGTAATGCGCATATGGCGCCCGTTGAAATATGGAAAAAAAAATTTTGTTGAAAAAAAAAAATTTCGTGGAAAAAAAAAATTTTGTTAAAAAAAAAAATTTTGTTGAAAAAAAAAATTTTCTTGAAAAAAAAAATTTTTTGTTGAAAAACAAAATTTTGTTGAAAAAAAAAATTTTTCTTGAAAAAAAAAAATTTTGTGGAAAAAAAAATTTTTGTTGAAAAAAAAAAATTTCGAAAAAATTTTTTTTGTAAATTTTGGTAAAAAAAAAATTTGGGGAAAACACAATTTCTGTACAAAAAAAAAAATATTATTTTTTTTATTACTATTATTTATAGAAAATTATAGAATGCATATTTAAATTCCTACGTACTGCGTGACAGAGTCAGTGAATCAGTGTATCAGTGAATCAGTGTCGAGGGTAAATATATATTAAGATTTCATTTCGTAAGGCGCCCCGGTAGGCGAGTTGGTAGATGGCTTGTCTATACGCATGCGGATTGTGGGTTTGATTTCCACCAGAGACTTTGGTCGGTCGGTGCAAAAATCTAGCCAGTTTACTCTAGGATCCAAAATTAGAATATAAATGTAAATAAATTAGAATGTAAATAAAAAAAAATCATTGCAAAGTATCCGATATTGAGAACCATTTCACCGTGTTACACACATTCTGTCCTATGAACCAAATTTACTTTTTCGGAAAGGGGACAAAAAATAAAAATACACGTATATCGGCGATTTTCATGTACACGTCAGAATTTTTTTTTTTTAAGTTTACAGTATGAAGCTCGTAGTGGCCTGTGTGAAAGCCTTTGGACCGATTTTTAACCCTTTTTCAGTGATCCAATCGAGCTGATTTTTTGCAGGCAGACTCGTGGAAATGTCTGTATCACGTCAAATTTTTCAAAAAATAGACTTTTATCAATTCTCAGATTTTCCTAATTTTTTTTTTTTTAATGGTTATCGTTTTTTTTTAAGGTTTCAGTTCAAAAAACATTTTTTTTTTCGTAACGCTTAAGTAGTTTAAAAATTTGGAGTCTCTTCAAGTTATGCTAAGAAAAGTGAAAAAAATATTTTTTTTTCAAAAATAATAAAAATTGGGGAAAATCTGAGAATTGATAAAAATTGTTTTTAAAAAAATTTGACGGGATACAGACATTTCCACGAGTCTGCCTGCAAAAAATCAGCTCGATTGGATCACTGAAAAAGGGTTAAAAATCGGTCGAAAGGCTTTCACACAGGCCACTACGAGCTTTATACTTCAAACTTAAAAAAAAAAAATTCTGACGTGTACATGAAAATCGCCGATACACGTGTATTTTTATTTTTTTCCCTCTTTCCGAATATGTGCATTTGGTTCATAGGACAGAAAAAAATCTATTTTTTGTAACACGGTGTTTGTAAAAGGTTTGAAATACCTTGAAATGTTCGTGCTTCATTTTCAAATAGAAATTTAACATAAAATTTTGAGTGTATATTTAAATCTGGCGATTTTGGCGATTCTGGCTGCCAACTTGCTTCATTGCTTCATATCTTCATATCGAGCGCTAACCGCAAACAAGACAGAAAGAAAGTTTTAAATGAGAGGGTTTTTTGTGGTGCTTACGATACAATTGAATTTGCTATATCTTTGTAAAGAAGGGTTTTCCAATAAGAGGTGTTATTCTGAATCACCAACTTGTCCTTTCCAAAAAGCGTTTAATTGAATGAACCGTTTGTATTGGTGTGTATTTAAAAGAATTTATGTACGGGCTGCCCAGTTTTGTCCGCATACTTATCTCTGCCTCCATCTACTTATAAATTAAGTAGATTTAAATCATATCCAGTGTGTTTTCGTTCATTTTTTGATTACAAATTTAATTTTTTGCTCTGATTTCCTACAGATCATACATAGTTCGACATGCCAATGACAGCTGTGATATTGAGCTGTTATACTAGTTCCAGTGAAAACTATAATTATGTATGCCCAGACCAGACCATATTAAAGACACATCCAAAAATCTACCCACACCTAACACTCCTGACGTGTCAACGCAGGAGGAGGGAAATCCAAGCAAAACATCGCATACCCCCGTGAAACAACGATAGCTTTTCACTTTTCACTTTTGACATTTAAACCTACAAAAAATAACAACAATTTCGGCGAAAAGACGAACAAACGAAAACGAGCGACAAAACTTAAACGGGACCGGCAGCAATGGCACGGCGGCATCAGCAACAACAACATCATCAACCTATTTACCAAACTATGTTATGTACTTTCGGATGTTGATAATAAAGATGATGATATGCCACAACAGTACTGCCTGCCATCCATCCCGTCCATCATAGTACTACCCCACTACAGTGGTCCCACTACCCCCAACCGGCGTAACAAATTAAATTCCTCTTTTTTTTCCAAAAAGAAAGAAAAAATAACTCATACCGTGCCAAAGGAATTTTTTTGCTGTGGACAAAAACGAACAGAAAGTTGACAATATCCCGAAACGAGAACTTGCACCTCACACCATTCTCATGTAGATCCTTCATTCCGGAGTTGGTGCGTGGTCGAGTGTCTGTGAGTGTGTGTGTGTGTGCGTGTGTTTCGGTTTGGGCGATTGTGTCGTACGCAATGCGCAAAACAGAAGTGAAACGAAATGAACTGAATTCTTTGTTGTTTTTGTCAGAGCAACAAAAACTACAACAACTTTTTATGGCTGTGCAACATACAATGGCAGTAAAGCACCAAAACCAGCCAACTAGGCTGACTCGATGGATGACGGTCGCATTCATTCATTCACGTACTCACTCCTCTGCCACCCACCAAACAGCAAACAGTGGTGATGAAATCTGTAGCACACAATAGAATTTTGTTTTTATCCTCTTGAGAAACCCGACATCACCAAAACCAGCCAGCCAACCAGGCTGACTCGATGGATGACGGTCGCAATCATTCAACAGCAAACAGTAGTGTTGAAATCTGTAGCTCACAATAAATTTTTGGTTTTATACTCTTGAGAAACCCGACATCACCAAAACCACCCAGCCAGCCATCCAGGCTGACTCGATGGATGACGGTCGCAATCATTCAACAGCAAACAGTAGTGTTGAAATCTGTAGCACACAATACATTTTTGTTTTTATCCTCTTGAGAAACCCGACATCAGTTTATCTCAGTGGAGTTTAGTAGACAGGCTGATAACACCGTGTTACAAAAAATAGATTTTTTTCTGTCCTATGAAACAAATGCACATATTCGGAAAGAGGGGAAAAAATAAAAATACACGTGTATCGGCGATTTTCATGTACACGTCAGAATTTTTTTTTTTAAGTTTGAAGTATAAAGCTCGTAGTGGCCTGTGTGAAAGCCTTTGGACCGATTTTTAACCCTTTTTCAGTGATCCAATCGAGCTGATTTGTTGCAGGCAGACTCGTGGAAATGACTGTATCACGTCAAATTTTTTAAAAACAATTTTTATCAATTCTCAGATTTTCCCCAATTTTTATTTTTTTTTGAAAAAAAAAATATTTTTTTTAACTTTTATTAGCATAACTTGAAGAGACTCCAAATTTTTAAACTACTTAAGCGTTACGAAAAAAAAATGTTTTTTGAACTGAAACCTTAAAAAAAACGATAACCATTTAAAAAAAAAAATAGGAAAATGTGAGAATTGAAAAAAATCTATTTTTAAAAAAATTTGACGTGATACAGACATTTCCACGAGTCGGCCTGCAAAAAATCAGCTCGATTGGAACACTGAAAAAGGGTTAAAAATCGGTCCAAAATTCTGACGTGACAAAATCGCCGATACACGTGTATTTTTATTTTTTATCCCCTTTCCGAAAAAGTAAATTTGGTTCATAGAACAGAATGTGTGTAACACGGTGTAATTAAATACAAATCTGTTCGGATGTATGATACGTTCTGTCCAGTTCAAACTTTGTTGCATCTTTCTATTGCTCAAAAGTAAAAAGATGTATTTTACCCATAGTTGCCCAACAGAAGGATAAATCCCTTTTTCAGGGATTTCCCATCTTATTTGGAAATTTGCTGGAACCACAGACAATGTCATTTTAAGCTGTGAATGCTGCAACTCATACTACAACTACATTTGCTATTGTGCTACACTTTTGGCCGCTACTGCACTAACCCTAGGGAGTGTTGTATACCAAAAAAAAAAAAAAAGGAAACAACAACATCAGCAACTACTACAAGAACAGAGCACAACACCGAACAACAGCAACAACCGTATATAAACAAGAATTTGACAAAACAAGAAACGACTAAAAGTAGAATTGCAAAAAAAACGCACACAGCAAACACACCAGCCTTAGAAAGCAGCAGCAGAAGAAGAAGAATCAGCAGTAGAAGCAACGGACGGCAATGGCAATGAAAGAATGTGTTCATCATACGCCTTAGAATGAGGAGGAGAGTGCACGCACAAAAGTAGACTCGCATACAGACACACAAACACACTCTCTACATCTCATGCTAGCCTACACACACTTCAAACTCTCGTACACGCGCGCCTGCACACACTCACACATACACGCGCGCATAGACCCGACAAAACCTTTATTTCTAGGGAATTGTTAAACAACAACAATGCGACCGACGACGATACAAGGGTATTGAAACAGGAAAAGACTAAACAACAAAATAGCATATTGTGGAGAACCTCACAAACAATGATAACAACAACAGCAACAGCAGCAGCAGCAATAGCGGTACGCCACCGCCTACCCCAAAAATACACATTAACAACAACATATAACGTCAGGTTGTTGATGTTGCTGCTACTGCTGCTGCTGCTGAAGTCGCTGCAGCGTTCGTTTCGTTATCAGCAACAACGTTAAAGTTTACGTCTTGCATTAATGTGAATTATATACATTGAGCACAGCATAGAAATTTATAAACTGCCACACGCAAAAGAAACCAGAAACGCAACCGACCCATTAAAGCCACCACTAGAGGCTCTTCATAGCACTCCCCAACACAACCCCCCCAACCACACCCCCACCTCCTCACGTGTCCTGCACGTCCAACTCATTCAATTCATTCTAACACCCAACCGTCAAAAACACCCCCCACCACCCCCATTGAAACCATGCCCAAATATGCGTTCACTGGCAACTGAATTTGTAGTCATTGTCCCGTTGCCTAAACAACTTTAACGATATGGAACAACCCTCTTGGTGTACATTATGGCTTTGCATTTCGTTTATGGCCGCCGTTGTATGTGTGTACGCACACACACATACACATATGTATACGGTGTTACTGTTGTTGTTGGCGTTTGTACATTTTCGTTGTTTTGTTTTTCTCGTTTCGTTCGTAATGCCTCTAAATCCCACTTAACAGTTGGTAACTCTCTCTCTCTCCCTTTGGCTGTGGTGGCCGAAAACAAAAGTGCGTTCTGAAACGTCCTTGATTCTTGCATTAAAGTTGCGTTAGCCCCAAACACACACACACGCACGCACGTACTAACACAGAATACGCAGCTCTGACATTCACTCTCTCTCTCACTCGCAATCGCATTCATACTCGTTTCTTAAGTTACTATTTTTCCTACACGACAAAGAGCTTTTAACTAAATGAAAAACTGAGAGAACAGAAGAGATACAAAGAGAAAAAGCCAGAGAATGGCGGAAATTATATGGTGGGTGGGCATATAGTGGTGCAGGTATACAATTATATGCGTGTGTATGCTGCAGCACATAAAAATGCCGCAACAATGGAAAATATAAAATTATGTTTTTTTTTTTGATTTTTTTTGAAAATAATTTTGAAAATTTTAAATATGTAGTTCTTCCATAGAGTATGTAAGGGATACCGGTAAATAAATTGGGTGCGAATGCACCAATCGAAAGATTAATGGGGGAGTGGTAATATGCGGACAAGATGAACCAAATAACCACTGGGCTGTTATTAATGCGATTCACAGGGAAGCGGAGCTCTTGTTTGGGAGATCTTCCAAATGTAAATAGTGATGGCAGAGGATTATATAGTTCAAACTAGAGGCAAATTATAGCAGAAGTTCTAAAATCGGTTGCGTGACATTTTAAAGCAATCTCAAAGGAGAACAAAGTCTTCAACATTTTTTGTATTGTCTCACAATGATCCTTTATTTATTTGCATCACTCAAAATCGGCTCTATGACAAATACCCCAAAAAAAATGAAGAATTCCCCAAAAAAGGGCAATAGGAAAATTTTCCCAAAAATTCTGAAAAATGACCATACTCCCCCAAATATTATAAAAAAGACACCGTAGAAACAACAACAGATTTTCGTAATTTAGAAAAGGGTATTTTTTTAACAAAAAAAAAATAAAAAATATGTATGAAAAAAAGTGTCAAAATATTTTTTTGTTATTTATTTATTACTAGTAAGTTGTGGCGCCCGTTAATTTACTTGAGAAAGTATTTGTTACTTAATTTTAAAAATTTTGTAAAAAATATTTGTGGAAAAAAAATTTTTGTTGAAAAAAAAATATTAGCGGAAAAAAAAATGTTGTTGAAAAAAAAAATTTTTGTGGAAAAAAAAAAATTTGTTGAAAAAAAATTTTTGTTGGAGAAAAAAAATTTGGAAAAAAAATTTATTAAAAAAAAAAATTTTTTGTCGAAAAAAAAATTTTGTGGAAAAAAAAAATTTGTTGAAAAAAAAAAATTATTGTTGAAAAAAAAATTTGTAAAAAAAAAAATTTTGGAAAAAAAAATTTTGGTAAAACAAAATTTGGGGAAAACACAATTTCTGTACAAAAAAAAAAATATTATTTTTTTTATTATTATTATTTATATAATTATAGAATGCCTATTTAAATTCCTACGTACTGCGTGAGTGAATCAGTGAATCAGTGTCGAGGGTAAATATATATTAAGATTAATTACAATAAAAAGTAAATTTATATTCTAATTATGGGTGCAAGGTAAACCGGGTGACACAGACCATATGGCTAAATTTTTGCAGCGACAAACCTATCGAACCCACAACCCCCACGCTGATAGCAAGTATTTTTGAATTTGGGTCATTTTTCAAATGTGATAATTAGGGCCGTGACCCCAACACATTATACAAAGACAGGAAAAAAATCATACACGGAGTGCCATAAGGATATGTTGGTGTATGCTATTCAAATCTAAGCATATGACTATCGTAACAAGTGTGTAACGCAGGTTTAAACAGCATTGACTTGTATAGAGCACCATAAGAAACAACGAGAATAATTTGTATCTGGTCTAGTGTTATATTCATTCAAGCTGGGACAGCGTTCCAAAAATATGTAGGGGCGGGGTTATAATTTTAGAAAATCAGCTGCACTCCGCATTTTTTGAATACAAAATATTTTCGACAACAAAAAATTTACAGGGTTCATCCACAAGAGGTGTTATTTTGAATCACCCGATATTTCGGTAGCCGTCACTTTGAAGTTTTTATTCTTTGCCAGTTGACAAGTAGAAACTACGCCATTACTAAAAATGGAACGATAAACGCTTCAACAACGCATTGAAATTATTAAAATTCACTACAAAAATGGTGAAAATCTTGCAGTCACAGTTCGTAAAACTAAAAAGTTTCCGGACCTTGTTATCTCTCGAAGAGGTGATCACAATTGGCCACCGAGATCTTCATGAAAAGGATTTGGTCCTGTAAGCGTGTTCATGGTGGCCATTTGGCTGATGTTGTTTTTCATTATTAACGGCATACCTTCCACTTTATTATGAAATAAACATCCGATCATTAATCTCAAAAAATTTAATTTTTCTTTGAATACCAAAAAAACACATCTTGTTAAAAAACCATGTACTTTTCAGCATACACTACTTTTAGATCCATACATTTAGTCCATGCTTTTTCTAGGTTGTCCTCCAAATAGACCAAATAGGTTAGGTTAATTTGACAGCTGGCCGAAGCCTACCTCACTTGCGTTCATACAAAATTTCGTCTACCAAAAAATTGTCTTATGTTTCCTGGTTCATGTCACATTTCTTTACCTTTAGCCAACCCGTTATGCCCACATCAACTTGGGAGAGACAGATTTTGTATTCTAGCATTTGTAGATCAAATATTTTTCATCTAAAGCCCACAAAAGTCGGGCAATGTCAGAGAAGGTGTTCTACTTCTTCTCTTCATAGTTGCAACGTCTACAGAAGTCGCTATGCAGTCTCCGAGAGTATGTGAGAACAGTGATTAGGAAAACGGATATCTGAGGAGCATATACTATTAAAATACCCATAGAACAAAATACCCACGTTCCGGCAATGCTGTACGAAGACAATTTAGTTGGATATCCTCCCATCAACCCCTTTGACGCAGTTGTTCTTCTTAAACCCAAGGATTTGCAGTGTGGTAAGAAATTCTTTAATATTGGTTCCCTTCTCCCATTCACTTCCTTTGATATCTACTTTGGAATTCTAATTATAGCCCGAGCATTTCCAAAAAAAAAAAAATCGAAATCATATGGCAGCCCTGGCAACCTGATAAATATTCACTTACACATAAAATAGCGCCATACAGGAAAACACAAGAAGCAGCAGAAAAACACAGACCGGAAGTCTAAACAAGACGGAAGTCTAAGCGGGTGTACAAATGTAGGACTCTACACACACACACACATAACGCCAAAGAGAAATGAGAAAAAAACAAACGAAAAACATAAAAATAAAAACAGCAACGGGTGTGTGAGAGAGCCGAAGCAAAATAAACAAACGAGCGAACGAACAAAACAAATGTTTGGTCATACTGAATTTTTAAGGCTTGGCGCGTATAAAAACGACGACGACGTCGTCGTCGTCGTCAATGCGATAATAGAACGTTAATGAGGTTTACAATGCGTCATAAAGAAAAGTGAAAGTGATTTCTTGTTTGGTTTTTGTTTTTGTTTTTGTTTTTATTTCTCTGGTTGTAATTGTATTTGCGTGTTTTTTTTTGTTGATAAAAGCTTGAAGGATGAACTGAGAGACTTTACAGCGAATGATTAGCAAAAACAGTAATGCTATTGAGCGCCAGAGAAACAGAGACAGGCAGAACGAGAGTTATTGTGTTAGGGAGAGGAAAGAGAGCATGCGCTTTCAGTGCATTTTAGCGGTAAATTCAACAAAATACCAAGAAATGCAATGTTTACACACTCAACGGAAGGGGTTAAATTAGTAGTACTCTCTTTATGTGAATCTCTCTCATTTGACCAGAGTGTGAGTTCTCTCTGTTGTTTTTCATGGCTGAGTGTTGGTGGTGCATTGTGAATTTTTAGTTTAGAAATCATGTCCTCTCTTCCTCCTTTTGGCACTCTCTATCTCTCGCTGGTCGAGTAAAAGCTTTATATGTGGATATGTTGTAGTTTTAATAGCTTAAATGTCCTTGGCAAAGCATCAAATTGAAGGATATTTTTATGCAGCTGCGCAGCTAACGTCATTATTAGATCCTTTGCCTTTTCAGAATGTCTTTGTGTGTGTGTGTATTTGTGCGTGTGTATGCACACAACTGAGTAGTCCCTTTTTATTTCCATGGCATTTCTTGAAGAAATTATCTCTTCTTGTCTTCTGTACTTCTTCACCCACGCACACACGAAGCAGCATAAGATTGCACTCCCCCCAAGCCCATTGAGCTCTCGCCACTGTCACTACCCACCTCCTCGTCCGCATGCTGCTGCTGCTGCTGATTTCATTCGCCCCCGCCGCCCCTTCCACCAAAAGGGAAACATTGCAATTTATAATAGAACACACGCGCCATGCTTAAGAAAAGAAAACGAAAATACAATTTTGTCTCAAGAAAAGTGAAATGAAAGTGAAAGTTCTCGGGGAAAGTCTTCGAGGGAATGAACGAACAAACGCATACATACGTAGACACTCATACATACATTTAGGATATGGACGTGTGCCTGTATGCGTTGGTGCTTACTTTCACTTTCTAGCTTCACGGTCTTGCGAACCATGCGTCTGTTATATACAAAGGACATGCATACAGACACACACACACACGCACACACATATATGTGTATTTTAAGCGTACAATAGATGAAAGTCCTGTGCATATTGCTGTTGCTGTTGCTTACATTATGTATACCTATACCCTATATTTACTTTGTTGTTTTGGGCGGAAAACGCACAGCACCAGCACAAACATGAATACATACATACCAACAAACTTTGGCCGCATACTGACGCGTGTAAAACGTTTTTTTTTTGTTGTTGTTGTTATTGTTGTTGTTCTTGTAGAACGCGTCAGTGTAACTGTCAGTCACTTGAAGTTTTTGCCAAAAACTTTGTTATTGTTTGTGATGTTTTCAGTTCTTGTTTGTCGTTTCTTTTTTTGTTTTTAAGGAAACCCATTCAAAAGTGTCTTAAATTTTTAATATTTGCCACACACAAAAAAAAACAACAGAAAGAAAATCGTGTGTTTTCCTTTCTCATCAGTGTTGTTGATTCCTTTCGGTTTTCGTTTTTCTGTTGATTGTTTGCCTGTTTCCCCCCCCCACCCTTTTGTTTTGTATGCGTCGCATTGCAATGTGGCCTTTGCCGCTTTTTGTGTTTTTCTTTGGCTTTTTTTCACACTCTTCCCTTTTGACAAATGTAAAAATAATGTAATTTGGCATTAGATTTATGTGACATGACATTCTGCTCACACTTGCGTGTGTTTTTGTGCCACTCATACAGCGACACAGCTATGCAAATACGTACCGAAGGAAAACGCAGTTTTGACGATGACTTCTTCTTCTTCATTACTCATACTGTCTGTTGTTTGAATGTGTGCCTCTGGGGAAGTTTATCTTCATTTATTACCATATTTCGCCAAATGGGAAACGGATAATGTGTTTTGTTCGGTGGAGGGGTTTTCATATAAGTAATATTTTTAATTTAAAAAAACTCAGTACATATCGCTAATTAGTGAAATATCCTTTACAACTAAAACATTGTGTAATTTAAACGATTAGTGATTGGATTTCAATACTTCCATTCGACAGACTAGATGCTAGGTCGTTATCGAGCAAAAAATATGCTCATGTCACCAACAATCAAAGGCGTTTTCACGAATATTTAGAGTGATAACTCTAACTCTAACTTTGATCTGGATTAGCGAAACGTCCCATCTTATAGTATGTTATATTAACATATCCTATAGAAATACTAGCACGAATTTACGTTTCCATATTTTTAAGAAAATCTCATCATCATAAAGAATTGTAAACCTTTGTCTAGAAACAAATTTTTCAATTTTTCAAATTGTTAAGTTCATTTTTGCAGATGGCAGATATTGGTCTCATGTCTTTAGGGGGATTCTGTTTCAAAACTACTTGAACAAAATTTGAAAGTATTTGTTTACAATCAATAAACTGATCTGGGATGGAGACTTAGATTTCAGCTCTGTTAGTCCCATTTGGCACATCTTCTAGGTTTAATCTGGAGTAAATTGTAAAGCTTGACGCCTCTCGCAATGTGTCGATTAGTCCTAGGTAGTGGTTGCGTTTGGTGTAAGACGATAATTCATGTTTGGACATTGAGTTAGTGGCGGAGAGGCTATATCAGAAATGCCATACATCTGTTCCGGGTAAAACATACCCTATTTTTTCAGTAACCCAAGGTTAAAAATGTATTTTTTTTTGGACTACATGTGTACTATACGTCGAAGTACATCCATGGCTGTAGGGAACATTAATTGAAAAGGGTATTGCATGCAATCATTTACATGTGTGCATACTCTCATATATGTTTATGTTTACACATAAGCATATCTATGTTTGCGCATAAGTATATATATGTTTGTACATAAGTATTGATACAGTGTACCCTCTTCTTGCGGACACCCCCCTTGTCCGCTTACCCCTCATAAAAGGACACGTTTTCGGCTTCAGACATCTTGTGTAGTTCTGTCATAAGCGGACACCTCTCATAGGCGGACAAAATGCTCAGTCCCTTAGGTGACCGCTTACACCGTGTTACAAAAAATAGATTTTTTCCTGTCCTATGAACCAAATGCACATATTCGGAAAGAGGGGAAAAAATAAAAATACACGTGTATCGGCGATTTTCAGGTACACGTCAGAATTTTTTTTTTTTAAGTTTGAAGTATGAAGCTCGTAGTGGCCTGTGTGAAAGCCTTTCGACCGATTTTATCCCTTTCCAATCGAGCTGAGTTTTGGCAGCCAGACTCGTGGAAATGTCTGTATCACGTCAAATTTTTTAAAAACAATTTTTATCAATTCTCAGATTTTCCCCAATTTTTATTATTTTGGAAAAAAAAAATATTTTTTTCACTTCTCTTAGCATAACTTGAAGAGACTCCAAATTTTTAAACTACTTAAGCGTTACGAAAAAAAAATGTTTTTTGACTGTACCCAAGAAGTACCCAACCACCCAAGAAGTACACAACCAACCAAAACGCGTAAAACGCTGTGAAATTCTACAGCATATACTCTGACAATGAACGAATTGACGATTTCAACTGTGTCCAAACTCAGAATAAGAAAATAAGAAAAGTCAACAATGAATCCATAAGACCATCGAACCTGATAAATGGGACGAATGCAAACCGATGGAGCCAGAATAGGGTTGTATAATTCGACTCACAAAAAGTAGATTAAACCAAAGTTGAATACTACAGGGTTCTCCAACAAGAGGTGTTATAATAGAATAAGAAAAGTCAATAATGAAACCATAGGACCATCGAACCTGATAAATGAAACGAATGCAAACCGCTGGAGCCTTTTTGCTACAAAAATGGTGAAAAATTAAGTAGACTTTTTAGTTTAATTGAGAATATATTTTTTGCAGGTCAATGGAGCTAATATTATGGCAGCAATAAGCGAAGAATTGGGGCAGTGAAATAAAATATACCAGAAACTGCAGCTGGAGATGAGTTTCTACAGCTACCTGATGATTCTGACGAAGAGAATTGTTGTAATGAGTAAGCAGACACAATCGAGGCAACACCATTGCTGTAACTCCTTCTGAAGGGAAAAAATATGGTTCGTTTCTTTAGGAGCAGTGAGGTGCCTACTTCGTTAAAGACAATCAGCGATAAACAGCCGTTTTAGCTTAAATAAAAAAGTCCGGACCAGATGTAATTGCTGCTACGAAATGTTAGCCAGAGTTATTCTTTAAGTTCACGATCTGAACTTGCTTACAGGAGACGAAATTTTGAAAACTTTTATACTGAAAATGGCAAATGTCAGCCGATGGTAAATGTCTGTTCCTTCATGGAACGTTCGTTTTTCTTCGATCTACTGAACAGGACATGTGGTTCAAACCGAAGTAGACATTTTGTTTTATACACCATAAAGGGGATCTCTTGTTTATCTGTCATTTGTTACGATTCAAACATGAATTTATATAATTGTAAATCATAAAAAAAAACTGGAAAAATCTTTGAAAAAGTCGAAAGGTCGACTTTTGGTCGCCAGATAGGCGTTGAATCCGATAAGAGAAAAACGAAATCCAGTCTGCATGACTTCCAAAGCATATATAGTAGGGTGGAGTGAAATTCAAAAAAAAAAGTTAACCTCGGAAAGAGATCTAGTCTGGGGTCCTAATGAGGGGAAAAATAAAGAAAAAAATTTTAAAAAAATTTTAGGGGTCGCGCCACTCCCTCGAAATTTGGAAATTATCGCTATTTTGGCGTTAATTTTAGAAAAATCCTAAAAAGTTTTATGTCAATAAATGTTTGCAATAGCGTAAACAATGAAATAAGGGCATGAAAAAATTTAAAAAAAATTTTCTCATTGTTCAAAAATTGCAAAAAGTAAAATAAGTCAAATCGCCCCTTCTTCAGAAAATTGACTGAACAATGAAATCGCCACCAAAGCTACAAATATTAGTCGATTATCCTCATATTTGCCTCAAATACTTTTGTTTGGGCACTGAACACTGAATTTCGAATAGGTTAAGTCGTTAATTTTTAGGATTTTTCTAAAATCAACGCCAAAATAGCGATAATTTCCAAATTTCGAGGGAGTGGCGCGACCCCTAAAAATTTTTTAAAAATTTTTTCTTTATTTTTCCCCTCATTAGGGCCCCAGACTACATCTCTTTCCGAGGTTAACTTTTTCAAATTAAAAAAAAAACATGTTTTCACTCCACCCTAATATATAGGCCTTTCCGGAATAAAACTGAGGAGCACCCGATCATCAGTAAAAATAAGAAGCAACCCACCCGTCCACTGGTAGGGGAGGCCACAGACGGAGTTAGATTTTACCGACCAATTTTAACATCCTGCTGAATAAAATGTTGCTCAAATCAGACTTTAACTACACGTGCACGGTGTATGCAGACAACCTGCTTAGCGGACCTGGAGAGCGGAGAAGAAATTGTCGAATTGGGTCGGATGATGAACGATGAATCAACCGTATGATTGCAACAGTTCAAGAAATGTCGTGACGAATGAATGGCAACATAATCGAAAAAGCTTAACAGCCCAATTAGGTCTGGACCAACAACAGGTTGTAGAGCCAACTTGCGTTAGTTAGTGAGAGTATTGGTGTTGTCTTACAAAATCCATTATTTGTTTCCCTTCGGTTAATAAAACAGATGACAGCAATGAATGACACCATTAAAAAGCCTAGCGGACATTTCTATACCTTTTTCGCGCCGAACACAATCAAAGTTCTACAATCTGACTCATAATTGAGCAGATTTTAAAAACTGATTTTTAATTAAGTTCTTATGGTTTTGTTAAAAGGAGTAAAATTTGTCAGCCATGATTTTCCCAATACTATTAAGATACATTTCCTCCACTACTTTGTCAGAGGCATACGAGTATGTGCCTACAATTAGTACGGCTCCATAGTGATGTGGTCGTAGATATTTGCTGTGCTGGGACTTAACGGGACGGGACGGGACGGAAGGGGGACATTTTAAAGTAAATCTATTTATCTCTGTAGTTAGTATCATAAAATTAAATGGTTGAGTGTGTACTCGAGTAGATCCCTAGCGGCACTAACGTACGCACGCACGCACACAGCACAAATCCCCTATAACAACAACTATAACAACAACAAAACAATATCAGCTCCAAAATGAGACGAGCCCTGCAGAGGAAAGGATGGGGCGGTGGCGGCAAAGAAAGATGGGAGCTTAAAAAACAAATCACATGACATTACAACTGTTGGTAGGAACGCTGAAGCTGCTGCCAATGCCGATGCTGCGGCTGCTGTTGTTGCTCGTGTTTGCTGTTGGATGAATGAAAATGCGTACAGCAAAAACCTTCTTTTCATGTCAGTGCGAATTACATGGCCGCCTCCGTTGTTGCAGAGCCTGAGGAATGGGGCAGGCGAAAGAAGTAGAACATCCGGTTCCAGCTCAAAAGAAAGCTGATTTCACTTTTTCTGTATACCCTATGCCTGTGTATGCGTGTATAAATACATGTATACAGTATTACGTTGCACTAAACGTGAACACACAAACCACACCAGCGTGTCATGGAGCTGGCGTTGGCGTTGGTGTTTGCCATGAAAGTAAAGGCTTGTGAACAGTAGGCATATGGACTGACAAGTAGTTGAACATAATGCCAACCAGCCAGCCAACCAACACACCATCTCCCCATCCAACTCCCCCGAAAACGGCTAACAAGTGTATGCCAGGCACATGAACGTTTTGTGTGGTGGGGGAGTTTCAGGAAGAGGCCGGCGGAGGGGAGTTGTAGGTAGGTAGGTTTGTTTGTTGGTAACATTGAAAAATAAGCTCAAACGAGGCACAAATCCCTTTTTCATTTAATTTTCAGTTTTTTGGTGTGTGTGTGTGTGTTTGAACGTACCAACAAACCGGGAACAGCGGCAACAACGAAATTCTTACGCAAACCGGCAAGAACAACAGCGGGAGCAGGAACAGCAGCAGAATGTCGATATACCAGAACAGCCCAACAGATGTGCGTATGTTTATAAGTGTGCGTTCGTTTGGGGCTGCATAACTTTTTCTTGTAGCTAGAAAGTGGTAAATAGTGTTCGGTTGTTGTTGCTGCTGTAGTTGTTCCAAAGTAAGTTACATCTATTGCATGGAATGGGGCAAAGTTAGCGGTGGCGATAGTCACAAGGCACAGTAGTTCAAACACACAAAAAATGTCAAACAATTGGTCATTTTGTTCCCGATTCCTACTTCATTAAGTTGGCACTTCATGCGACGGTCGGTCTTGGCCAGCTTAATAAAGGACTTCGAAATGGAAACATTCCTCCTACTTCATTAAGTTGGCTCTTCAAGCTACGGAAACATGCCCTACCTGCATCCCTATGGGAACTTCTACCATTACACCGTGTTACACACATTCTGTCCTATGAACCAAATTTACTTTTTCGGAAAGGGGATAAAAAATAAAAATACACGTGTATCGGCGATTTTCATGTACACGTCAGAATTTTTTTTTTTTAAGTTTGAAGTATAAAGCTCGTTGTGGCCTGTGTGAAAGCCTTTGGACCGATTTTTAACCCCTTTTCAGTGATCCAATCGAGCTGATTTTTTGCAGGCAGACTCGTGGAAATGTCTGTATCACGTCAAATTTTTAAAAAAATAGATTTTTATCAATTCTCAGATTTTCCTAATTTTTTTTTTTTTTTTTTAAATGGTTATCATTTTTTTTAAAGTTTCAGTCAAAAAACATTTTTTTTTCGTAACGTTTAAGTAGCTAAAAAATTTGGAGTCTCTTCAAGTTATGTGAAAAAAGTGAAAAAAATATTTTTTTTTCAAAAATAATAAAAATTGGGGAAAATCTGAGAATTGATAAAAATTGTTTTTAAAAAATTTGACGTGATACAGACATTTCCACGAGTCTGCCTGCCAAAAATCAGCTCGATTGGATCACTGAAAGGGTTAAAAATTTAAGGGTTAAAAATCGGTCCAAAGGCTTTCACACAGGCCACAAAGAGCTTCATACTTCAAACTTAAAAAAAAAAAAATACTGACGTGTACATGAAAATCGCCGATACACGTGTATTTTTATTTTTTATCCCCTTTCCGAAAAAGTAAATTTGGTTCATAGGACAGAATGTGTGTAACACGGTGTTATAGAGGGTATATAAGCGTCGGTCATGCCGAAGTTAGCAACGTTTTAACCAACGGATAGTCAGTTTGTGTAGATCTGATGAAGTTGTGAAAAACTCCCACATTTACTATTTATTGAAAATTAGTGTCGTTGTTATTAGGTGGTGTATCTAATAAAATTAGATGACGCCCCAACTTACGAAATGAAAAAAAGCCCCAAAAAATTAAAAAAAAAAAACCCCATTCATTGTCGTTGTTTTTCCCGGTACTGATGTCATTGCCACTTTGGCGCTTTATTTCACTCCACCGAAAATATAGTCTGGTTTCTGGCCAATTTTATTTTTTTGTTTTGTCTCACTTGAAACCACAGTTCAGAAGTAAGCTGGAAGAGTGGAAGCATTGCCAGTATCAATAGTGCTGGTGGTGGAGGGAGAGGAGCTTTGCGTTGTTACCACCGCCAGCAATGTTGTTGTATAGTACAAACAAACTGACATTAACTACAAGTTTAAATTTATATGAAGCCGTTACTGGCAGTTTCTTATGCCGCTCGCACTCTCGACTATCGGCTTGTGCTGTTCGTCTATGTTCGCAATTGTGGCAGGGCATCGATAAGAGTTTTTCAACTATGCCAGTTAACTAACATGTGAATTTGTACTTCATCTGCGTGTGTGTGTGTGTGTGTGTGCGTGCGTGTAATGGCAGTGGTAGTAGTGGTATTAGTGAAAGTGGCAGTGGTGTAAAGCGTGCATAAGCATCTCCGCATCTCACGAGCACAAGCACACCCACACACACTACACAACAGAGTTTGGAATGAAAACAAATACAAAACATTTTTTTTTATTTTGGAATATTTTCGGTAGAGGTTCTGGCAGGGACGGCTTTAGTACACACACAAATTGGGGAGTAGTGGGAGAAGAAGAAAACAAGTTGACAGAAATTTTGACTTTACATCGAAATAAGTATCTAATGGAGCAATTCATTAAAATAATTAAATGGCAAAATAATGAGAATTTGTATAATTAAATGATGAGAATTCTGTAGGAAAAATATGGATCATAGACCACTGTTGGTTATGATATCAGGCATATATTTATACAAGATTCATAACATAATAAAAACCATCCTAAACTTCATTGAAATCATGTGGGTCGAAATAAAGCTGACGAGATTAATATGACTCAATTCCGGTTATGATAAAAAAAGACGATTCACGAAAAGTCGATTAATCGACTTTTTGCTAAAATGGTGAAAAATGAAGTCGACTTTTGATAACAAAAATGTCGAGAAAATATACTTTTTGGTGTCGACTTTCTAGTTCAATTGAAAATATGTTCTGTTGATCTAATATTATTTGATATTTTGGCCACACCAATTACAAAATTGTCCAAATAGAAATAAAATAGACCATAAACTGCTGATGGACATGAGTTTCCTGACTCCGAAGAAGAGAATTGTTGTAATGAGTAAGCAGCAGACTATATTGAGGCTGCACCATTGCTGTAATATGGTTCGCTTCTTTAGGAGCAGTTAGGTGCCTACTAAAGAACTAAAAGATTTTAAGCAATGAATCTTGAAAAAAATATCCTGTACAATTTAACTGTAATAAGATCAACTAGTTCAGGAATATTTTAGCAAGAAAAACATAATAAAGACGAGGGTATGCCGTTAATAATGAAAAACAACATCAGAGAACCTTCAACATCATTTTCATGAAATTTTCGATAACCAAATCCCAAAGTAGGTGCCCAATGTCCTCCATAGCCTCACGAATTCTATCTTTGAGGTCTTGAATCGACGCTGGGCTGTTGGCGTAGACCTTGCCTTTCACTTGACCCCAAAGGAAGAAGTCGCAAAGTGTTAAATCACAAGATCTCGGTGGCCCATTGTGATCACCTCTTCGAGAGATAAGACGGTCCGGAATCTTTTCCCGTAAAAGAGCAATGGTTTCATTGCTTGTGTGGCACGTAGCGCCGTTTTGTTGAAAGTAAACGTTGTGCAGATCAATATCATCCGAACGTAAAAATCCATTCAATCCAACCTTATTTTCGTAAAAGTAAGGTCCAATGACCCCGCCGGACCATAAACCGCACCAAACAGTCACACGTTGAGGATGGAGAGTCTTCTCAACAACAACTCTTTGGGTTTCCTTGCCCCAGACGCGACAATTTTGCTTGTTGACGTAGCCACCGAGGTAGAAACGGCCCTCATCAGTCAAGATGATTTTTCCATGGAGTTCCGGATCATTTTCATGCATTTCAAGGACCCAATCAGCAAAGACACTACGTTGTTGATGATCGGGCGGCTTGAGTTTTTGTGTTAACTGAACTTTATAAACCTTAAGACCCAAATCTTTATGCAAAATACGGAATGCCCAATTGCAAACAACGACAAGGAATGGACAAAACTGGTTTTTCTTCAACACTTTGGGCTACAGCAGCAATATTCTCAGTTGTTCACTTGTCTTGTCCCAACAGCTCGAATTTCTCCACCAATTTCTGTATTGCGTTCCGACTGCGGTGCTTCACGACGTCAAAATAATGCTTTAGTTTTCCGAACTGTGACTGCAAGATTTTCACCATTTTTGTAGTGAATTTTAATAATTTCAATGTGTTGTTGTGTATCGTTCAATTTTTCGTAATGTCGTAGTTTCTACTTGTCAAATGTCAACGAATAAAAGCTTCAAAAGTGACGGCTTCGGAAATACCGGGCGATTCAAAATAACACCTCTTGTTGGAAATCCTTTATATGAGGAGACCCTCAAATTAGGAAGTACATCGAAACTATATTAAAACATAGACCGACCCAGCTTATTGTTAGCAGAGTTCGTTCAACAAAGTATTCCATAATAATTCTCTGCCTGTCTGGTGACTGACTGACTCTGAACTTCTAGGGGGGTCTATAATCAAGCTACTACGTGAACAATATAGATCCAATTCCTGGCTAGAATTGAATAAATGACGAAAGAGCTCCGACTAGATGACTGGAAGATGTTAACCCTCAATTGTACTGATGTTTGCCAACTAACATTTTGTCTACCCCCAAATCTACGCACCTATAGTTACCACAAAGCCCATATTTTTACAAAAAAATAAAAGAACAACGAAAACCGACAATGGGCAAAAGAGGAAATTTTATGAAAATGGCATAAGGGCGCCAAACGGATGCTTAACTTTTGTGTGTAGACGCATTTATGCGATTCTACGATTGTATGAATGGGTGTGTGTGTGTGGGAGGTAAGAGTCTTTGTATGAGTGTGCAATTCACCGAAACATATAAAACATACAATACATTCAAACACACATACACACCGATATATCTTAAGTACTCGTAGGGCAGCATACTGTCTATCGTACGTTACGCATACATCCGCATTTGACTATGGGTGTGTGCATATGAAAATAAATGTAGGCCAATGGCGCCTACGGGCCGTAGTTTAAGTTGTTTTGAAAATTCACGCAATTTTATGTTTATGTTCTAGTCTTTTTTTCATATACCCCCAAAGATGAGCAACAATATGAGTCGGTGGTGAAGGGGAAATGAGGAAAAGTTACAGCTAAAGGATATGAACGCATACCCATCACATGGATTACCAACCACACATACTTAAATATGGGTAACTGTAGATGGGAATAGGAGTATGCACTAGGAATGTCAAAATCAGAACCCAGGAGCGGTCTTACGCTGTTTCCTCCACGCTGTCTATTACACCTATTTATATATAAGTCATTTCATGACAAAATGGGACTTGAAGAAAATCCAAACAAGTCGGAACTGTTTATAAGAGATACAAGATCCCATCCATGGAACCTATTTCCTTGGGGGATTCACTAAAATTCCATTGACGGACTATGTAACATACCTCGGAGTAAGATTGAACATGGAGCTGAATTTCAAGCTCAACATTCTAGATAAATCGAAAAAGGACTCACTGGCAAATAATGATACTTAAAGCCTCGCAGTGTTGTACGGTTGCATACTGAAGTAGTAATGTCTAGATTTCTACACGAAGCTACCATTTGCGGAAGACCCATTGGCTACTAGGATAGGGTCAAAAAAATGGCTAGTCCGTTCATCACGGGAAATAGTGTAATCCTTAACACAATGCCAGGAATATCAAGTATACTGACGAATATTAATTAAAATACTGACCAATGTCCGTTAGTAAAACTGAAAGATGTGCCGGGAAAGAACACAACTTTTCCTTTGGCAAGGGGTCTCTTATCTAAAACATCTGTTGTTGTCACAGTACCCGATTCTGAAGTAATTTTTCACAGAGCCGAATCTCTTCCCGCGAGGTGTCAACCAAGTTGGCATAAAATCTCTCTTCTCTCTGTTCGCAACATCAGCCCCAGACTGCGACTGATTTCTAAACGGGATGACTCAGTACTTCCTTCTTCACATTATATGGACCCCGGTCCTATTGGCATACCAGGAAACTGTAAGGCATACAAGCTAACGATACACGAAATTACCAAAATGTTGGCTGTAGATCTGTCTGCGAGATGGCTCAGTAGTCATACCTGTATGCCGAATTCCAGGAACAGACCCGGATGGATATACTAAATGGCGTGCACTCCGCCTGGTTTTAGGAGCGTAGCCCATCTAAACCTCTACCGTTCTGTGGACCATGGCACCCGGTTACAATGCAAGCTTACATTGAGTTTTAACTCTCCCCGCCATTTGGGTTTAAACCTCAGCCATCATGAGGTTTTATAAGACGCCACATTAAAGTATGGCTAAAATCTGGTACCAGCAGCCCAAAACACACGAAAACAAAGGCGCAGCCACCCTCACAACGAACGATTGCAGCAGAACAGGAACCAGCTGAAGGCTCTTTATTAGAAAAGATGGCCACTGACTTGGGACATCTGTCCACTAGATTGTCTTTGCCTACCACTGCAAAAATTATACGTTTTCTAATATTTAATTAATTTTAAAAATTAAATAAATATTTTAAAACTAGTAAGTTGTAATGCGCCTATGGCGCCCGTTAATTTGCTTGAGAAAGTATTTGTTACTTAATTTTAAAAATTTTGTAAAAAAATATTTTGAGAAAACTATTTTGTAAAAAAAAAATTTCGAAAAAAAAATAAAATTGGAAAAAAAAAATTTGTGGAAAAAAAATGATTGCTGAAAAAAAAATTTTTGTTGAAAAAAAAAATTTTTGTTGAAAAAAAAAATTTTGTTGAAAAAAAAATGTTTGTTGAAAAAAAAAATGTTTGCTGAAAAAAAAAATTTTTGTTGAAAAAAAAAATTTTGTGGAAAAAAAAAATTTTTGTGGAATAAAAAAATTTTGTTGAAAAAAAAAATTTTGTGGAAAAAAAAAATTTGTTGAAAAAAAAAAATTCGGAAAAAAAATTTTTGTAAAAAAAAAATTTGTAAAAAAAAAATTTTGGAAAAAAAAATTTTCGTAAAAAAAAAAATTGGGGAAACCACAATTTCTGTACAAAAAAAAAATATTATTTTTTTTATTATTATTATTTATAGAATTATTATAGAATGCCTATTTAAATTGCTACGTACTGCGTGACAGAGTCAGTGAATCAGGGAATCAGTGTATCAGTGAATCAGAGAATCAGTGAATCAGTGTCGAGGTTAAATTTAAAAAAAATAATTTTTTCAGATTTAAAAAAAGTATTATTTTTTTAATTTAAAAACCAATAATTCTTTGTACACTTAAGAATTTTTTTTAAGATTTAAAAAAATTTAAAGATTTAAAAAAAATGTTTTTTTTTGATTTAAAAAAAATGTTTTTTTTTGATTTAAAAAAAATGTTTTTTTTGGATTTAAAAAAAAAAAATTTTAGATTTAAAAATGATAAGAAATAAATAATTTATTTAGATTCAAAAAAATATTTTTTTTAGATTTAAAAAAAATAAAAATTTTAAATTACGCGGAAATATTTGTTCTGAAATTAATCTATAAATAAATCGTTATGGATGTTAGGCCAATGGGTTAAAATACACAGGGTTAAAAAATACAGTACCCAATAAACAGGGGCAACAATTTCTATTTCATGTTGCAGCTTATCCTGGGATTAGGACCTATGAGACAAGAGGATAAGAATATGGAACTATGAAATGCGGGGAACTTAAAAATTAACCTGTTATAAACGGATTACTTGAATGCAGCGGGACTTGAACAGAGATTGCTAATAAAATTGACGCTAGAACCCACTGAACCCTAAAATTGAGAAAAAGGAACGTATCTCCAGCATCCAAATATGGATTTTTGAGACATGGAAATGGAAAAATGGAAATGGAGCAATCCTAAACACATGTACTCAAATGAATGGAGAGTTTTTAAATAGTCATAACTGTGACCCCGAACCGGAAATCGCATTTGCCACAAAGGACACAAAGTTCACAACATCACCAGTATGCATTCAGACACTATCGCCCGATCTAATGTTTTGCACTAGCCCAAGTGGGTGGTATGATGTGGAAGTACACAATCTATAAAATTATGTGTATGTGTGTGTGTTTGCATATGTTTATATACCGCCAACGCATACATGTGTACATACAAACTTACAAATTAATGCTTTGCTTGTCGCATAAACACATAAACTTTCACTCGATAACTTTCGCTTTCTGTTGTGGCAGACGCAAAACTAGGTTGATTCGCTACCCGCAGCCCTTGCCGCCTGCCAAGGACTCGGCGAGTACTACAACTCTCATAGTACTACTCCAAATAAATTGTGCGTTTTCCAGACTCCAGTGCTGCTGCTGCCATTGCTACTGCCACGGTTGAGATTGCTGTTTATAATGATGCTGGTTATTGCCACCGCTGTTGTTGTGCTTGTTAGGATTTTCTGTGTGTGTGTGTGTGTGCGTTTCTGTTTCAGCATTTTATTTATTTTTTGTTTTGTGCCAATTTCGCATTTTCCTCGGTTGTAATGCTATTTTTTCCTTCTAACGTTCCCCCGTTCGCCACGTTCTCCCCTTTGCCATTTCATCCTTTTGTGTGTTAAATTGTAAATGGTTGCGTTCTATTCATTCTATTCTATTTTATTTGCAAAGGGAGTTGCGAGGTTGGCATGAGTGGGGGGTGATAGTGTACTCTGTATCGTCAGCAGCAGCATCATCATAACTATTCTCCGATAATATTTTGTATGGCGCCAGGCATCGTCGTATATTTAATGTTCTTGTTCTGTGCTTTTGTGGGGCCTATTTACCGTCCAATTCGTGAATTTCCATTTTTTGAAAATTATCTTATTACAGTTTTTATTTTATTTTTCTTTCGGCTTCCGCTTTTCATTTCTTTCTATTTTTCTTTGCTTCGGCTGTGTAGCAAATAAAGCGGAAGCAAATAAAAATTAATGTTTTATATATTGATGTTTGATGTGTATTTATGATTAGAAAAACAAGAAATGCGCTTGTAAAATCGCGTTTTATTACATTTCTTAGAAGAAAATTGTTATTACATACAAACGTATATGTATGGGTTATAAAACTATTTTTGATAAATTGAATCATATAAAGATTAAGATATATTTGTATTAAACACTCATCAGCCCAAGGGTGATCTTTGATCGGCTACCTCACCACTCTGTGACGGGGTATTACAATTCCACGTATGGCCCTCACCGTTGCCTAAAGAAATAGACTGCAAACTCCTTTGAAGTCTGTGAGCTATGTCTCAATTATCTTAATAGAGACACGACTTTAGATTTAGATTTGCCTGGCTTATCCTTACTGCGACATCCTCACAATCCTCTGTAGGGAAAACCCTCCACCACCGGTGGTCATTCAATTTGAATAATGCGTAAATACATACAAAACCAAATCTACGATTTTTTGAATAATAACTAATAAATAATGACACCCTTGATTTTTATTTTGTATCCCCCAAGGACACTTGCAGCTTTAAAAACTGCATATTCCAACTGATAGTAGTTCACTTAAAATTACATACACTTTGGACACTTTCCGTCTACCGTCTCTTTTTTTTTTTTTTGGTGTGTCTATAAACCATCAAAGGACGAACATATAATTAAAAGGGATGTCACAATACATACAACCCCTTCCCTCCCGGTTGCAACAGTCCGGTTACTGGACTGCTGCACGTTTAAAGTTTCCCCATTTCATGTGACTACTATGTGGTGCAGTGACATACAATTTAATTCTTCAACATTTGGTGACAGCTTTACAGCCACAAACCCCTTCCCAAAGATATGATTTGTATGTCTGCCTGTGCGTTCACTCTTACCATAATGAAAATGGAAAAGGAAAATATTTAAAACGCATGCAAGCGATAGCAACCCCAGTATAATGAAGTAGAAGCTGGTTTTCATTTCAAAGAAAAATACGAAATTAGTTACACTTGACATCCAATAAACGGTCCGGACGGCGGATGGCGAGAATGGCCTGATGATGCAGCAGCAGGAGTTTGGAAAAAATATTACTGCATGCGTTTCACTCTGTTTATTTTATGCTTTGCAAGAAACCCGATCTCAAACAGGGGTTGTTACTGCTGCTGTTCTGGTTTTGGTTGGCGTTGTTTGTGTTTGTGTTAATGTTTATTTTTCGTATTTTCATCTTAAGCCAAGCGGGAACGACTTTCTCTCTTTTAACTTATTTTTGGGTATATTTCGCTTATGAATGTATGTGTGCGTTTGTTGGAGGCAAAGTAAATTTATGCATCTCTGCTTTTAACGCAGTTAAAGATTCATTTAGGCGTAAAACTGAATTTACTTTGTGCGCTTGCAAAATAAAACCCCAACACTGTTACTACGACTGTAAAACGGAGGGAGCTTTATGAAGTTTGGTAAAACGTTGCTTTCATTTTCATGCCTGCTTTAAGCTAAAAGCCACACTGAGCGAACGTTTTTCCACAATCTGGATTTAAATTGTAAGAGAAAAACATGTGGCTGAAGTTAAGTTCAACTTTATAGTCAAATGTCCAAATGTTCCATTCATAGCCAGCGATGCCATATGGCACAGAGAAAAGGATTTCGTAAAGTTAAAAATGTCAAGGCATTCGAACTCAGGACCCCTTTCTTATAGAATATGAAACTTTTTTTAAAAAAATGTCTTGGTCAAGAATGGGTAAAACGTTGTTAGCTTTAATTTGACGTCGGAGTCATGGTGGAAAATAACATTTTTTTAAATTTAAAAAAATGTATATTTTTTTATTTTAGATATAAAAAAAATTTTTTTTAGATTTAAAAAAAAAATTTAGATTTAAAAAGAAATCATTTTTTTTAGATGTAAAAAAAAATTTTATTCGAAAACAAATAATTTTTTTTAGATTTAAAAAAAATATTTTTTTTATATTTAAAAATAAATAATTTACATTTAAAAAAAATATTTTTTTTAAATTTAAAAAAAAATTATATTCAAAAAGAAATAATTTTTTTTAGATTTAAAAAAACATTTTTTTAGATTTAAAAAAAAATATTTTTTTTAGATGTGGGTGTTTCCAAAGTAACGGTCGTTACCGATTTTCGGTGATTTTTGAAATAAAATTCCAACCTAAGAATATATGTCAGGAGGATGGCTTAATTTTGGACCTTCGAAAGTTCAAGCATCGGTAGCAGCCAAAAGAATTCATAAAAAATCTAATTTCAATACTATTTTTGACCATTATAAAAGTAACGGTCGTTACTTTATAAATGTGCTGTTTTCAAATTTCGGAAACAAATATCATGTATTGTAAAATTTTGCACAGGATGTGTCAAGTAAAAAATCTCATTAAATTCTTTGTAATGTTTTCTTTAAGTAATAGGTTTATTTTCAAATCAAAGAAAATTAGTTCCCAAAAAAAAATGTTTTTAAAAAGTAACGGTCGTTACAATATACAAAAATATACGATTTTTGTGTTTGAATTCATTTATTGTGGGTAACAAAAAAAACATATATTTTTGTTAGTATAAAGAAAATTTAAGTTCATCCTTCGGAAAATGACAGATACATTTGTTTTGTGTAATATTAGCGGAAAAATACATAACAAATAATAATTTTATTTTTGAGCTGTAAGGGGTCATTTTTTTGGAATTACCCATGTACAAAATAAAATTATATTCAAAAAGAAATTATTTTTTTTTATATTCAAAAAGAAATATTTTTTTTATAGTTAAAAAAAAAATATTTTTTTTTTTTGAAATTAGTTTGACGCGGAAATAATTATTCTGAAATTAATCTATAAATAAATGGTTATGGATGTTGAGCCCATGGAAGATAGGGTTAAAAAATACAGTACCCAATAAACATGGGCAACAATTAAACGTTGTTAGCTTTAATTTGACCCCGGAGTCATAGTGGAAAGTAAAATTATGGAAAATATACCAATTTTGTAGGAGATTTCTGGTTCATTTTTAATTTTTTTTGGTGGTATTTTTGGGTAATTTTTCATAGAGCCGACCAAAGCAACATGTCATCAATATCATTGGCATTACTGACTTTTGTATACCAGCAAACAAAATCTACAATTAAAATGGGGAAGAACCTCAACGCACTCGCCGATAGAAAATAAAACCACAGACGAAACATCTCGCAAACTTTTCAAAAAAAAAATTTAAAACCGAATTTATTTTCCATTATTAACCGGAAGGATTGTACTTTCAAATAAAAAAAGAAATTTTAGAAAATATCCAGTAGCTTTTGTATAGAATCTTCAAAAAAAAAAAGTTATTTGGCGGACAATTGGGTACAATTGGGAGAGAGACATTTGTAGGGGGCTACCGCCAAATATAAAGCGGTTTCCTCCCACATTCAATATCGTTCATCCTTAGCCATCCACAAAACAATCCATAAAGTATCATCGGTTCATATTTGCGATCTAATTAAAAGAGCGGACGATCAAATAGCGAGTCGAATTGATTCTGAGTCGGTATAATAAACAAACGGTGTATCTAACTTTAGTATACGAAGTTATAATTCTCTATACCACAGCTCAGTGTAGGATGCAAAGTGTGGTCAAACTAATGAACAACAAAATAGTGTTTTCCAAGTATTTCCATTACAGAAATTTGTGCGCCAAGGATCGATTTTGGCGTGGACTATGTTGGGCTTTGGTATCAAATCGACAATTCAATTTCAAAAAGTCAAATGATTAAAAGAATAATTCTCGGAAATTTCCGGTACAGGAAAAAATCTTTACATTTTCAGTAAGTCATGAAAATGTTCTTAGTGTGTTACAAAAATCTATTGCATACTTTTAGGAGATCTATTTACTGAATATTGAATATAACAAGAAATTATTTTGGGGCGAAGAAGTAGAGTGTTATGAACAAAATAAAGAATAACATTTGCGATTTTAATTTTCAAAGTTTTTATATTTTTTGAGATACATAATTATAAAAATCAGTTTATGTTTTATATAAAAAAGTGTGTAATGGAGAGATTAAACACTCTCATGAAAGCCAAAAATTGAAGTCTTTGCTGATTGGGTCCTAAAAATGCATGAAAATGATCCGGAGCTCCATCGAAAAATCATCTTGACTTATGAGGCCCATTTTCACTTCTGGGGCTCGGAAAACCCAAGAGTTGTTGTTGAGAAGCCTCTAAATCCGCAACGTGTGACTGTTTGTTGTCCGCCGGGGTCATTGGACCTTACTTTTTCGAACATGAGGTTGGATCAACAGTTACGGTGAATGGATTGCACTTTCAACCAGATGGCGCTACGTGCCATACAACCATTGCTCGGGAAAAGTTTCCGGACCGTGTTATCTCTCGAAGAGGTGATCACAATTGGCCACCGAGATCTTGTGATTTAACACTGTGCGACTTCTTCCTTTGGGGTCACGTGAAAGATAAAGTCTACGGCAACAGCCCAGCGTCGATTCAAGACCTCTAAGATAGAATTCGTGAGGCTATCGAGGACATAGGGCAGCCACTTTGCGATTTGGTTATGGCAAATTTCAGGAAAAGAATATGGTCCTGTAAGCGTGATCGTGGTGGCCAATTGGCTGATTATATTTTTCATTATTAACGGCATCTTTATTATGAAATAAATATCCGATCATTTATTTCCAAAAATTTCATTTTTCTTTGAATACCAAAATAACACCTCTTGTTGGAGAACCCTGTATAATGTTAACTCGACTATTTTTCATGTACATTGGATCTTATATAACGTTATTTTGTCTTCGTGATCAATGGTTAAAAAAATCATTGTATTTTCGACTCTGTGTAGGCGGCGGACATGAAATTGAGTTTTGTTTGTTAATTTTGTCAATATAATGCTCGAATACAACTTTCACAAACATGTATGAAACCATCCCACGCGATAACATCAGCGCATATCAGACACACATCACCTCTCCATATATACATGGATCTCATTAGAATCGATAAAGTGACAGATGAAATTTTATTTCAAGATATTTTAAACGGAGTATGCGTCCTGTACCAGGGACAACCCTAGGTGACATTTATTTATTTATAGTCTAGGGAAAATTACAATCCTTACAGACTAGCTTAGGAATAGGAGTAGAATAAATTAGGAATTTTTTTTTTGGAGTTTTTGTTCCCAACCAATGTAACCACTCCTCATACACGATTGAGTCAATTACTAACTGGCGTACATTCACTACAATGTTCGGTCTCGTGTTACTTCGAGTATTCCCTGATGCAGTAATAAAAAAATATGTATGTGTGTATGTATATCGCTTAAAGCGCTATTTTCATATGCTGTTAAATCTGTGAATGTTGTTGTTCCCTCTACACATGTGTGTATATGTGTAACCTATGCCATCGGCTTCGAAAAAAATGCACTTTTTCAGAAAGGGTTATCGCTTCAAATCGATTTATTTTTAGGGTTCGAGGTTGTGTTTGTAGTTTTTTTATTTTTATTTTTGTTTGGTTTGTTTTGTTTCATTTCGTGTTAGAAATTTTTGGTTAAATTATTATCCTTAAGGGGTGACATTTCTTTCCAGTCTATTGCATTGTGAGCTCGGGCTGGTAATGGTGACATTTATGCTAAGGAATCCCGTGAGTGATGGGAGATGTTCTTTTGGAATAATTAAATGTTTACGATTTTAAACGGGAATGTATTAATTGAAGATGGGATAAAAATTTTAAAATTAAGTTGAAAAAATATGACAGGAAAACACTAGTATTGAACAAGTGAAACTATTTTCATTTCCAGTATTCAATTTAGAAGACCAATTTTAGGCAAAGATTGAAAAAAAATAGAGGTACATTTTTTAAAATGCATTTCAACCAAATCGGACAATTATTATCCCTTCCAATCTATACCAATTTTTTCAGCCCGATTCTGAATACTCCCGGGGAGATAATTCCCGGGGAATTTACATTTTTCAGAGAAGAAAATCTTCCTACTTAAAACAGACCAGGAAACAAACAAATCGTTTAACTCTGAATATTCGAAATTGTATGTCCCTTATTATTATTCGCTTGGTTTGTTTAGAAAAAGAGGATATTTTTCTCGAAAAAAAGTAAATTCCCCGGGAATTATCTCCCCGGGAGTATTCATAATCGGGCTGTTTATTTTTCTGTTTCCAGCCTATTGACAATTTCTAAAAAAAAAAAAAATTAAAAAAAAAAATTTTGAAAAAAAATAATAAAAAAAATTAAAAAAAAATTTTTTTACAGAAAATCAATTTTTTACTTCGGGGACCACAGTAAACTCTATAGAGTTTACTCATTACATTTTTTTTTGTATTCGGTCAAAATTTAAAAAAAAAAATAATAAAAAAAAATATTTTTGAAAAAAAATGTAAAAAAAAAATTTTTTTACACAGGGGACCACAGTAAACTCTATAAAGTTTATTCATTACAAACATTTTTTTTTTGTAATTGGTCACCACGGCCATAGAAGCCGATTGCCTGGACAGAAATTCCTCATTTTCCAATACTGATGTACGCTTTACTGATATTTTGAATTTGATATGTAAATTGCTTTTTTATATTTTATTTTGTATAGCTATATTATTTTTAATTCCACTGTATTTTTATACGCATATTTTTAATTGTTTTTGAATTAACTGAGCAGTAGTATTCAACATGGAGTAGTTTTTATTGTAATTTGTTACAATTGGCCGTAAGGCTTTAAATTACAAAATCTGTGCAAATAAATGAAATGAAATGAATATCACAAGTTTTAATTAAAAAGGTAGTAAGGAGTTTGCAATAATTAATGCGCTGTGAGCTCCAAATTAAATTGTGACAAAAAACTACCCTTGATTTTAAATCAATTTCATAGGTTTATCTCATTAACACGTTTCATTTCTCATTTTATTTTCTTATCCATACTTAGATTTTTTGTATTTATTGGTTACTTTAAATCAGTCGATTACACGCCAAGCATAACTGCCTAAAAAATAAAAATGAATTACCCCAGACTAAATCCATTTTTAATTAATTGGTTCTAATACAAAATCCATACATTTTTGTAAACGCGTTAAACCCTCAAAGGAGTAGATTGGCATTATGCGTTAAAGTGCGTTAAATGAAAATAATAAAAAAAAACAGAGGAAAAAATAAACAGCCCTCCATTGTTTTGAGTACAAGTAAGTAAATTTCACCAGTATATCCTTTAAATGTAAAGTGAATTTTGTTTTTGTTTAGGAGGTTAAACGCATTCTAGGCATTCGTAAACTCGTATCAGCTACAAAAGGATTTGTCGTTTCCAGAGAAAGGGTAACCTCACGCACGCATTCATAAGGGATTCGAACACACTCACACCCGCACACAGTCTGCCATCCATGAATACATTTCAATTATTTTGGATTTTATTTGGTATAAAATTCATACCGTATTTTACTCGTATCATAAGTGTTTTTACAAAAGCTTAAGGAAATTTGATTGGAAATGTGAGCGCGTCCTTGTTGACTCAATACACTCAATGATGATATGCATTATCGTATATTTTCCACTGAATTTGTATAGGGGAAAGACGAATACGAAAAATTATCTTTGATCAGTATTTTGCATTTCTAGAATTTTTAATTTTGACTTAAAGGCCCATCAACGTCGTTCTCAAAGAAATGCGGACCGATGACGCTGTCAGTCTAAATTCGGGTTGCATTAGACTCTCATGGATCTCATATGGATTGGTGTTTTTATTGACACCTATTCATCATATGTAAGCATATATTTTTATAAAAAAAAACAATTTTATTAATTGCAGATGGTGATTTGGCAGACTATCAGCCCGATTATGAAAACTCCCAGGTACATAATTCCCGGGGATTTTTTTTTTCGAGAATAATATCCTCTTTTTCTAAAGAGATCGGGAGAATAGTGATAAGGGACAGACATATGCGATTATTCGGAGGCAGCTTTTTTGTTTGACTCTCGGTCTGTTCAGAACTAAAGGATTTTTTATCTGAAAAAAGTAAATTCCCCGCGAATTATCTCCCAGGGAGTTTCCATAATCGCACATACGTATATAGATGTCAAATGCCGAGCTTCAGAATACCCGTTACATGTTACAGTACCCACATCTTTATTGTCTCCATACTTAATTACTATTCTCGCTTATTTGTCTTAATTGATAAATCCCCATTAATTTTGTTGCGGCTCTTTGCTTCTTGCAGGAAATAAATATATATATATATTAATTTTGCTCCTTTTTCATACAAGACAAAAAAAAACACTAAATTACCTTCGGCTAATTACCCATTTGGTTTAATTTAATCAACGAATTTATCCCCGGAATAAGTTTGACTTTGAATTTCTTTCGCATATTTACCCGAAAGAACTTTTGACTACAGATCTGGCAACTACAACAAAGTTCAAATGTACACTTTGGCAAGTCTTTAGAAAATTTAAAAAAAAATCACGAAAATTTATATGAGAAGTTGGGGAAATGCATCCAGAAAATGCTACTCAAACTTCAGGAAATTACATGAGGATGGGGGCATGGTCCCAGGCCCCCTTTATAAAAGTGTCGTTACTCAAACTTCATGAAATTGCATAAGGATGAATACAATGTACATTTTGTCGCTGTTATTTTTTACTTTGTTTTTATTTTCACACAACTTGAAAAAATTACAAAAAATTAAATGATAGCGAAATACAGGGTTTTCCAACAAAAGGTGTTATTTTGAATCCCCCGGTATGTCGGTTGCTGTCACTTTTGAAGCTTTTATTCTTTGACATTTGACAAGTAGGAACTACGCCATTACAGAAACGCACAACGCACTGAACTTATTAAAATTCACTACAAAAATGGTACAAATCTTGCAGTCACAGTTCGCAAAACTAAAAAGTTTCCGGATCGTGTTATCTCTCGAAGAGGTGATCACAATTGGCCACCGAGATTAAACTATTAAGTTGGAGTTACCCAAATTTGAATCCTGGGAGTTTTTTTATCATGTGTTCTGTAGCCTCTCACGGAATCTACTCAAAAAATCTGGTGGCTTTTTTAACGTGAGTTTCCTCACATAATGTCGATTCTCTGCCTCATTTTGAGTCACTTTTCAAATCCTCGTACTCTACATCGGGAACTGGACTTAGTGGGCTGTATGCTCGACCGGCTACTCGACAAATTCCAAGAAAGCGTACAAAGATTGGGCTCAACGCCATCTAAGCAACATAACTTTTGCCAAGTAGCCGGCCATAAATACCTGCCGCTTCCCCCCGGGGGTATAGATTTTTTGGCATGTGCCCCAAACCCCTCGATGGCTTTGGTACTGACATCTTCTTCAGGGACATTGCAGTTAATCGAATGATTAACTTTAGGGTGTTGGTATCCGTGGCTTCCCAAAGTATCGTAGGTCTTCCAACATTCACTTACAACAGTGGTTCTTGGAAAAATCCATTTTTTTGTAATGGGAATGAGACTGTCAATGTCTCTATTATCCACGGGGACCATGAAACAGTGCCCTGTTTCCCCCTCATACCCCCCGAACAGCAACTGGCCCTCAACGCGCTTCCATCTGTTGTATTTTCCGGTCCACCAATGAGTGTAGCTTTGATAAGTACATCATCGTATGTTACTTCTCGGCGAAGGTATCCAGAAAACTACTGTAATTTGTCAGATTATCGTCAGATCTATGTACAAAAGCTTCTTACAGCCACTGATGTTTCTCTTATATGACGTTTGAAGTGTTTTGTTACACAAACACGCCAGCGCTAAAACAATGACAACGTTTGATTTGTTCAATTATTCGTATTAAATAACGAACTAGTTGTACAAATGTAATCACGGCCTTGAATGTTTCCCTCGTGAGGCGTATTTACATTACACCAATTACTCTTGTATGACGTTCGAACTGTTTTGTTACACAAACATGCCAGCACTAAATCAATGACAACGTTTGATTTGTTCAATCATTTTTATTCAATAACGAACTAGTTGTACAAATGTAATGACGGCTTTGAATGTTTCCCTCATGAGGCGTATTTACATTACACCATTTTTACGTTTTTGTACCAAACTTCCAGAATTCCATATTTTGGATCTAAATTTAAACTGAAAGTTTTTATGAAAGAACGTCGGCTTAGTTACCATAATTGCAATATTTCAAAATTGGAAAAGAAAATATTTTGAATCTCGCCAGCGCTCCATGAACATCTTTCCTTATTTCCACACTTCTATTATTCAAACAGATATTTTTCCTCTAACGGTTTCCTCAATACGCACAATAATTTGTTCTTTCTGTGAGGAAAAACCAATTGTACAACTGCCCAAATTGTACAACAAAGAACATCGTGTCGTAACAAACATAAATTGCGATTTTTGTTGACAAAAATCGTTAGACGTCAAAATATCCACTAAAACTCGTCGAAGTGTCAAAAAATCGACAGAGTTGGCAGCACTGCTGTGTGTTTGTGTCAAGCGAGTGACAGATTTTTTTTACACGGTTGGGCGAAAAGTGAGTCGAGAAATCGAACAAAATTTTTCCTTCTGATTGTGTGAAAACATTAAATAAATTCTACTGTTTTTCTCCTATAGAAACTCTTAACGAAAACGGAAAAATGATTAACGCCGTGTCGCGTGCTTATTTGCGTGCCAGCACACAAGCTGTTCCTAATGGTTTGAAACCTGCCGTCCTCAGTGGGACACAGGGTAAGAGAGTTGTGGTCGCCAGTCAAACGGAAAAGAATGCTCCTTGTGGCAATACCAGAGCCTCGACAGCATTACAAAGTGATTATTTAGAAACTACTTAAAGTTTAGTACATGCTGTGAAAAAAATGCAAAACGAATTTCGGTGAATTTTGAAAGAAAATAGCATTTAACTTTGCAATTTTTTCCTTTCATTATGTAATTTTTTGAGGTTATGAAATAGTAGAGTAACAAAAACGGCTGTAGCAGCTCTAATGTTATGATAACATCGGAATGTTATGCCGAATTTTGCGGAAAACTCAGCTGTTTCCTTACTGGTCCATTAAAAACTTTTATAATTTCTTCACATACGCAATTGATTATTTGAGTGATCATTAATTTATCCTTTGCTTACTTTTCCAGCTACTCAACAAGTCCGTTTTTCCCACACCGACTTGCAAGCCCCTGACTTTACACCTTATCGCCGGGATTCGGTAAAGGATGTCAACCGCAAGAATCAATCCTTCGAGGACCGCAAGGCCTTCTCCTACATGTTGGTAGGTGCTGGTGCTGTTGGTGGCGCTTATGCCGCCAAGGGTTTGGTTTCTGCTTTCATTAGCTCCATGAGCGCATCCGCTGATGTGTTGGCCATGGCTAAAATTGAAATTAAATTGGCTGATATCCCTGAAGGTAAATCCGTGACATTCAAATGGCGTGGCAAACCTCTGTTCATCCGCCACCGTACCCAAAGTGAAATTTCCACTGAACGCAGTGTGCCAACTGCCACTTTACGTGATCCCGAAACTGATGATGTATGAAATCCATTAACAATTTAAGAAGAACCAGTGGGAAATAATGCATTTTTTTAATTCTTTTCAGCAACGTGTTACCAAACCTGAATGGTTGGTTGTCATTGGTGTCTGCACACATTTGGGTTGTGTACCCATTGCCAATTCCGGCGATTTCGGTGGCTACTATTGCCCCTGCCACGGTTCCCATTACGACGCATCTGGACGCATTCGTAAAGGTCCTGCTCCCCTTAATTTGGAAGTGCCCGCCTATGTCTTCCCCGATGAGGGCACTTTGGTTGTTGGTTAAATATCCAAACGTACTCGAGACGACGAAATTCAAATAAACTGTGTTTGAAACTAAACCGTATTGTTCAGATTGTAAGCTTATAAAAAAACCGTAACATCATAGAAAATATTACAACAATGATTTGGAAGCTTGATTATAATATAATAGTTAAATGAAAGATAAACCAAATAAAAAAAAAACTGAAAAATCCAACAACACATAGGATATGTGATAGAAATTGGAAAACTAATGATGAAAATATTGAATTAATACGGGCGCAATGTTGTAGTTGTTTTTTTTTTTTAATGATAGATAAATACTGCGAAATTTGCAGATTCTCGTTGCCGACGATATATTAAATGTTTCAACTTTTTATTTAATTGTTCTTGTTATATGTAATAAAGATTTCAAGATTCTGACGAGTTTTCCATTTACGTTCAGCACTGAGATTATACCTAGTCGCAAATTTCGTAAAGTAATTTATTCACATAAAACGTTTTGTTTTATTTTATATATTGTTTATTTCGAAAAATGCGCGTTGTTCCTTCATGCCTCGGCATATTTAAATACTGAAAATGGTGAATTTTCAAGATTGCCGTATAATGTTTTGATAACTACATAGAAAATTCCATTTGAAATTATTATCCTTTTCAATGATAGCGGTAAACAAGTAAAACGATTAAATGCTCAAAAAACTCAATTGCTGAAATTGGTATAGCCAATTACAATGAGGTCCTGTCAGCACATCCTGTACGCATTTGAGCCTTATTTATAATTATAGCGATGTCTTTGTATACTGTTTTGTTATTGAAATGTTGGGGAACTCATTCAGAAGAAGTGAGTCTTCGCACGGAGCTTTATTTCTGTTCAATTTAGTTATTTTTTGCAATTTTATCTCTATTACTCACTTATTTCCCTTAACATTTCATGAAGCAACAGACGGGGAAACTTCTCTCGAAATCAGTGAGCTGTGTACGATATAATTTGTATGTACACTGACCGAGAACTACTGTTTAAAGCCGGCTCCGAACGGCTAATGCTTTTCTAGAGAAGTTTTACATGGCTTAGAGATTGCTGTCTTACTCGTAAGGTCGCCAACATTTTATCTCTATTAGGATGATCAATTTCTATTCGATAATTGCTTTAGTATTCATCTCTGTTCTTGATCCTTATCGTTATAAATTTGTTTATAACTTTGAAACTATCACTGAGATTAGAAGGCAAAAATAAACAGCCTAAGCCATGATGTCCAATGTTTGCAATGCTTTCTAAGTAACAAACAGGGGATTTTGAAGCCTCCAATCAGCCGTTTGTTGTCTTAGGCTACAAAAAAATTAGTTGTAATTTTTTTTAAAAATCGTGTTGTTATGAAAAATCAAATCTTAAAAAATTGCATTTAAAAATTAAAAAACTATCCATAACCAAATGTTGATCCTTTTTGTACTCAGGGAAGCCAGTACCTCAGAATTGTATGTCTTTTATTTTAATGTATTATAAGGGCAACACACTGGCTTTTGTCGGTAGCCACAGCATTATTTGCGCTTTCCTGGGAAGTAATTCTTGTAGGTCTTGTTGATTACAACAGGAATTGGTGAAGAGCCTGTACAATTTCCCAAACAACCCCAAAATCTTGATATCCGATTCAAAGCCCGGTTTTACGCTCTTATAATTCTGTAACATAGCTGAGTATAAACTGTTTTTTAGTTTCTTGCAGGATTTAAAAAGAAGGGAATTATACCTTTCGAACAATTTAAATTTTATGTAAGAAAACTTGGGAATTGTGTTGTAATTTGTTTGCCAATTTTCTGTGAGATAACCGTACAACCTGTGAAATTATTTTAAAATCACTTTTTCTAAGGAATAAGAATCATCCTAGTTTTTAACATCCACAAGTAAATGACAGAGCCCATAAATCCACAATAAAAGACGAACCCCTTATATGCTAGGTTCCAGCTGCGTTTGGAGATTTACATTTGTAGAATCACACTTCTTCACGGACTATGCAGGAATACAATGGTAAAACAATGGTCCATAAAGGACTAAGTGTGTCTAATGCCTATACTTAACCGACCCTCACCTACCCATATACTGATTTGGTATAATATTTAACCAAGTTTAAGAAGGAAAAAACCATCTGTTTACTATCTATATGAACGTATTTATAGAAATCCACTGTGTTAGGACACATAATTTAGAGAAATCCAAAGAAAACTTTATTAATTTGATTACATAAATACAGCATGTAAACGGGATAAGTATTTTGGATGAGAATGTGTACAGTACTATGTGTATGTGGTGAAAAACGATAGATTCAAATCGATTCGATTTCGTGTATCAATTCATGGTCCATTAGGAATTAATTGATTAATTGCACTTTTTTGACTTAAATGATGTTAAATATCGTTAAAAATCTTACATACTGATAATACAATGTAATTGATTAATAAATGACGAAGTCGATCAATAGTAGAACATTTTTTGTCCAGTTGAAAGCGCTAGAGTTTCCAACAAAGGACACTTATATTGAGTAGATATTTAAAATCCGGAATAACCCAAATTTGTTTGGAAAAATTTGCTCATGTTTGACATTTGGAAATGCACAAATTCAATAAAAAAAAAAATCAGTCTCCCCGACATACTTAAACACTACGATTTTCAGATTCCACCACATATCGTATTGTGTTTCTCTTATTTCACCTCGAACGGATAAAAGGTAAAGTGATTTCATTATGTTTTGATATAAAGGGTTTTCCAACAAGAGGTGATATTTTGAATCACCCGGTAGCTGTCACTTTGAAGCTTTTATTCTTAGACATTTGACAAGCAGAAACTACGTCATTACTTAAAATGGAACGATATAAGCTTCAACAGTGCATTGAAATTATTGAAATTCTCTACAGAAATGGTGCAAATCTTGCAGTCACAGTTCGCAAAACTAAAGCATTTTTGGGTCGTCGTGAAGCACCTTGTCGGACCGCAATACAGAAATTGGTTGGCAAAATTAGAGCTGTTGGGACAAGTGAGTGATGTGAAGAATAAAACCCGTGCACGTCGCTCAAGAACAACTGATTGCTGGTGTAGCCCAAAATGTTAAAGAAACCCCAGGTTTGTCGATTCCTCGTCGTTCTTTGGAATTGGGCATTCCACAAACGTCATTACACCGTATTTTGCATAAACACTTGGGTCTTAAGGTATTAAAAGTTCAGTTAACACAAGAACTCAAGCCGGCCGATCATCAACAACGTCGTGTCTTTGCTGATTGGGTCCATGAAATGCATGAAAGTGATCCGGAATTCCATCGAAAAATCATCTTGACAGATGAGACCCATTTCCACCTTGGTGGCTACGTCAACAAGCAAAATTGTCGCATCTGGGGCTCGGAAAACCCAAGAGTAAATGTTGAGAACCTCGCCACCTCAGCGTGTGACTGTTTGGTGAGCTTTACGGTCCGGTGGGGTCATTGTACCTTACTTTTTCGAAAATGAGGTTGGATCAACAGTTACGGTGAATGGATTGAGCTATCGAGAGATGATTAATACTTTTTTATGGTCTGAATTGGATGATATTGATCTGGACAACGTTTACTCTCAACAAGACGGCGCTACGTGTCACGCAAGCAACGATACCATTGCTCTTTAACGGGAAAAGTTTCCGGACCGTGTTATCTCTCGAAGAGGTGATCACAATTGGCCACCGAGATCTTGTGATTTAACACTTTGCGACGTCTTCCTTTGGGGCCACGTGAAAGTTAAGGTCTACTGTAACAGCCCAGCGTTGATACAAGACCTCAAAGATTGAATTCGCGAGGCTATCGAGGCAGCCACTTTGCGATTTGGTTATGGAAAATTTCATGAAAAGGATATGATCCTGTAAGCGTGATCGTGGTGGCCATTTGGCTGATGTTATTATTAACGGCATACTAATTGGGACGGTTTATGGTCCGGCGGGGTCATTGCTCTTTTACGGGAGAAGTAAAAGTAAATAGGCCACCGAGATCTTGTGATTTAACACCTTCTACGCCAACAGCCCAGAGTCGATTCAAGACGTCAAAGATAGAATTCGTGAGGCTATCGAGGACATAGGGCAGCCACTTTGCTATTTGGTTATGGGAAATTTCATGAAAAGGATATGGTCTTCTTTATTATGAAATAAACATCCGATCATTTATCGCAAAAAATACCATTCTCTTTGATTACCAAAATAACACCTTTTGTTAGAAAACCCTGTAGTCGCCAAATTAGAATGCCATCATATTTTTAGTCTATCAAGTGGAAGGCGATGGCATACTTGCAATGGAGAAACTGCAGTTTGTCGGGAACAATATCATTTGTTTTGCATCTGACAGAAGGAATCTGACCACAAAGATAAGAAATATGTTTATATGGGATATGTGAGTTGGGTTCCGGTGCGTGTCATGTCCTCCACATAACGTAACAGAATGAATTCGGAAGGGAGTTATTTTAACAATTAATCAATTACAACAAACTTGAAAATATAGTTAATTCGCATTTTGCAAAATTTCTAATGCAGAAACAATTAGTTGTTATTTTATAAATGTTGTTATTATTCATAATTCACTACTTACTTGCTTATTTCCCTTAAAATTCCATGAAGGGACAGGCGTGGAACTTCTCTCAAATCAATGAACTTTGTACGATATTGTTTGATTATTCACGTATTCTCTTACTCCTAAAATCAACGAGTAAGCCCGGGTTTGCTGTGTCATGGTCGCGCACACACACACACCAACCACCACGGTGTCTCACAAGTAAAATCCTTGCAAAATGAGAATATTAACATTAACAATTAGAATTCCACTTATTTCACAGTTCCTAGTGGAGATTAGCGATCCCGCGCTTCTTAAGGATCGTCGTTCTTATTAGCAAATTCTTTTAAAGAGTGACCGTGATCACTTTTCACTTATTAGAAAACAAAAGTGGCCGGCCACTTACTTCAATGATTTTAGCGCGCAAACTGGCATTTCTGTTACTACAAACGTCACTGTCGGTATTCAATCACGGTAATGAATAACCGTTTTGAAATACGATTACATCAATCACAATATGTTCCGAAGTATGTATACCTAAATGAATATGTTCTAGCAACTTTTTTCGATGTGTACAATTAACGATTTTCTCACAAAAAAAAATAATGTAGGCCTCATTGACCAGAAGATTAAATCACGAAAATGGAACCAAAACAAAACTGATAGTGAAGGCAAGGCAACACTAAATAGTTTCGAATCACAATCAGATGTCCAATGTTTCTTAATTTTATTCACAATATTATCCTCATAATATATACTAATATTCCTTAATGCCTTAATGAAAGTATTGCTTTTCAGTATTTCTTCGGTGTAAGTAATAATTTTTGAGAGGTTTTTAAATTTTTTGCAAAAAAAAATGTAAATAGTTGACATCATTGTCCAGAAGAGTAAATCGCGAAAATGGAAACAAAACAAAACTGATAGAGAGTGCAAGGCAACAGAGATGGTAAATCGTGGGCCGTGGCACAATCAAATCTATTTTGGCACTTTTTCACAACTCTCACAAATTAGGTAACATTTATTATATAACATAACTCATATCACATTTTTATTGTAAAATCGTAAAAAAAAATAGTTTTTCCAATTGATGTGTTTAGAACTTTTTTGTCAAAGCAAAAAATACTACTTCAGGACTGGAGCAATTGCGAAAGAATGAATAGGGAAAAGTTACTGTTGGCACTATTGGCCCTATTTGGGCACATTTAATGTGTCATTGCGGTACCAATTAATAGAATACCACCATTGCAAGGCAACATCTCAATATTGAATCAGATGTCAAAAAGAACTGTAATAGTAGAGACGTAGACGTACGTTCGAAAATATAGAAAAATTCACAATAAGATCCACAATACCACAATAATAAATAAAGTTCCAAACAAAATTCGTGTTCATTAAAATAATTTTTTAGGAAAACTAACAAAATAACGCAAGAGAAGTGATTAACAAGGCCGAAGTTTCTGGATTAAAACAACCAGCAAAACAGAAAATACAACGCACTTCAAAAAAAAAAAAGGAAAAAAAAACTCCGGATACAAGTAAAAAGTGAGAAAAAAGGAGAAAAAATAAAAACTAACAACAAATTGCAAATTGTGTCATATAGCAGAAACAGAAGCAACAACTGACAATAATTAGTGAATGTTAATAAATTGCAAAAAAAGAATGAATTGAAAACAAAATTCAAAGGAAAACATCACAGCACCAATTATAGAGTAACAACAAAAGACAAAAAGTAAAAAAAAGAAAATCAAAGAGTACAAAATAAGAAATTCATCATATCCCAAAGCCGTCCCATACAATTACTATTCGTGGTGTTTTTTTTTCCAAATTACAAAGGGGTCGTTCGTTCATTACTTTGCGCAAACAAGCCGGTGTTTCCTCAAAGTTACTGCTCCCTACATCCCTCCCTCATCATCCCTCATTCCACATATTACGTCCTTTCCATAAATCCATTAACCCCGCAGATATTCTATTTTTTCTTCTTTTTTTTTTTTTTGTTGAATTTCTAACCTCTCAATAATTAAGACCGTTATTTCCGTTGTTTCTTTTTGTTGTTCGTTTTGTGCCCTTCCCTAACCTCTAACCTGCATGTTCCAGTGTTCTTCTTACCTCTATGACCGTTTATTACAATCACAACAGAATTTTATACAACTCTTTGCGGAATTTCCATTTGTGACCAACTTTGACCGCCAGCATTTAGTAATAACAACGATGTCCACGGCATTCCTAACCGCGATAGCGGTTATCCTATGCATTCTATTTCGCATTTTAAACGTTAACAGTCAACCGCTCAAGCCGAGCGTTTGGTGTTTGGATCAACAGTTTTTGGATTGTATATATAAGATTGCTCCCGTATTGAAAGAACCGTAAGTATAGAATATTTTTGTTATCTACCTATAATCTTAAAAGTGTGTACTTTCCCAAATATCAGCTGTGAAATCAAAGTGGGGACATGTTAAATATTTACCAGTTGCGCAAGTGTTATTAATTGAGTGTTATTAATTGATGATTGTATTAGCTTTGGCTGAAATGCACTTTACCAGTCGTAAGCCCGCCTGATGAAACTGTAAATGCCACCCCCTTCAGAGTTGTCCACTAGTTACGATCCCTAGGGATCCACAAAATTCATCAAAATCGAATAGTTCAGATATATGCCCAAAGGGTCTCCACAAAAATAGTTTTCAACATTGGAAACCAAGAGGTGTTTTTTTTGGCATTCATAGAAAAATTACACTTTTTGAGATAAATGATCGGATGTTTATTTCATAATAAAGTGGAAGGTATGCCGTTAATAATAAAGTACCATATCCTTTTCATGAAATTTTCCATAACCAAATCGCAAAGTGGCTGCCCTTTTTCCTCGGTAGCCTAGCGAATTCAATTTTATAGGTCTTGAATCGACTCTAGGCTATTGGCGTAGACCTTATCTTTTACGTGGACCCAAGGTGTTAAATCGCAAGATCTCGGTGGTCAATTGTCACCTCTTCGAGAGATAGCACGGTCCGGAAACTTTTCCCCTAAGAGGGCAATGGTTTCGTTGCTTGTGTGGCACGTCTTGTTGAAAGTAAACGTTGTGCAGATCAATATCATCAAACTCAGACCATAAAAAATTATTAATCATCTCTCGATAGCGCAATCCATTCAACGTAACTGTTGATCCAAATTCATTTTCGAAAAAGTAAGGTCCAATGACCCAGCCGGACCATAAACCGCACCGCAAAATACGTTGTAATGACGTTTGTAGAATGCCGAATACCAAAGAAGGACGAGGAATGGACAAACCTGGGTTTTCTTCAACATTTTGGTCTACAGCAGCAATATTCTAAGTTGTTCTTGAATGACGATTAGTTTTCCGAACTGTGACTGCAAGAGTTTCACCATTTTTTCCGTAGAAAAACAATAGAAGCAGAATTATTATCGCACACACTACCTACCACACCACGGCCGTTTGCCTAAATTATTTTATTCATAAAGTCATTTCCAAATTCGAATGAATGAAAATCTCATCGTAAGTTTCTATTTTGAAAATCTTTGAAAATTTCAGATCGATATTGTGGAAATTTGTATGTTTTCCTTCGTTCACATTCAAACTTTCCAACCGCTGTTAAATTATTTCCGAAAAATATCAAAAAACCCCTACTGTGCATTAGTAAATGTCAGTAGATGACTTGATCTGTCTACTTCTGCGATTAATATGCAAATTTCCATTTGTGCAGAGAAATGTCGACGTCCACAGAGAAATGTCAAAGTCCACATTTGGTTGCTGATTATATGATGACTGTGTCATATGCATATGTATGTATGTATGTGCGTATGAGCGCAATTTTGCCGGTAAAACAAAAATTAAACTCAATTTGCTTTTGTTTATAGTGGGCAGGGCTGAGAATAAATTAGAGGTATACTTTTTTGCGATTTGTTTAACAACAATACTTTACGTAATATTTGTTTATATTCCTTATAAATACGTACAAGTGCACTGTACGCATACGTATCAATTTATTTTTGTTCGCGTAATCATATCTTTGCGTAGAAACAATTCGGAAACATAACAACAAATAACAGATATTGTTGAAATGGAATTTATCTGTGATTTTGTTTTGTACTTTTTTGGTTTGTTTGTTTTTTATTAATTTGACTATTCAGATTTATGTACATGAGTTCATTGCGTGCATTGGACAGGGAATGTTTTGGTTGATCAGTTTTTGTTTCTTGTCTTATTTCGTGGAACGATTAATTAATTCCTCATATGGCATCACAGAAAACCGATTGTTTCACTGGTTCTAGATCGCATGCTGTACCATTCGAAATAGAGAAGAGGCGACCACTTTTCCTAATAACTCAAAAGCTAAATCTGTTTGCAATCGCGAACACTTAATGAAGGACTGGCCGCTAGGAAGTCTTTACAATATTCAAAGAAAGGCGCTATAAGAAAATAAAATCCCACCAATAAAATGTTTGTTATAGTTTGACTTACTATCGAAAGGATTAATTGAACGATGAAACAAATTTTTAGAAATATCCGGTTTATTGAATTCCATATGGTGACACCAGTAATTTATTTTGGCGGAAAACAGGCTGGGAACTAATTTCAAATTATTGAGCTACGCAAGCTATACTTGGTATACTACTATTTAAAGCAGTCCAGTGTTTTTTCTACTCTATTACTCATAAAGTCAGCGGTATTTACGAGACGAATACGGTTGTTGACAAATGTCGATTGTTCCTAATAGGGAATAAGTCCACCTTTGGAGGGTTAACATCCTTTTGCTCGTCACAATTCCGCTGCAATCGCAGAGTTGTAATTAAAAGGATATTTTTCCACATTAACATCTCGTTTTCGTTGTCAAAGTAAATTCAATCAAAAGATAAAGGAAAAGAAGTGGGCGTTACACAAAGCGAAAATGAGTGACTGGTATTCGTTCCCATAGGTTTTCTCCGTAATCGTGGGACAGTCAGTAAATGAAAATTGTTATGCCAACGAGCCTCAAGACTCAAAAACATCCAGTGAATATCTTTTGAAACGATTATTGTCGAAGCTTCATTGCAAATTCGTCTTTTAATTCGATATACAAAGTAAATCTGATCTCATCTGTAGTGGAAAAAAGCACGATATTGAAAGCTATTTCTCCGTAGTCGGAATACGCGTACGTTTTTAGAATACTTATTTCCCTTAACATTTCATCGGGGAAATTCTCTCGAATCAGTGAGCTGGGCGTGGTATAATTGTTCCTACTGTTTAAATCCAACTGCAAACGGCTAATGTTTTTCTAGGGAAGTTTTACAATGCGAAGAGATTATTCTCGTACCCGTAAAATCGCCAGCATTTACGTGGTGGTATACAAATGTTTTGATAGTCTTTCCCGGTGTTGAATCTGGGTTTACTTGGGTGATATCTGCACACAATACCTACCACACCAAGGCCGACCAAGGCTTTCTCTAGCAAGACACGAATTCAAAGCGTTCCAAAAAACGTAATATAATTTAAATTCAGATTAATTTAATAATTACAGAATCATAAACATGAAACTGGAAAGAAACATCTGAAACAAAAGTTTGCATACTGGTTAGCAACCCGATTTTAATAGATTTTTAACCACAACCGATGAGCGAATATGTACAAAAAACATACGAGTACATTTAAAGAGATGCTTGTGTGCCAAGTTTCAAACTGATAACGACAACATGTTGATTGAGTCGTCCAGCTGAGAATATGAGCACAAATTTTCACTAATTTACTGAAAGGCTCGTTTCTATTTCGGTCTATTGTCAAAATTCACACATACAAATACTTTTAAATATTTGGAGAAATTCAAAATATTGTGATGATGAAATGCAAATGAAATGTAATAATGAAACGACAATTATTTTATTATTGTTTTAAATATTATTCATCATTAGATTTCAGAATTCATTATCATCAAAAATATTATTTATCAAAGTTTGCAAAAAAAGTGTAATATTTATTTTGGCGGCAAACGTCTACAGGCGACAATGAAAGCGAGAATGTTTACCTGACGTTGTAAAAGTACTCTTTTTAAAAGCTTATTCTGTACCGCGTATTTAGTGCAAGAGTTATGTAAATGAATTCCCTTTTAATATACATATCTAGATTGTAAGTTTTTTTTAATTTTAAATTTAATGAAAACTTAAAATCTTACGCCACATATTTGTGATAAACACCCCACTAGTTTTTGATAAAATAGCAACTCTTTTTTTTTACGAATTTTTGGGTTTCGATTTGTATAAGAAAGTCCATTGCATGTTTGGAATTTTTATAAATTAAAAAAAAAATTGACAACATTCGATTCCTATTATTCAAAGTTGACCAACCGATAAATACTTTTTTTTTACCGAATTTTAACACGGCATAGATATTACACGTAAAGCCACCGTCATTTACGATCTGGAAACGTCCGTTTTCAAACTTTTTGGTGTTTCTGCTAAGACAGTACCGTGTGTTATTCGCACTAATTGATTTGATGTGATTTTAGTATTTTTTCTAATTTAATTTCAATCTCTCACTTGCAAAGTCCTCCATTAAACTGTGAAATTTTGTGCATCAGGAATGCAATTTTCCACAACCTGCTGGAAGAGGTTTCTTTAATCTCAAATTCAGAAAAGGAATGTTTTCATGCTGCAATGACTTTTAAAAATGGCCCAATCGGGAATTTCACCCACAATGTGACAAACCATAATGTTCATATTTGAATGAAGTACATATCGCTCATTTACTTGAATAGTGGCATAATTCAAAATTCACTTTATATATTTTTGCTCTTGGAAAAGCTGTAAATCTCTAATTTAAATTCGCTTTTGTTCTACTGAGTATTGTGCATTCATATGACAGGTCTCCATATTATTGAAATAGCCTGTAGTTCATTTTCTATATTTGGAAAGTACGACGAAATTGACAATTTTAAACGGCTCTCCTGAAAAAATCCTATTTTGAGTTATGCCACTATTCAAGTAAATGAGCGATATGGATGTGTGTTTTTCCTTTAATATTGAAGTTTTTGAAAATAAATGTTAATTCTGTTCTTTTTTTGGAAAACATTATATATTTGAACTGTTCCATGCTGTTGTATTAACATTTTGGACCAGGGGAAATGGAGCAGATGATTACGTACTTCGAATTTATAATTTAGAATTCCACACCATAACAGCATTGAAATTGGTTAGCTTTCCGTAGGTCAAAGAGGAAATGTTATTCGGAATTGTCGTTTTCAACTCACTTTCATAATTTTTCACTTCTCAAAAATATTTTGTAATTGACAATTTTATTATCAAAAAATCAAACATGTGGTGACAAAAAGACTCCCACATTCAGAAACGGAGCCTTTCCCTCACATCTTAAATTATAATTTAATAATATTTCTCCAACTAAACATCACAAATCATATTAAAGAAAATAAATTAATATTTCCCTCTTCGAATATGCAAACATGAAAAAAGACATAATTCCAGATACAAAACACAGTGTGTTAGTGTTGGACGATAATTTTTCTTAATAAATCCTTGAAATTAATTTGATTGCTTTGTACCTTCGTCACAATTTTGTTCAGTTTCATCAAAATTAGCAAGCGTAATATCTTGTACTATAATTCCCCGAAAGGCTCAATTTAATTGGCAATATAAAGAAGATATTGAATTTCACCATTGACTATTTTGCTTTGGTATTTTCTTTTTGTAAATAAAAGACAGTACACACTACTTTTTGCATCAACGTACATTTGTCATTGATGTTGATTCTTCGCATATTTAAATTTACTTTAGGCGATTACAAAATATGTCGAAATCAAAGCATCAAATTTGTTCTTTTAAAGCGTTTGTGGTAGTGTGTGCGGCTATCACAGGGTAAACCCCATCAAACACCATCGAGAAAGAGAGCAGTCTTTATTTAAACAGTAGGTACCGGTCAGTTAGTATACAAATTATATCGTGGGCAGCTGACTGATTAGGGAGAAGTCTTGTTTGATTAGATTTCTTTTAAATTTTTACAAGCATGTACAGTAAATATGACGAGGAATTGATATGTGTCCCAGATTTTGTATTTCAAGAGAAGTTCCATGTCTGTTCCTTAATTAATTTATTTATTTATTTCAATCTATTTGGCTGAGCCCTTACAGATCGATTTCTTACAACTACGTACTTAAATCGAACACAATATATTCGAAAAGCGCTTTTTTAAAAACTGCACGATTCGAGAGAAAATCTAAATGATTGCATACATTGTTACACAAAACTAAACATCTTGTTACAACTTCATTTAAACAATAATTATATCTATGAAAGTATTCATAGAAAAGAGTATGTTCCCTCAAATTTCTCCTAGGAACATTAAATGGAATTAGTTGCAAAAGCTCCGGCGAGTCAATTTTTATCTTTTTTTATCTTTAATAAATATAATTTTATGTACTACTCTTCGTTGAGCTAAAGTATTTAAACCAAGTAACTGACAGCGAGTCTCATAGGCAGGCATACCATAAGAATCGTACACATTTCTTAATGCAAATTTTAATGAAGTGTTCAGGGAGAACGGAGACTTTAAGTTACTGAATTACTTATGAAATTATTTCCTATTTGGTAAAGAGTAATTTTTTTCATATTTATTTTATGTATACAGTTCTAAGAAAATTCGAAGTTCGAGTTATGGAAGTTCCACTGTATACATATATATAAACACGATAATGATTTTAGTATGTCTGGTTAGCAACGTCCGATATTGGCAAATGCCAATTTTTTTCTTTGTTCGTCAACAACAAATTCAATTGCTTTTAGTTTTCAATTGCAATTACAATTATTGTTGACCATATAGTCTATACAATTGTTTTCCGAAATAAATGACACATCCATTTCCTTTAGTCTAGGCCGTAAACCATAAGGGTGATGTGTATATTACGTTAATCATTGCGTTTGTCATTACGACCTTGAAATGCTCCGCGGACTATTAGTATGTATTACATGATTCTTACCGTAAAGGCTTTATCCATGGATTGACTACAATGTGGCAATATGTGCAATATGAAATCGAAATTGCGATAATGTTCCAAGAAAGAGTCCTGATGTGGATTTTTAATTCAATTGAATTTAGTTTTAAATTGGTAATGAATGACAATAGCAGATAACGAAAACTATGTTCCAAACACATAAAGTGAAATAACTGAAATATTTTTGAAAACGGACTTTATAATTTTAAAACTTTGCAGTTCAAGGAAGTTTTTAATTGATAATAGATACAAATTAACCGAGAACGAGAAAAATGTTCCAAACCACGAATAACTGGGAATTTGTTAAATACAATTTCAAAATTGTTATGCTAATAAAATGTTTTTCTTGTATGAGGTATTTTTTGACGAAATTAAATTGAATTTTCAAAATTTCAAATTCTAAATTTAAGATTATTTTTTTGTTATGTATTTATATATGTATTACTTCAAAATGATTAAAAACGCGAAAAACAAAGAATTTTAAAAATATGTTGGGGGAATATAATTCGAAAAATGTGAAAAGTAGTCTATTTGGATATATTTCTACAATATATATCCAGTTGTCTGGTTTTGAATGTTAATACCTTAATATCATCCACCAGTCCTTTGTCTACAACCTATATTTTTTTTAAGAACTAACAATTTCAAATTTTAGCCGCTTTAACAGCTTTCCAATCCCTGGGCGTCGATAAGTTTGGCCTCCCATTAAAAGAAATAGAAAAACGATGGACACATTAACTTTGAGAGACAAAATTTTTTTTTTGCTGGAAAAATATTTAAAATAGTATAAAGCTCACTCTTGGTGTTCCTTGACCGAATGGTTTTCTTTTTTCTACCTTTACTAACATTGTGCCGTAGAGTGTCTGTATTGCCGGTGATATCGTCATTTACTCTTCTCGTTGTTCACGTTTGTGATTTCCCCATGCTTATATTTATGAGTATGTATATAATTCAATTTCAATAGATAACCGCCTCGAGCGCGAGGTACACATATCGTTTCATTCTATTCTTTGCAGCTGATAACACCACAAATGGAATTATACATTATTAAAGTTCTATTATTTGCAATTTTTGTTCTTATCTCCGCATACATATTCACAAAATTCCGTCAGTCTGCTGATGATTTAATAAATGGCATTCATTGATTATGAAGTCTCATTCTCATTTCAATAATAATCTGTATAATCGAAATTCTCCGTTTGCGGAACAGAGTTAAACGGAAGAACTTCAATTTTAAGGTTTAGATAATGATTAAATATGAGATTATGGTGTACGACGTCACTAGCAAATTTCATGATGACTAAAGTTCAACCCATTGGCATAAATAAACTTGGTTTTGTTTTGAGTTGTTCGTGAGATTTCTTGTTTGTATTCATTGATATCTGTAGAAAGGCCGAGGAACGGAAATTAAGTTAGAATGGAATAATTTCATTCTATACCCTACATACATATGCTATTTCTTTTCAATCTGTTCTTCATAGTCTTTGCTATTGTGCCTTTTAGTCTGCTTTATTGAAACACAATGTCTGGTTTTAATGTCTGAAGATGTGCATTAAAAACAAATAAATGCTTCATAAAATATACATATTTAATTTTCAGAAATTGACTGTTTTATAAGATATTCTCCTGTAATATTTAATATTGCTGTGCAGAAATTATAATAAATGGAAATTGACAAGAAAAGTACGAAAAATCCTTCCTTTTTTCAAAAGTACAATTAATTCGTATATTATTGTTATCTATGTATTTCGTATGTAAATATAAAAAAAATTATTATCTATAAAACCACAGCACGTTATCAAATGACAACAATTCTAATAATTTATGCACCATCGGGTGGCAGATAGAGAATCTTAATTACGTTAATGTCAATTTGTTTATAACTTGTTTCATTCTAGTTCTATTCTAAATGAATATGTATGCCTGACCATTTTCTCTTTATGAATGAATTAAAGAAAATGATGAGACCAAACATTGGTGAATGAAACCAAATGTTCTATTATATTCAATTTCCATATATGTTCAATTTATTTAGCGTAGCTGGTTGTTCTGAAAGTACTCTGGCATGTTTTTTTTTTGCTTTTGCATTTAAGCGCTTCATCAGTCTTAATGGCATGGCCCCTGTAGAGGGGATCTTTTAACATGGATTGTAAATAAAAAATCGAATTGTTTTAGAAGCTTTAGAAATCGCACGACATATAGTCCTGCCGTCTACAAATTTGCTTTTATGTTACGTTTTCGGTTACGATGCGTGTGTATTCTTTGCATGTCTTAGTCTCTATTGTTATTATCGATTTAATAATTTTTTCTTCCAATTTACATAATTTGAAGAAACAGCAACACTTTTGGAATAGTAATGCTGAAAATTTCAACTGACCGGTTTCGCGAGAGATAAAAAGATTTTGCGAAAGGTCAGTCAAACTATAGCCATGATTTTTTATCATTTGTTTCTTTAATTGCGTTCATTTTTATCGTACCAGCAATTACAAATTTGCTACTGGTTACAAGGATAACCACAATGAAAAAACTGTACATCAGATCGATGAAAAAGATTCTTCACTAGTTATAAATCGAATTGATGAATAAATTCATTGACTTAATAACTAAGTTTCGGTCATAATTATTTTTGTTAATTATTGACTTTTAATCTAAATGACAGTTTCAGAGTTATAAACTAATTTAAGACAAACTCATATTTTTCTAATTTTTTTTAAATCATAAAACACAGATGACGAAAGGTATTTTTAATTTCAATTTTGCTTTATTAAATATAACATTCAAGTTCAATTTAGTTTAAAGAGCTTAGGAATTAAATTCCTTTTCTACATTATAATTATAATATTTTTTTTAACAATGTGTATGAGATCATTTGATGTTTATATGGAAGGAAAAATTTACAAAAACCTTTATAAATTTGTTTTTTACGAAAGCTATTTATGTGAAGTATAGATCATTAAAATCGATGGAGGTTTTTCGATTTTATTCACATTTTAGTAAAGTCCCCTTCTGCTACCGCCCATTACACACAGCAAATACGTTTCTACATATGTTTATTTTGGCTTTACTGATTGCCTTTATTTGGGAGATATGCGCTACTAAACATTAGTTCTCGTTTACACGATAAGAATTACAGATTAATTTATACTAATAATTGGAGTGGGAAAATTTGCAAAGGCGGCTACGATGAAGAAGCGTGATAGCTTCCGAAGCGAATCCATATTCTTTGCTTGCATTTAAAACAAATACATAGCCAGAAACTCTGTATCTTAATCTACAATTTTCACCATTGATGTACAATTTTCATTAAATTGACTCCTCTTTCAGCAATATTCGTATATTACTATAATTTTTTATTTTGCTGTAGGGGTGTTTTTTTGTGTTTTTTTTACGTTATGTGGAGGAGTTAATGGGTTAATAGGTAATCAGTTGCGTTTTCATCTAATAGGTATTGCGTCAATCTGCCAACGCAATGCTCAGGGTCGTACGGGATACAATCAGTTAAGAGCTTATGCAATAAATAACAAATAATATTTCCTCCATGCCTATATCGCTGCAATCAGAAAAATGGGGTAGGTCTACAAAGTCGACGGTCATTCGCCGCAGGACATTTGAATAAATAATTGTTAAATTCTAAATATGAGGCGAATGAAAAATAAACAAACAATTACATATTTTGAATTGGTCGTGTCAATTGACGTTCATATTTACAAAGCAAATCAAGAGTTCTGTGATTGTGACCACCAAACACACGCTCGGGTTATACGTTTTGAAGGAGGGTCGGTTGTGTTGCCTTTGCTCATTTAACGACCAATAAAACAAAAATCAAAAACGACAGAATACCTACTAAAATGTAAGTTATCATCATCCTCCTGGATAAAATTCTTAACAGAAAGAAAGAAAAAATAATAATAAGTATTAAATTCGGTCGATATACCTATTTGAACTCACTCCTCCCTCGCAATTTCTATATGTATTCAACAAATACATTGTACTCTATTTACGTATGAACGTACGTGTGTGACTCACTAATAACTGACCTCATAAATTGAATCAAATTATAAATGTATATATAAGTCAGCCAGTTGGTGTCAAAAAACTGTTTGTGTATCTATGAAGAGCTGATGTGGGGTTTTCACATAATGCCATATGTGTATATCTATATTCCCTCCGGTGAAATATTTTCAATAATATCAATTGAATTAGGTTTTTTTTTGGGATAGATCATTTAACGGCTCATATTGATTATAATAGAAGGCGGTGATATACTTTCTATACATTAACATAATCTAACTTAGTTAATCACATGGGTAAGCACATAATTTACAACGAGTGACTTGTCGTAGCGACCTATTGTTTCTTCTTGTTTGGAAGTTTCGCCGCAACTAAAAATTATCTAGTCACAAAACAATAGTCTATAATAATGAGATTTACCCTATAGGGGACACAACAAAACGCGCTTATTTTCCCACTTGAGAGTCATGAGAAGTAATGGTGGGTACAAAACTGTCAATATCATGTCATGTTACTGTGTTTCTGACCCGAAATCTATATCGCTTGTTTATTCTCTTAGTATACCAACAATATTATGCATGAACATTGACACCGACTCATGATTTATAAGAAGAGGAACTGTGGAATTAGTAAATCCAACACTGGGCCACAAGTACCCCACGCAGGACCTTTCAGAAGGCTTCGTAGTGAGTAGGGTCTATTACAATGAATCAAAGGGACAATCGGTTGGGCGGAATTTTTATTAAATTTTCCGCGGACATTTTTTCTGAAGTATTAAAGTAATAGTAATTATCCTATTCAACTTTTTTTTTCGTGAAATACGAGATGAATCTTTAATCAATTTTTCCAAATCACACAAATTCGGAGTTCAATAAGGTCCAAACATGTTTTTTCTTTTAATTTAAAAAAAAATTATCAAACATTTATTTGTCATATATTATTTTTTCGGCATATTATTGGTTTATTCGAAAGAACATTACCATTATTTATAAAATGCGATTCATTGACGTTGACTATCTTCGCAGTAGCCCATCCGGTGAACCCAATTTTCCTTTTTTTCTTACTTTCCAGAAGATGGGTACAAATAGCTTCACCACTGAAAATAAGTAAAAAAAATCAGCAAGTGAAAACACTTGGCTAAGGAAATGTTGCCCAGTATTCGGCATACAGAACACAAGACTCAGTCACTCATATCCACAAACTGAGATCCATCATTCCAATACGACCATACAAGACTAAAGGACAAACTAGAAATACTAATGTGCTTGTGGGGCTGGGGCACTTATTAAATTGTACATTTTTATATAAGAAACAAATTAATTATTTATTTTTCTTGATCATAGTGTCCTGACAAATTCTATTAAAGTCTATATTAATTCATATTATTGATCAAATAAATTCTATCCGTGCTTCCCTAATTTTTATTTTTTTTGTTTCACACCACTGTGTATCATCCTGGCTGAGTTTCCATAATTATATTATACAAAGGGGGGAGATAAAACATTCTTTGTTATTTCATAAATATACGTTTACTTTTCATTGTATCTATGTTCACATGCATATACATATATACATAGTATGTATATGAATATTCAGATTCGTACACAAGTACAACGATATACACTGACTTCAAAAAGTTTTCGGTGATATTCGCTATTAATAGTACATCTATATCATTTGCAGTTCTGAGGAAAAAACACATGTCAGCAAAAAACAATGGTTGACAAAATTATTTATCTATCTATATTTACGGATCTACGTACGTTTTCCTCTGAACTTTTGATATTGAGCAATGGATCACCATGTAAACAGTGAGACGACACCCCCAGTTCAATCATATCGAGTTAAACCAGTCTAGTCATATGCATTTACAGTTTGATAACTTCAAAATGTGCACAGAATTTGGATTGATATAAACTACAGCCATTGCGATAATATTGGCATCGTTCTCTATAAAGATTCAGATCAAGTATATTTTACAATTAAGACTAGGAGGAATAATAAGAATTAGAAAGTTTAGTAGAAATTTGTAACCAACATGGCCAAAAGTCAGAAATTAGATCTTGTGATTACTGCGATTTCTTGGGGTAAGTCCAATGGATCCGAACACGGAAATCACATACGTAGCCTTCGTTGAATAATTCTTTGCATATCAAACTGGAACGATCACATACAAAGCCAAAAATGTAGTTTTGTTAATAAAGCCAATACAGATTTAACTTCATGAAACACATTGTCTATCTAATCGATTATTTTTTTTGTAGATGAAGGACTATATTATGTGTCGCTCACTTTACCGTCACGTCAACGAAATTTGAAAGTACAAAATTTGTGCATATGTCGTAATGTTGTAATCTTTTCAAATTCTGCCAAAAGAAATAACATTTTCCTCAACTAGATTTTTCATTTTGATGCTTCGAAAACAGATTTTTTGCAATTTTCAGAAAATGCAAAAAAGTGTTCTTCAACTGTTGGCATTCAACATGAAGGGACCAAAAAAGTACGACAAAAAATAAAATGAACTCTTTTGATGAATCGCTTTAATAAGTAAACTCGAAAATGCCAAATTTTCAGTTGTGCCTATTTAGTAGAACGTGTGCGATATGTCAAAAGAACATTTCTGTGCGAAGACTTTTTTGAATCAGTATACAAACACGTATGCCTGTGATTTGATTACTGGATATCATCAGTTCATTTTGTACCAGACTGACTCAAGTACATACAGCCCATATGTACACACCATGAACTAAAAATAAATTATACCTATTTGCCGGTACATTAAATTGTGATTTCTAATTGTTGGCGTTTCGAATAACATCGCAGAAATTGTGGAAAACGTTTTAAAGCCCATCACGTGTTTGTGACACATACTCGTCGTCGTCGTCGTACAAAAAGCAACATTTATTTTTCAATTGTGGTTTTGTATCCACTGCATATCAACAATTGTCAACAGATATGTGAATATCCAACAATTGGTCTCAATTTCCTATTGAAAAGCATGTGCGTAAACTTGTAGGTAGATGATCTGGCAAATTCAAGAACATTGGCAAGGGCACTTCACATATTTTAATTAAAAATTCTCTGAGGGAAAATGTGGTTGTCAAGTAGGTTTTGTTAAATTGCACCTATTGAAAAATATTGCCTTCAACCTTATGAAATTATGTCTGTTTTGCCTTACACTATGCAACAAAAAAAAATATTTTGTGATTTCTATCAAAGTTTATTCACTAATTTTTTTTTGTTGCATAGTGTTAACTTTTTAATTTTAACGGCATTGTTGTCGAAGTGTTAATTACTTACTTAAGTTGGCTCTACAACCAGAATTTGGTCTTGGCCTGCTTAACTAACTGATTTCCGAGAGCTATGAATCAAAAGCAGTTAGAGATATGATCAACGCTGACTGTGTTTTTGTTATGCATTTTGGGTTTAGTTGGTATAAAAAAAGCGAATCCGGACATGTTTTTTGCCGACTCTTGGTATGGTTTAACTTCCGCTGTTTATTTTGATGTTGTTTCGTCCATCGAATGTTCAATGAAACGCAGCGTCTCAGTACAAAGATTTATTATGATTTTCTTATTCATTTAAATCAGACTCTAGTCATTTCATATTTAATAGATAAGACGTCTCTGGTCTCATTGATTGTCTTGAACCTCAGGCCATGATATGTTTAAAAGTACTAGTATACATTCGATTTCATATAAATAAGAACTAATTTACGACTATATCTCTGGCGAGTATGACAACTGCCAGCCCTCAATGGAATACCTTTCCTGAATTACAATAACATTTTAATTAAATATTATTACAAACTGAATAAAAAAACACTATTTTTTTTGTATTGTCCAGAACATCTGATTAAATTCCGAAAAATGACTCAAAAAGGAAATAAATAACGATAAAGTGTTTTAAATCATTCATAGAAAATGTTTGAAGTTTGACGTCCGTCTAGAAAATGATTGATTATTGTTTATTGATATTACTTTCACATGGCGTTTAAATTTACTTAACCATACGATTTGTTGATATTTTTCGCAAGTACAATTCCAATTAGTTGTTCCCTTTTTGCAATTTGTTTTATTATGAAAAACAAAGTTGTTGTTAGTTAGTTCGATAAGACATTTTTTTATCGCAATAACTTCAACTGTTAGATATTATTAATTAATCTATTATGCTTTCGATATATCATTCATGCTAGTAGTAAGTAAATGTAAACCTTTCATTTTTGTTGGCAATAAAGAAATGAAATAATGAACTTTGCACAGTAGATTTGAAAACATATTCTGACTAAGGTGTGAAAACAGGTTTTGTTTTGTTTTGGTGAATTTCGTGGAATAAGAAACTTCTAAACGATGAGTTCCGCAAGGGGGCCAATGTTGATGTGTTATTATTAATTAAAATTGCATCATCGGAAAAGAAGATTTCTGGATATTTCGTTGTTTGATCTTTTTCGTTCTAAATGTGTTGAACGTTTGAATGGAAATATTTAGAAATCTTTCTTATTAACAAATTTAATTTACGAACTTTGCTCACAAGAAAAGGATCACAACTGAATTCTATATTGTTTTAATTTGCTATTGTATAATTTCTTATCTTTGGACGTTACAGAGAGTTACTAGTTATTGGATCTAGTTTCTTTGTCAACCTTGGCATGCCAGAAGTCCAGACAATAATATCTACCTAAGTTTATGTAAAGTGTATCTTTTCTGGCCTAAAATGACCACTCCAACGACAACGAAATCAAAATCTGAAATTCGAGTACCAAGAAACTCTTAACAAAATTAAAATAGTGTTTGTCAATACGTAAATAGATTAGCTTATTTTTTTTTTTCGTATGGGTACAATTTATAAATTTTTTTCTATTATTATTTACTTATTTCCTAAACATTCCATAAAGGAACAAACGGGAAATTCTCTTGAATCAGTGAGCTGTGCTCCGAAGGGCTTTTTTTGATAGAGAAGTTTTACGCGGCTTAGTGAAAAATTTTCTGGAATCTAAAAAGTTCTTTTCCGCGATCATTGAGGCCTAAGGTTTCCTAAAATGAATAAAAAAAATGTATGGATAATTTGTTTAAAAAATTGTTTTTCTTTAAAATTACCGTTTTTGTTGGATGTACTTTTATTATTTCGACTATGATTTCGTAAGCAGACGTCCGATCAAGCAATACAATAAACCAAATTAAAGGTAATTGCGCCAGCATTTACCATTTTAATATTCCATTAAGAGCGGAGTTCAGCATCGGTTCTGGGTCCAATTAAGTACATGTAAACACAATTGGTCCCAGAATATAAACAGAATTGGATCCGTAGGCCGTAAGGTTTTAAATTACATGTCAAGAATTAATAAATTAAATAATAAAATTGTTTGGGTTGTCCTTTTTCTGCTTTTGTAGATATTTTTAGGTTAGGATAAACGGGTAGCCCGCTTGCGGCGAGTTCATTCGGATTGTTTGGGTTGTCCTTTTTCTGCTTTTGTAGATATTTTTAGGTTAGGATAGGTTGAACGGGTAGCCCGCTTGCGGCGAGTTCACTCGGATGCCTTAAAGCCCATTGTACATGATGGTATCTTTGCAAATCCAAGTTTTTTGATGTTAAAAATTGACCACTTCCTTGAGTATTTAAAGTATTTAATTTAACCAGACTTCTCCGCCATGTTAAATGTTCTTCTCTGTGCTACTCTAACACATTCTATTAGTTTACCAATGTTTTCCTATTTGGTAAATCTATTATTTGTTTATGATCCAATTTAAACCACTTTCTCAGTAACAAATTTCAAAAAATTATAACAAATTTCTTGAGTAGGTGATTTCATTAAATATATTTTCTGCACCAAATTTTTTGTGGGAAGCATTAAGGGTTCTTAACTGATATGTTTTAACAATATCACAGTCAATTGAGAAACTGTCGATTCTTTCAGATGACCGTAGCCGTAAGGAATTAATTTTCCTTCACTGTGGATTTATCCTATTGGCGTTAATACAACTATGTAAAGTAAAACATTTTAAGATATTTATTTATCAAGATTTTTGGCTCCAGCCTGATGGCAACCCTAATGGTGGTCTATACTTTTTACAATTTCCATCGATCAGTCATGTGTTGATGATATAAACATGGCATTATCCTTTCCTTGTTTTATTTAAACCTTTATACTTTTTATATATTTTATATACTTATATATATATATTTAGACGGAAATGTTATTCTTACCGAAAAGTTTCCATCAAAAAACAGTCGTTCACATAACTTTACTCGTATTATGCATACGTTCTACAAAAGATAGGCGGCAGGTTCAATAAACGATTGATTTTATGGAGACTTTTTTGATAAGATATCAATTTCTGTCTAAATAGTTGAGTACAATAGAACTCTGTACGATAAAAAGTAATAATCATACGCATTTTAAGGAAAACATTTTTGGTGGTTCATTGTCTATGAGAAAACTATTTTCAAATTGTGTTTAAATTCTTCAGTCTCTATGAAAAATTGTGTCTATGAAAACTTAATAATGTACAGGAAGCTGATCAAGTACGTTTTGTGGTCAGTTTTAGACTGCGATAGATTTCTAAACGAGACAGGACAGGAGTTCGTAATTTACCTGATTTGGGTGCCAGGCCACAGGGAAGTAGGTGATAGGAGGGCGTCTGGTCGACGCCGTATTCAATCATAGATGTACCCCCATTTCAAAAAGTGTTCTTGCACAAGCCTGTGGCTATGAAGACCCGCGATCTGATAGAAGGCATGCAATGAAACTGAATGTAGGTCGACTGGCCTGGACCTACATTTAAAATCGACTCAAAATCGGCTATGCTCACTTTCTTAGTCACTAAGTCAGTCAACATTTACGAAGTGGAGAAAGGCAGCTGAAAAGATTGTTTTTGATATCCTTTACAGGATATGAATCTTGTAAGGGGGGGGGGGGGGGGGGGTGATAGTCGTAGACACTACCTACCACACTACGTTAATCCATATCATTTACATACATATTTCACTTCCTCAACATCGTAGTAAGGAGAAACCCGGAGAAATTTTACCGAATTTGTCCCCGATCTAATTCTTATGATGGGTAACTAAGGTTTCAAGTCTCCTCCGATCTACGGAGTCTAGTTTTCCTCTTCTTCTATGGTGCCACCTTGTTGGCAACTACTGCCTTTCGATTAGGAATTATAATCTAGAGTATTGCTATCAGTTTTATTGAGACAAGTGCTTTTCCGTGATTATTTCGATCATGATAATAATAGATTTTCAATAATCCAGATTAAATATCTGAAGTTAACATGGCATTATGCGTTTGTTTGAAGAGAATATTCATTGGTGATGGAAAATAATCTCTTACTCCCTAAGAGATTGGCTCTTAATGGATTGCGAAATTGGCTCGGTAATGGATTGCGAAATTGGCTCGGTAATGTTTTCAGGTGAAGCCGACCTATCGTCTCCCGAATGTCTCCAACGCCTACCAGGCAGAATTGTTTTGCCATAAAGGAAGCCTATCTGCTAATACTGCATCAACTACTGGGCGCATCTGTATCTACATTGACAGTCAAGCTCCTCTGATCTAGTAAAATAATGTAAGGAGGTTTTGGATAGACTGAGTCTCTCGTCTGGTGTGGATACCTGGCCACAGGAATATTTATGCTAATGAAAGGACTGATGAACTAGCAAGGTTGGGATCGACTTCACACAGTTTATGTTATCCGTAGCGCTAGGGTCCATTAGGAGGAGGGTTCTCCAGCACTATATGGCACAAGCCAACTTCATGCCGAATCTCAAGGAAAACCAGGCCTGAATATAATCAGAGGAGATCTAAATCGCTCATCGCCTACAACAGAAAATATATATATAGCATGATATCCGTACTCACAGGAGGCTGGTTGAACACAAGACCTGAAACCATGCACGACACTTAAATCTACAATACAACGACCACTGCCGTAACTGCGGCATTGCAGATGAAGAAGAGACGGTGAAACACTTCATCTGCGGATACCCTGCACTGGAAAACCGGTCTGAGTATCCTCAATCTGACGAAATGGATGTGAGTCACCGTGACAACAGGCCGTTTCAGAGTGGTGTGGTAAAATATAAAAACTCTGAACGGTGTCACTAGACGATACTTGATGCTCTTTGTCAATGGAGCGGTCACGTAAAAAACGAACTCAAAAATGCAAAAAATATTCTTAAAACACAAAGGAAAAATTTTTTCAAAAAACTCTATTTCAACTGGCTAATAGCCAAATTAACTTATTTTTTGTTTACAATTACGAATACTAAGGACATGACTTTGAAATATTGCAAACACCAACACCAATAAGAATAAAATACTACTGTTATTGGGCTATAACAATCAATTCAATAAAGATTACAATAACAAAATTGTTGATATGATTGTTTTTCTAAAGTTTGGCAACACTAAGCACTATTTGAAATCTCAATGTCGTCCTCCACACTCGCTGTTGCTCATTTATCCTTTTTTGCAATGAAATAAAAATTCTTGGTAAATACGTTGTATGTATGGTCGTTTGTACGTATGAATGAATGAAGGTCAAGGCGTCACATAAAAAGGTTAATATATATATAAAATATATATACATATATATCCTTCTCGAGTTTGCTTACAGCTAAGGAAATGAAAGTACTGGAGTAGACTATGGTATCCTTGGACGTATGTATGAATGAATGTACTCCATCGATGTGGTCGTCTTTGTACTTGTTACACTCTGTACATGATTACGTCTACTATGTGTTGTTTTTATACAAATATTATTGTTTTTGTTTTTGTTGTTCTGCACATTATTTAACAGCCATAAAATATAAGTGTTTTTCTTCACCACCATCGAGTCATTTTTCACAATGACATTATTATAGACCGTCTCCGTTTCCCCCTCCTCGTACGTCCCTTGTTATTCATCCCTGTTGCCATTGAACGTCGAGTACGAGTACGCTGTAATATGAGCATTTTCCATGTGAATGAAAAACATTTAAAAAGAGTTATTTATGGCTGGCCATAAAACAAATGTTTTTATTGGATTTATAGTTTTTGTATGTTCTGAGATTTCGTCGTATTTATTTTTCCAATAAAGTGAGGAAATTCTTAAATGTGAACTAGTGAAGTGATTGGATATTTGTGTGTCAACAATTATGTTTGTGGTGAAATTTGTTCTTAAGAATTTAATTTGACCCAGTTTTGTGAAATTTAGCGGGTGTTTAGAATTCAGTTAGTGTTTTTTTTAAAGTTTGTGTCTGGTTACAACAGAATTACTGTCGTGTTATCGTATCGAAAAAACATTTTATTACAAGTAAGTTCTACTAAACTGTTAACCGTATTATACCTTATAAGCTTGATGCTAAAAAATTTAATTTGAGAAATATAATATTCAGATTGCCCGTATTTGTAGAATAAGGAATGACATTCAGCCGAGGACTTAACCCATGAAAAGTCTGCTTCAACTTAATCCTCTAGCAAAACAAACCAGATCCACGGGACGCATAATAACTCTTCTCCCGACTAAAACGTGTTAATGATTCTGACAGTAACGTATTGAGCAACAGAACTCCTGATGACAAGCCCGCTTCAACAGTACCATATGACGTCTAGTAACCCTTCCTTTTGTCCATACCTTGACGTTAAATAATTTTGAAAGAAGAGTATTGTAGAACAGGATTCTTTCCTAGGATCCCTGTGTTCCGGCAGTTCAATTGAGAAATTTTCGATTCTTCAGAAGACACCATCTGCAATGAATGATTGCAAAAATTAAAAACGAGTTGAAACTGACAGATTTCAGTGAATTGTTAAGTGTCTCAACAGAATGCAAAGAATATACCGACTTCTCAACAAAATACTGGCAACGCTATTATTGATGATGACGTAGATGTCGAATCGATCTTCAAGCCGATTGTCGAAACGAGAATCGAACGATGTGTCAAACAACTGCATTTACGGATCAGATGGCTAATAATATATACAAACGGTGCTGTAATGTAATGTATACAAACAGACTACCGATGACAATTCTGCCGACGCTGTAACTGAAGATACAGCAATGGTTAAATTAATCTTCAATACGATTGTCCCTCAAGATGACTACGAAATATAATTTTAAATGCGTAAGGTCTCAAATCGATTTTTTTTAAATAAGAAGGCTTAGCGTTCCAATGTCTTGCATTGGAAAGGTCATTACGAACCGAAAATGACCTTGCAAAGGTTGCGCTACAGAAGTGATCGATTCGTAACTGAGAAGTTCTATTGGAGTTTGAAAACAAAAAACTAGAAAGTTACGAAGGCTTTCCAAACTTAACAATGCAAAAGAAGTAGTACAGACAACTTATCTGTAAATTGTGACTAAAATTGCACCCTAAGAAACGGAATGAGTATGAAATACACATATCTCAAAATCCTTTGAAAATATGAGTCTAGTTTTCTCATGTTATCATGTCCTGTAATCTTCTAGAAAGTAAGGTGATTGGTAGTTATCGCAAAACTGAACAAGAGAAGTATGGAGCTGATGGGTAATAATGGATGCAGACGGTCCTGCAATCGTCCATTCAGCCAAATGATGTGGCGAAGTAATATTAGACTTTGCCGAATAAAGAAAACATCCCCCGTTAAACGATCAGAAAGTCACTAAGAAACTATAAAGTGTAGCAGTTGAAATTCTCCTTTAGACCATCATGTATCAACCATAGATGAATTTAATATCAATGATTTTAATAGTATGAATCTGATCTTATAGAGTTCGGTTGTAATCCATTAACTGCTGTCAATCATCGACTAGGTGGTTGTTTGGCCGATATTGATAATGATTCCAGATTCTAAATGGTAGAGATCGAGTTTGCAAAGCAATGTCTCAAAAGAAGTATACCAGAAGGCAAACAAAAGCACACATCCATGATCAATATGTACAATCCGCAAAATGGTGTCAGATTGGTCATGCACATAGTACGGAGAGTACTCATTTTATACTCTCTTCTTGGAATAAAAAATATCAAGGAAAAAAATGTTAATGGTCATGCATTACGATATCATCAACCACATGTTTTAGATTGCAACCTTCAAGACATCTGCAGAAGTTAGTGCCATACCTACAACTTGTGGTGACAGCTGGATATAGAGACAGGCAACAACGATAAATAAAAAGACAAAGTTTTCGTCGGGAAATGTATTAGAAGGAACGTGCGGTTTTGCTCACGGACACATGAAAGCCCTACACAAGGAGAAACGCATTGGTCACGCACGACGATATGCATTGGAATGAATTCAATAGCATCGTCATAGGTTATCATAAAATATAATTGTTTACAATCATACTTCTAAATTTTTCCATTTGGCTACAAACTTTCAATTCTGTGGTTTTCACAAGCAACCGCTTAAGTGCTCCAAATTGAATTTAAAAATGTCTTCAACTGCTCCAAAAATGCTGAAAATCATGTATTTTGCCTCTCCTGAAGACTTTGACTTTACGACGCACACGGGTTGCTTGTGAAAACCACAGAATTACAATATATAAGAAGAATTAAATTAAATATGTTCCAAAAACATTTAAAAAGAGTAAAATTTAAACATATCAATTTTTTATACCACCATCTGTTTATATTTCATTATCAGTAAATTTCCCACACTGTTGGATAGCTTAAAAATTCCTTGGAGGATTTACAAAGGTTAATTATGTTCTAATTATTTCAATACAATAAAATGTTACCAGATTTTTTGAATTACAGAGGTTGAGAAAAATAGCATGAGCTCTAATCAGTCGTTTCGCTTTAAGCTCCCAACTCATTTTATACTAAACAAGCAAAACGACACACACTTTATCGGACAGTGTCAAAGCCATAGAGTCTTTAATGTATATTAGGGTGGAGTGAAAACATGCTTTTTTTTTAATTTGAAAAAGTTAACCTCGGAAAGAGATGTAGTCTGGGGTCCTAATGAGGGGAAAAATAAAGAAAAAAATTTTAAAAAATTTTTAGGGGTCGCGCCACTCCATCGAAATTTGGTAATTATCGCTATTTTGGCGTTGATTTTAGAAAAATCCTAAAAATTAACGACTTAACTTATTCGAAATTTAAAAGTTTGAGCTTGTTCAGTGCCCAAACAAAAGTATTTGAGGCAAATATGAGGATAATCGACTAATATTTGTAGCTTTGGTGGCGATTTCATTGTTCAGTCAATTTTCTGAAGAAGGGACGATTTGACTTATTTTACTTTTTGAAATTTTTGAACAATGAGAAAAATGTTTTTAAATTTTTTCATGCCCTTATTTCATTGTTTACGCTATTGCAAACATTTATTGACATAAAACTTTTTAGGATTTTTCTAAAATCAACGCCAAAATAGCGATAATTTCCAAATTTCGATGGAGAGGCGCGACCCCTAAAAATTTTTTAAAATTTTTTTCTTTATTTTTCCCCTCATTAGGACCCCAGACTACATCTCTTCCGAGGTTAACTTTTTTTTTTTGAATTTCACTCCACCCTAATGTATATTTCGGTTTGCGTGTCTATTTGTTATTATGATTAGAATGTGTTTTTTCTTTTATTTTTCACATTAAAAATTTAAATGACATGTGTCGAGTCAACAATGACATTACTCACAATAACAGTAATTACTAAAGTTAAAAATTAATTTCTAATTACCTTCAACTGGCTCGTAACTTGTTGCTGATCTTACTTTTCAGACGACTGGCAAATGGAGGTAGAATTTCAATAAATCAATCGACCCATAGAACCACCCAAAATTGTGTGAACGGAGATAACTTTTGTCGACAATAACAATTGTCAACTGTTACGTTAGCAACCATTTTGCCAGACCAATGACTACATTATCATTATGGGAACTAATTTAATTGATTTTTGGTTACAGAACATTAGTTGTCTTACCTTATGTCATCCTTCTCAGGCATTTCATTAAATATCCATGTAAAACTATTTAGTTTTTGTGGTTTAATTTCTAACAACACGAACCCACACCATCACTGCCACTAAGAGTTGTTTTTCTTGTTCTTTCATTTCAGATACATTCCAACACGCTTATGGGGTTTTAGCGGTCATGTACAAACTGTCTTGCACAGCATAGTGGGCCGTGTGAAATGTCCTTGGCCTTTGGGCGAACGTGTATATCTATCCCTGGAGGATGGTTCCACGTTAACATATGATTTATATCAGCCATTGAAAGAATTTGAAGGTAAGTGTAAAAGTTAAAAAATATTCATTTGTAAAGCTTGTTCGAGTGATGCGTGGAGATATTTTCGAGACGTGGGCAATACGCATACACAATTGCTTTACTTACTGCTTCATAATAAAGATCGTGGGTCCAATTAATGGGCTCTCTCTGAATGTCCTGTAATCTTCTAAAAGGGATTGTATAATAGACATCGCCAAATGTTGGCAACGCTTCAAACCGCAGGTTGCGTCCAAAAGCCAATTGATCACTTCCCTGCAGACGTCATGAAATCTTCTAAGAAACCTGATTGAAAGCCATCACTTTGCTTCTGGCCTCCCTTTCCGTTCTGAAATTAATCAGCTCACCCTTATTGTCCAAAACCTATTAACAACATAATTTCTAAGCGATGGTGATGCCCAAGTTTTCTTTTTAACATTTAACATGAAGGAACGGATAACTTCTCTCGAATCGGTGAGTTGTACGCGATATAATTTGTGTGGGACCTACTGTTTAAAGCCGGCTCCGAACGGTTAATGCTTTTTCATGGCTCTTACTCGTAATATCGCCAGCATTTACGAAGTGAAAACAGACTTTTTGATGGTCTTACCGGGTTCCTAAGCATTGATCTAATCCCACACATGCATCAGATCATTGCGACAAACAGAAGTATAAGTCTTTGGGCATTCTTGATACTGCAAATTCATTTTGGCTCTAATTTGACGTATTTTTTCCTATTGGAAACTCCTTTTCATTTCCCAACAAATGTTTCAAATAACTCCTCTCCCAATCGTCCAATCAAATTATTGCAGCCTGAATAGGAACGTTTATATAAAAAAAACCTCTCTCCAAATTCATATTTTAATATAATTCAATTATTTTATTCTTAATCCACCTTTAGATGATATCACTGTGGCCATATGTCCCGGCATTGGCAATACCTCTGAGAGTGTGTACATCCGCACATTTGTACATTATGCACAATGTCATGGCTATCGCTGCGCTGTCCTTAACCATATTGGAGCCTTGGGCACCGTGCAAGTCACTTCAAGCAGAATATTTACATATGGTACGTTATTTTTGTTGTTTTTTTTCCTTTCGCCCGGAAATGTATTAAAATTAAGGGAAATCACTTAAGACATGTCTATTAGCTCGATACAATTTAATATGTGACTTTATTTGTTTCATTTCAAGGACATACCGATGACTTTGCCATGATGATTGAAAACCTCACCCAAAAGTATTCAAATTCGCATGTTGTGGCGTGTGGCTTCAGTTTGGGTGGCAATCTGGTGACGAAATATTTAGGGGAACAGCAAAGGTTGAAGCCCTCAACTGTTATTGGCGGTATCTCAATATGTCAAGGCTATAATGCGGTTGAGTATGTATCCTTTTCGACACACACGTGAATTATTAATATTTTAATTTTTAATTTTTTTTGTAACAGAGGCACAAAATGGCTTTTGAATTGGCAAAATTTCCGTCGTTTTTATTTGTATGTCATGACTGAGAACATGAAGAATATCATTTTAAAACATCGCCACGTTTTGCTATCGGAGGAATGCCGTCAACGTCACAATTTAAATGAACGTGACATAATTGCTGCAGCAACACTGCCGGAATTGGATGAAGCCTACACTAGACGTGTCTTTAATTTCCCCTCAACTCAGGAATTATACAAGTGGAGTTCATCGTTAAACTATTTTGATAATATCGATAAGCCGATGATTTTTATAAATGCCAAAGATGATCCTTTAGTACCTGAAGAGCTGTTGCCACCTATCAAAGATTTTGCTGGTAAGTTTGAGAAAGCGAATTAAGGCTGAATGTTAGTAGTATGAAGTGTATGAAACTGACTGTTTGATTTTCTAACGAACTATAAAGTTAATAGTCAATGTTTGATATTCGAGCTTTATTAAGAGTGGAATTTTTTATGATTTCTAGATCAGTTTTTAGTTTTTTATCAAAAAAATGAAATGTAGGTCCTTGAGTTTCCAGCTCTAATAATTAGCTCATTTCTTGGTGATTGTCCAATACAGTGATTAGAAGTATTTGAATTTCTTGCTTGTATTGTTATTTGTATATGAGTCACTTTGATCTTGATGTTCCAACACGAATACGAATTCCATCTATAGTAGTTTTTAATATTAGTAATCAGAAGACTTACTCGACTTCGAGGTATAGGTACTTCCTTCCCTTTTTTATACTGTACTTTGTAGGTACAAAGTCAAGCCGTACATTCACTCATGCAGAGTTGAGTTCACAGTAAATGTACCTGAGCGTTTTAATTGAAAGTGTCAATTTGATATTTCAACGAAACACGTAATAAATTCCCAACTGTTCCCTAATGACACATATGCATTTCTAATGAGTCATTCTATTTGGTAGCCTCTTTTTTCTTGTTAGTAGCTAAATTAACAAACATTTGTTTGTATGTATATGGAAAAACATACAATTGTCATTTTAACTTCAAATTCTATTGAAACACGAAATAAATATCACTAATCTATTATTTGTTTATCAACGATAATATGTCTTTTCAAAATTTTAATTTAGGTTTTTATTTTTTGCTAGACCTTGAAATTACTGACAATAAATGGGAATTTAAATTCACTTCCAAAATTAACTGAAAACGTTTTACATATGTAGATTGCTACGATCATCTTGAGAAAATAGTAGTTGGAATAATTTTTTAAAATAGTAAACAATTGCGTACGTTATTATCTTGAATTATATCCGCCTTTAATAATCGTGCCTTTATTGTTCAATTTAAAACGCATCGTTTGTTTTCTGTTTGCATGTTATGCTTTGTTAATAGTTCAAATTGTTTTTATTTGTGTAACATTGCAAAAACTATTAACATTTCTCTTAGAGAATGAAGGTATGCTGTTTTCTCCATTTAAAATGGAAATGAGGTTTATTGCACATTAAATACCCGTTGTTTTGTTTTAAAATATTTTTTTTTTCACACTATTTTGATCGTTTTAATTTTGGTGGTAATTTTTGGTGATCAAGCCTATTATTATTATAATTTTTTCCAATAACTCCTAACCTGACTGTGGCAATTGTCTACACGATTTTGCATCTCATACCGTATAACCAACTGAATAAATTCCATAACGATGTGATTGTATATGTGGTAGCGTCGTATGAAGGCTATCCAAAAATATATGGAAAAACATTATGTTTTTACTTACTGTTGGCCTGTTGTTGGCCTTGGTCTGCCTAACAAACGATTTCCAAGAACTTTGGTCGTATGCGTGCGTTCTCCAGTTCGTGGTGCCAAGATTTTGATGTCTTCTTCCAACGATGTATCGTTCATCCCCGTTTACGCTTTCGGTGATAGTTGTCATCTAACGCCTTTCGGGCTGGATCGTTTGGATTCATTCGACGTTAGCCAAATCGGATTCAGCACGACCCTTTGCTTTATTTCGATGCTGATAACATTGTTCACGTACCTCGAAAACTTTGAATTAGGTGTTACAAACATTCGAACTAAGTTTGGAGTAGGCTTTTGCTGTCGGTTACCAATGTAGTTTTTGAACGTCTGGATTTGTCTTAGTGTTGTTACAAACGTACCAATTTTGCGATACATAGGCGAGTGAGTACTTTTGCTGATAGAAGGTAGCCAGGCGTAGGCGAAACCGATCAGCCTCATTTCGTTATCGGAAGCGTTGTTATGGTCGGTCCGAACATGTTTTCCCGCTTCTTTGAATGTCATGTCCGGGATAACAGTCATACGTCTGCAATACTTATCTTGGGTCTCTTCGCCTTCCTCTTCCGAGCACAAATTAGGCTGATAAAAATAATTTGAACTTAATGTAGGTTATGACCGTATATTTTATTAACGTTGTGTCCTTTCCATCGAATTGCCTGTATGGCCATCCGCCAGTTGGATCGAGGAACAAGGCCTTACGATTGTTCATATACAGAAAAGACATATCCGCACAAAAAAATTATGATCCTTAAAATGTTTCAGTGTGTTTTGTTTTTTCGGAGTGAAATAACATTAGGCATGTTTTCGTCACCGAACATGAAACACAACTTAGTATTTTATTTAGTTTCTCGAACATAGTCACTTTCTGGGTCGTTATTTGCTTGCGTATTTCATTGTTGTAAAAATTTTAAAGTGCACTAAGATAGAATGATTTTTTTTTTATAAATTGGTCGGCCTTGGCTGTCTTCTGTGATGACTACCCATCATCGAAACGATATATTGGAAGGACATTTTCTATTGAAGTTAGAACTAACTAACTGACATCGGATAACTGAAATCTGTTGGATAATTGAAACTTAACGTTCACAACAAATTGTTTTTGCCATCTCACTTAACTGAAAATATGGAATAATTGAAAAAATTGTTCTTACTTAAAATGTTGATTACATACATATAAAAATGGCTCCCCTTGACTAAAATATTCCAAGAGTTTGAAAAATTCACAGTTTTTTTTAATATAAGATGACCGTGAAATTAATCTCTCAATGAAAGCTAAATTCTCTCTAGGTACAGTTCGTATGATAACAGAAAAATGGTTTATCGATAACAACAATTTCACTCAGATGGTTTAATTGAAACAATTATCCGAATTACTCGTCACAGAAAATCGCGGACAACTAAATCTAATTGGCTTCATTTACACTTTGCAGCGAAACCTGTGTTGCCTCACGAATTCAATTATTCAGATACGTTTTATTTAATTTTCTTTATACTTCTAAAATGTATTTAAAAAAGAACAGCATAGTTTTCCGAATAATAAATATCTTTATTTTTATACATTTTTAATTCCTCAACTGAAAAGTGCAAAAAATAAGAAAATCATTATCACATTTCCAACATATTTTCACTTTTCGGGTGTTAACCCTTCAATGCGCGATTTTTTATTTTTTGTTTTAAAAAATATTTTTGAATTCTACAGGTATTCTAAAACTAGAAAAAAATAACAAAAAAATTATTTTATTTATTTTTACATTTATTTTTTATAAAAAAATGCGTGATGATTCATATTTGAATCAACCAAGTTTTCCGATCTACAACTTGAGAATTTACACATTTTGCATTTTATTTTCCACTAATGTCACGCACACACACTACAGAATAAAAATAAAATTTATAAAACTTACCTTGATCACCAATCGCGAATTATTTTAATTTAAAATAGTTATAAATCGCAAAACTCCACTATAATGCAAAAATCGCAATGACAACTGACCAAATCGTTGTCAAAACATCCGTTACAAATCATCTATGGTTTTACAACAACAAATGTCATGCATTCGTGTTAGAATCAGCTGAAACTTAATCACTGTAATGTCTAATAAAAGAGTAACATGGAAAACAAGTGGTTGATTCAAATATGCATCACGGCGCACTGAAGGGTTAAAATTCTGATTTTTATAGATTTTTAATTCTTCAATTGAGGAAGCATTATCTCATTCTTGTCATATTTCCTACAACACAACGTCGAACAATTCGCCAAAGCATTTATCAAAAAATGCCCACGATGAGTTTTAATTATTCTAAAGAATGTAAGCGAAAATGTTTGTTGGGAAATATGTGTGCATGGCTGGAAATACTTATCTCTACAAACAAACAAAAACAAATGTCTGTGCTTAATACCACACGCACACACACATGTGAGCACGTCGATGAACATTCATATCGTCATTGCGCCAGCTGCCGATAACATGCAGTCGTGGCCGAGCGGTTAAGGCGTCTGACTAGAAATCAGATTCCCTCTGGGAGCGTAGGTTCGAATCCTACCGACTGCGAAATCGAATAATCCATAATTAGATTTTTTGTTTAATTTTTGTCCGTATTGCCAGGAATTTTCGATTACTTTGACACGCGATTTTCGTAACGCGGAGCCAGAAAATTTGTTTAACATGAAAAAAAAAAAATTAAAAATATAAAGAAAATATTAAAATATACATTTTGTTGGATTTTAATATCAATGTAGATATAAATTTAATCAACACAGAGTATATCGGCGGTTCCGACTGCGCATCTAAAGGATTTTTTTGTTATTATTTATTAGTTTTGTATTTTTTTAAAAAGTTTTTTTTTCAGATCTTTTACTTGATTTTTCGAAAATGTATACTTTTGACACAATGTGTTAATTAAATTTGGAATAAGGGCGTCTTTGTATGTCGCAAATATGAATTACTTTAATAAAATGTTTATATTCTTTTTACTTCGAGCAAGAAAGCATCCCAAGAATTCTGGTTTCCGTTAGGAATTGTGGACTCATCGGAAATTTCTTGATCAAACTTTACACAATATCGTAGGTTAGATAAGTAACCAACACTGACGGATCTTGATAAAAAGTTGCACAGTTTATTATAACATGTCAGAAACATCATCGTTAAACATAGATCCGATAGAAATAGCTGTCCCGATTTGAGGTCCCGCCACTCTAGAATCCGTATCGACTATGTTTCCTTGGACCAAATCGCAAAGTGGCTGTCCTATGTCCTCACCACGAATTCTATCTTTGAGGTCTTGAATCGACACTGGGATGTTGGCGTAGTCCTTATCTTTCACGTGGCCCGAAAGGAACAAGTCGCAAGGTGTTAAATCACAAAATCTCGGTGGGCAATTGTGATCACCTCTTCGAGAGATAATACGGTCCGGAAACTTTTCCCGTAAAGAGCAATGGTTTCGTTGCTTGTGTGGCACGTAGCGCCGTTTTGTTGAAAGTAAACGTTGTCCAGATCCATATCATCCAACTCCGACCATAAAAAATCATTAATCATCTCTCGATAGAGCAATCCATTCAATCCAACCTCAGTTTCGAAAATGTAAGGTCCAATGACCCCGTCGGACCATAAACCGCACCAAACAATCACACGTTTAGAATGGAGAGGCTTCTCAATAATAACTCTTGGATTTTCTGAGCTCTAGCTGCTACAATTCTGCTTGTTGACGTAGCCACCGAGGTGGAAATGGACCTCATCAGTCAAGATGATTTTTCGATGGAACTTCGGATCATTTTCATGCACTTGAAGGACCCAATCAGCAAAGACACGACGTTGTTGATGATCGGCCGGCTTGAGTTCTTGTGTTAACTGAACTTTATAAGCCTTAAGACCCAAGTCTTTATGCAAAATACGGTGTAATGCCGTTTGTGGAATACCCAATTCCAAAGAACGACGATGAATGGACAGACCTGGGTTTTCTTCAACACTCTGGGCTACAGCAGCAATATTTTCAGATGTTCTTGAGCGTACGGCCCAGAAATGCTTCAGTTTTTTTTGTAGTGAATTTTAATAATTTCAATGCGTTGTTGAAGCGTGTATCGTTCCATTTTTAGTAATGGCCTAGTTTCTATTTGTCAAATGTCAAACAATAAAAGCTTCAAACGTGACAGTTACCGAAATACCGGGTCATTCAAAATAACACCTCTTGTTGGAAAACTCATTAGAACATATAAAAGATCCATATTCAAAGATATTGTGTTATACCACCCATTGCAAAGGCATTTCCGCTACATTTAGTTAACAACACTATGTCGGAATCATGCATGCTCGTCGTTCCCATAATATAAAAAGGAAAAAGAAAAAACTTAGTAAAACCAAAAACACTCCATGAAAATTTTTTATTATTAATGAAAAAAAAACTTAGTAAAACCAAAAACACTCCATGAACATTTTTATTAAAATTAAATCAGGTATTCAGATTTATAAACATTTTTATGTTTTTAGTAAGTACTAGAATTAGTTAGAGGCTTTTTTAAAACAATTCTGTGTGTGTGTGTTTGTAAGGGCTTTTGTTTTGCTAAAACCTTTTGTTTATTTTTTTTATGTATATAGAAATCACAAGAATCAATCAAAAATAATGAGCAAGGCTCTTTTAATGATGATGTTATCTGATAAATATTTAAGAGAATTGTTTAGGGCTTATATAGCCAGACTATCAAAGTTCAACTCTGTTCTATTGTCACCTAATTTGTCTTTGTATTTATTTTTCTAAATATTTTCTAAACCTAATTTACTTTCTTTGTTTTGTTTTAGCTTCACGCCACAAGGTTTGCTATGTGGAATTGGCTCACGGTGGTCATTTGGGTTTCTATGAAGGCGGTCTCATCTATCCCAACCCGGTGACATGGTTGGATCGTACACTGATAGCAATGATTGGTGCTCTCTTCATGAGCCACACAAATCCCACAAAGCACAATACCGTGATCTCCACAAAAATATAAATGAGCTTAGAACTTTCCTCTATCCCAGTTGTTCCCCTCTCCTTCCACCATCCACCCCCCTCCCTACTCAAACAATATGTGGCTTTATTTATTTGTCGAAAATAACTGAAGGGACATTTTTTATGATAACAACAACAACATAAGTACATATTTAGGATATTTTTTACTACAAATTAGAATTTCTAATGGAAGAAAGAAACATCAATGATATTTAACAATATTTAAAACAACAAATTTTATAAGATTAAAAAAAAATATATATATTGAACGAAAAACATTGTGCTATAACAAAAGTATTGTATTAACTATTTTAATTTTTAATTAAAAAAAAAACAAACTGATAATTGATAGGAAGACGGAAGAGAATTGTTCAAAAGTTATTTCGAAACCGAAGAAAAAACTGATGATTTAAATGTAATTGTATTACAGCAAATCATTTACGAACCATTTTAGGAGAAAAAGAGTGCATTTTATGCTAAGAACAACTAAACAAACAAGCAACAACAACAACTCTACAAATCAATCGTTTTTTGACATGTTTACAACAACAAATCTTAGAAGACAACAAAACAAATAAACTCAAAACAATCTTTTTTAATTGTAACCATTAACAAATCACTGAAGTTTATCGCGCATATTTATAAAATTTACTTTAATAACGAATAGCATTTCTTTTAAATTTATAAGAGCAACCAGTTTTTCTTTTTTTGTTGGAGATATATTGTTCTTATTATTAATGAATTAATTATGTACTACTATTTTTTTTTATAATTACCACTTTTTGTACTTTTTTATTATATCGTTCTTGAAAGACGAACAAATTAAAATCAAAAGAAATGAAGAAACACAAAAAAAAACAACAACAACCAAAAACGAAGAAGAAACGCTTTTTATGATGCAACCAATTGTGTATCTCTTAAATGTTAAATGTTGTTAAGTTCAAGTTTATTTCCTTGTACATGCTCACATGATTAGACCACAAACAAATTGTTAATTATATAAAAACATAAAACGAGTATTCATATTAGATATTTGTACTTTCTTATTTATTTTCTGGCAAATGTAAAACAAAATGTGAGAATATGAACAACAATAAAAAACCAACAAACAAATAAAAACAAAATATATAACAAACATTATTTGTGTGTTATAAAATTTACCATAAACTTAAGTAAACAATAAAAACAAATAATACATGTTTAAGTAACTTATATACATATATAACTAAGAAGAAGGAGACGATGAAAAAAAAAACAAATGGATGGAACAATTTGTATATCGTATATACAATATTTGTGTACGAAATTTATCACTGAATGTTGTATGTATGTTAAAACTGAACAAAAAGAAAGAAAACAATAAAAGATAATCCATATAAAAGTATTTATTACCAAAAAAAAAAAAACATAAACAAATTGTTTTTGTCTTTAATTTTGTTTTTACTTGTGACCAACCAATGCTACGCTGTTGTTAAACTTAAAAAGGGGAAGAAAGAAGATCTCGCCACAATTAAACATGGATATCTATGGGTTTTATTTATCGACCATTTTCTACTGGAATTCACGGGACTTGATTTTCTTTATAAAATATAATGAAAATAAACTAATTTTCCAATAAAACCTTTCAAACTTTATTTTTTTTTTAACCGTATATAAGTCCGATATGTTAAAAACTTGAAAATGTAATAAGAATGTTTCAAGAAGTAACAAATCATATAATTTATCGGTTTAAACACATAAACAAAAATTGCGTACAATCGTACATAGTTTAATTTTTGATAGTATTTTATTCCCGAATATTCCGACCAATAATCCCAGGAATCGGGAAATAAAAAATCGGCAAATTTACTAGGAAATGCCTTCCCGGAATTCCCAGGTTAAAACGCCTAGGCATATCCAACATTTGTGAGTGTAACCCTATCCTTGGATTTGTCAAATATATTCGACACTTCATATAATTTTTAACTCGCCAAAAAAATATATTTGCCACGGAAAGGCTTAACATGTTCAAAAAAACCTTCAGTGTTTTTGCTTGATCTTTTTTTTTGTAAAAAAAAATTTATTTATAAAACTATTCCCATAAACCTGTACTCTATTTCGTGTCTTGAATTTTTTTTAAAAAATTAAAAAAATATAGAGAAAACCCCTTATTAGTGGCCTATTTGAAAGACCAAATATTCCCATTGTTTATTAAACACAATTTCATTGATGTGGCTGCCTGGGCTTCCTATTCAAATTTCCAAGACCTTGGCTTGCTCGATATTTCCCTTGATCCCAGGGTAACATAATATTTACTTAAGTAACGCTAAGATATTATAAAGGCAACAGTTGCAAATATTTAAATGGGAACCAGTAATACTTACGAAATACTAGTTTCCAGATTATGTGACTTAAGAATATTTAGAGTTAAACATAGATGGGAGGGAGTGTTATTTCATACCATTTCATGCCAAATAGGAGCAGTTCATTGCAATTAAAATACAACAAAAAGGATGTTTCAATAGTTTCTTTGTATTTTTGTTTCAATTTGTGCCATGTGAAACACAAAACAGAAGTAAAAAAATTGAAAATTCCTGACAATACGGCCAAAAATGAAACAAAAAACTAATCATGGATATTCGATTTCGCAGTCGGTAGGATTCGAACCTACGCTCCCAGAGGGAATCTGATTTCTAGTCAGACGCCTTAACCGCTCGGCCACGACTGCACATGCCGTAAACGTGACATATCAATGTTATGACGTTTCACGCATCCATTCCTTTGTGATGTTTTTGTGTGTAGTTGTCACTTTTGTCACTAGGGGAGTCCAATTCTAGTTATATCAGACATTCACTAGCTTCATCTACCGGAAATCATTCATAATAAATGCACAGCTGTATATATGGCCTGCGCCATCTACTGGTTGGCAGCTGCTGATTTCAACTTTCATGGTGTCGATAATGATGTGCCCTGAACGGAACAGTATTGCCAGGCCGATAATGCATGGGTTAATACATTTTTTAGACCGTCGATAACGAAGTCATCATGTGTTGTGATAGCATTGCCAACAATAAATTTTAGAACACTAACGTGTCCGTTAGGTTAAAGAGTGCAGACAACCTAGATAAAAAGTGTGATCAGGCGTTTAAAACTCCAAATTGGACTTTCCAATGAAGCCACCCAGCAAATAAACCGCACCAAATAGCGAATTTTTCAAGGTACTGAGCTATGTATTTTTCAGGTTGGACGTTGAGTCAAAAAAAAAACCTTGACGTTAAAGACAAACTGAATAGCAATGGCGGCGCTGATTGGGCCATGTCCTGCAGACGAATTAGAACGCTCCAGCAGGAAAGGTGTTCAACGACAATAATCAGGCGAAGACAGGGATGACCGATACTTCGGTGGAAGGGCCAAGTGGAACACATGCAGATCGATGGTATTACAAACTGGAGAGTGTGCACATCACTTCAAAGATTGCTCATGATTGACGGGTGTCTCCAGAGAAGATATCGGACATTGGTCGGTTAAAGAGACAGTTGGGAACTGGGCATAGGGACATAGTTCGTAACTGTATGTCTGACGCATTTGCGTGAGCTAGCACTACCCAGCATTCAAGTGAGTGTAATTATGATGTTGGCATCCTTCTCACTGAGTGTCAACAGCTGATATCACGGACAAAGGAAACAATTTGCCTGGAAACCAGAAACATCTCATCTATTATGTATGAGTGGAGGATGCGGAATTGTACTTGTGAAACCTTTTTTTTTTTGGGCTAACACTCAGGAGATGTCCCTATAAATGCAATGAACTGAGATATCGATAGGGTATTGGAGGGAGGAAAGAGGGAGTAGTGTTTATTGACCTTGATGTTGATGTAGGTGATGTAAATATTTTCGAGATCAGATGGGATGAAGTATTTCTTGAATCGCTTTAAAAAGCATCTCCCTGTATTTTCATGCCCCGAACATCAAGCACTGGAACATGTAGAAAAGATTGTGCAATGGATGAGCTAGCGTCGAAGAGCGCTTTCATAGGACAGGTGCTGAAATACTATCCGAGCCCGGATAAAGAGTTGCCCCTTAGCCTTTTAACGAATGACAGAAATATGTTACAGTAAGTATTCGTTGATGCTGACGTGTAGAGAATATACTATTCGGCCAAGCCGAATATTTGCTTTAATTGACATTGATCGGAAGTTAATGCATATATTTTTCCCCCATCTCCGGTCTTATCGACTCATTTTATCAAACACAGTAGCAGAAAATTAACGTAGCAGTTGAGAGAGAGAGAGATTGCACTTGAAGTGGGTACAACAATCTGAAGAGCTGAAACGCTCCCAAGTGTGTAAACAAGGTCAACAATCTAGAATATCCACTACTAAGGTCGTCATATCAAAGAAATGCATGCGAGATATATGAGATAAGAATAATGGACAAAGCAGCCAGGTAAAATGAATGAATGTGAAGTTCAGGTATAAAGGGCTCGCCGCTGCCTATTGAAAGCACAGTAATCGTTTGCCATCGCTTCAAGCAGATAGAAAAGAAACAAAAAAAAACGAGGCTACCTAAAATGTTGTCAATTAAAAAGTGGTTAATTGTGTTCGCAATCCTGGGTTTGACTTTAGCAAGTCCCAGTATCAACAAGCGGGCGGAGCAGTCGAGTGAATCTCAGGAATCGGCAGAATCAAATGAATCTTCAGAATTCCGGTTATCGGTTGACATTTGCAGGCATGGCTGTCCTCGTATTCTAGATCCCATTTGTGCGGTTGATGAAGATGATGATGGCAATGTCAAGTATTTTCACAATCAATGTCTGATGGAATATGATAGCTGTCGCAGGGGAAGAGGTATTTATGGTTTCGTGTGTGTGTGTGTGTGTGTGAAGAAATTTAATTCTTCGCTTTTTGTATGTGGCCATAGCTTGGAAGCCCACTCAAATGCTGCAGTGCATTACGGATGTTGACCCTGTGGTACGTGCTGACTGCCTGCGTGCCTGTCCCTTTATTTATGATCCGGTGTGTGCCAGCACCACCGGCGATGGGGCTGATGGTGAATACTTTCAGATTTTTGGCAACCGCTGCATATTTGGCATGGAAAACTGCTTAGCCAGCGGCAGTAAGTTTTCTTTTTTATATTTTTTGTTCAATCACTCGTTTTTTCTCTCTCTTATTTTAATATTTTGCATTTTCTCTGTTATGTTTGTTATGTTTCTCGTCCAGAATGGTTGGAAGAGGTTCATGGCGAAGTGTGCGGCTGGTAAAGCATGTGCTGGTCCTGATCTGAAGTGATGTTACATACTTACGTTTTCGTTACCCCTTAGACTTTAAGCGTTTTTAATCTGTTCGTTTTTTTTTTTCAAATAATTTTTATTAAATTATATAAAATCGTTTTGTTTTTTTCTTTGTTGTTGTATTTTTATAAATTTGCTATTTATACTATTTTCTTTTGCAGTTTTTATATACACATACGTACTTTTATGTTGTCGGTTTAATTTTGTTCGTTTGTTTTCGGTTTGGATTATGAAAATTATAATTGTTTTTCTATTTCGTTCTACTTAATTTTAATATTTTACCCAATACCATTGTTTACGTTTAATGATCATTTTACATTCAATTTGTATTTACAAAATAAATCTTTTGTCAAATAAATAGTATATACAGAAATGCTTACCGGTACAGTCGAGGCAAATTGAATAAGGCCAGAGTTGAAGAAATTTGGGGAAAGCCCATGAAAATACAATTTTTCTTGGATAGAATAAAAGTAAGTTGGTTAAACATTAGCTCACGAGTTTCGGCAGGGTTTTGCATAATGTGGTGGAAACGATTTCTCCCTCCTAAATATTGGATGTTAAAAGTCGTTGACCCATTAATTAAGCCGTCCATGATCAACTGCGGTAATTTACCAGCAATCTTCTAGTAGAAGATTGTAAATAATTTTGAAAATTCCAGTTTATTCCTTTGACAAATTCCTCCACTGTTGTGTATTCCTAAATATTTATGATCTACTATAATTCTTTTTAATTAATTAATATGCACTTCATTAGTACGAGTATTACAATTCGTTATTATACTAACTCTAATTTACATATTTCTATTTATTATTAATGATTTCTATATACAGAGGCATGTGATTAGCGATAATGCGGAACTGTGACAACAATCGAGTTTTTTTTTGTATTCTAATATTATATTTTATATTTATTTTTAATTGTAAAGCAGAGGCCAAATAAAGTCGAATATTTTAGGGAGTAAAATACTGCGCAAGGAAAATGAAATGGAATTTAATTATAAAACAACAAATTTAATTGAAATAGATCTTCAAAGCTTTGATAGGCAAATGACAGAATCATAAAAATATTCCTTAGAACCGATTTACACGATGACTTTCCACCCAGGTGGAAAGACGTTCAACGATTGTTAGCGAAGGGGTTAGAGACGAAAGAGGGTTAGCAAAACAGTCACGAAATGGATATTGGGAATATACATCAGAAACAGGCACTCATGTTTGTTTTTATAAAGTCATCGTGTAAATGTTTTTGAATTTCCAAAGAAAATGTCAAGAAAACCCTCAGGGAAAGAAGTCATCGTATAAATTGGAAGTTAAACGTGGCAAAATTTTAATTACAAACTAAACACTAATTTTTCTCAAAATTATTTACAAGCCTTGCAAAAAATTCTTTAATAAACGAACTATTGGCGACTAAGGATGAAAGTGGATCGCCAATAAATCCTTGGTAAAGGTCGATTATTATATAACGTTGATTGGCATTGAGAACAGAATAGGGAAATGGGTCATTGTGTAAAGGTCGGCCTGGTCCTTCATCATGAAGTGTTCTACAATGAGGCATGTCCATAATCATAATTTTCTTGGAAGGAAATGTATTTGATATAAATTAGTCATGAGGGTTGATCTTGGGATCTAAAAATCAAGGCAATTAAGATTTTGATTCGTGACAACATGAACAACATTTCATGGAAATAACAGGTTGTCTTAGTGTCGCGCCATAACAAGGAAAATTGCGTCAATTGCGAAGAAAGAAAATACAAATGAAAAGACGGCAATGGGAGGAGATTGAGATCCATGGAAATGTAAATAAAGACTCTCCCACTAGCATAACATTCTGTACAGCAGAAAATGGGAATCTGGTGATAGACACGTCAAGTGTGCTGAGGATATGAAATGCATATTTCTCACCCTTAAACTCAGATGAGGTCAGAACAGCAAATTGCCCGGATTAAGAACAACAAGTCCGCCGATGCAGACAGAATGCAGCCAGAGCTGTATAACACCGGAAGAGATGAACTGATAAGGTGCATGCATCCGCTAGTCTGCACAATCTGTACAAATATTTAAAATTAAATATTTTTGAAAAATGCCAGAAATTATTTTAATATATATTACAGTTAATAACACCGTGTTACAAAAAATAGATTTTTTTTCTGTCCTATGAACCAAATGCACATATTCGGAAAGAGGGGAAAAAATAAAAATACACGTGTATCAGCGATTTTCATGTACACATCAGAATTTTTTTTTTTTAAGTTTGAAGTATGAAGCTCGTAGTGGCCTATGTGAAAGCCTTTCGACCGATTTTTAACCCTTTTTCAGTGATCCAATCGAGCTGATTTTTTACAGGCAGAAATGTCTGTATCACGTCAAATTTTTTAAAAAATAGATTTTTATCAATTCTCAGATTTTCCCCAATTTTTATTATTTTTAAAAAAAAAAAATATTTTTTTCACTTTTCTTAGCATAACTTGAAGAGACTCCAAATTTTTAAACTACTTAAGCGTTACGAAAAAAAAAATGTTTTTTGAACTGAAACCTTAAAAAAAACGATAACCATTTAAAAAAAAAATTAGGAAATTCTGAGAATTGATAAAAATATATTTTTTAAAAAATTTGGCGTGATACAGACATTTCTACGAGTCTGCCTACAAAAAATCAGCTCGATTGGATCACTGAAAAACGGTTAAAAATCGGTCGAAAGGCTTTCACACAGGCCACTACGAGCTTCATACTTCAAACTTAAAAAAAAAAAAATCTGACGTGTACATGAAAATCGCCGATACACGTGTATTTTTATTTTGTATCCCCTTTCCGAAAAAGTAAATTTGGTTCATAGGACAGAATGTGTGTAACACGGTGTAATGGGTCTTATATGCTAAACACAAATATCAGAATCTCATTCATGCTTTCGAATCTGGCCTTAGCTCAATTTCAAAATTTTGGTGCTTGTGACTTTCTTTCTTTCTTGAAACAATGTCTGTGTAAGAAATCCCAGCAACACTATGGTCACTAGATCCTTAGTAATTATGGGAAGATACCTCTCCGAAACATTATCCACCACAAGCATTCTTCGACAGGTTGACCGCTTATCGTGCAACTTCACTCGCATTCAAATGAGGAAAATATGGGAAAAGACAGAAGGTAATAAAACTGGCATGTGATCTTTGCTTTTTCTGATTTGGATATTATATTGAAATCGTCGGAAAGTTGGAACTAGATTGGAACTGGTGCTGTTTCAAGAATCAAGAATTTGGGTCAAGAACAGAGCTCTCTTTCGAAGACAAGACAAAAGGGGGAGACGCGACGACACAATTGCGAAATAATGAAGACCGTCAGTGGTTGTATCGACAAAGCGTAAGAATTTTTCTCTTCAATGAAAAGAACGAAATAAAGCGAAGTATCGTGAGGCTAGTTTGGGTTAGGGAAACAATTCAAGAACAGAACTTTCTTTCACGAACTAAACGACACTGTACAACACGTTTTTTTTTTGTTCATGATTTATGCGAAAGCAGAGAACTATTCTTTTGAAAAATAGCTTCATTTATGTGAACGCGGAGTGTAATCGTCGACCGAACGATAAGCTGTATTCGGATAAGCGATAGCGATAGGTACTCTATAGGCGTGTTTTCATTACAAGCCAGCGACTATCGCTTGCTTAGTTATAAAGAAAATGCCAAACTGGCGATATTGTCATTTGACAAACGCTGCGAAAAATTGTTAATACATTTTTATTAAAATCTGAAAAAATATTCATGATAAGTGTTGTGAAAAAATATTACAAATACAATTGTAAATAAACTATATTCTAACCATTCGTCCATAATTTTGTATTTATTTTCTTCTTCTTCTGTATTAGTTCACAATGAATAATCACCCCTATTCTGCACTACAATCACGATTGGATTTTCTCCGTTTTGGCAAATTAGGTACTCTGCACTACAATCGCGATTGGATTTTCTCCGTTTTGGTATTGCGCGTTCCATTCCGTTGCGTTCCGTTTGCGTAATTTTTACGATTGTAGGTATTCTGCACTACAATCGTAGCTACGTTTTTGTACGTTAAGAAATATGTGGCGGAAAGAGATCAAATATGTGAATAAAATAAAAAATAAAAAGTAAAATTAAAATAATAAAAATGTAAGTATAAAATGGAGTAGAGATTAATATTTTCTATTATTTTGTGAGTTATATGGGTATTTCCAGGATCGATAACGTGACATTCGTACGCCTTTAGATGTAAAAAAACATGGTAAAAATCAATATTTCCACAAATGTTTTTTTACGTGAATACAGCATTTCATCAACACTATTTTTGTTACAAAAGACAAGCATTGGGAACTTGTCGTTATTAAAGAATTTTTGGAAAACATTGGATAGATAACGTGACAAAAAATGGAAGTCATTTGTGACTTGATATTGAAAAAATCAAAATTCTGCGAAATGTGGCCATTAATTAATAAATAAATACTCTTAAAGCATAATAAAGAAATGTAGTTTTCCATTTATAAGAGTTATTTTTATCTAAAACTATTGCTTTATATATTTATAATGTATTTTAGTGATTCGTAACGTGACATCGGTAACGTGACAAAATTTCCACATAGACAACTTCACGTGTTTAGGTCGACAATTGTAAAAAGTTGTTTTGCTTATACTGCCAACTCTTTCTATTTTAAAGATTTCGAAAGCTTCTCTTACGGTCATTATCATAAAACGCTTTGAAAATATCTCTCCATTACAAATAAAAGTGTATTTTTTGCATGCAGACTGGACGCTTATGTCTTCACGAGAATAAAATTGTTTTACTTGCGCAAGATTTGTTTCAGTCGTAGATTCCACAACCTGGTTTTCTGGCGGAATGTATTTCTTACAGAGCGCTTTCAAAATTATAATTTGTTTATCCTCCGCCTGAGGTAAGGACCTTTCAACCTTTTTTAAAGCTTTTCCAAACGCCTGCTTACTGTTATAAGGATTAACGACGTGTTCTTGTTGCTTTGCATTGTTCTGAAGATTTACCCCGTGCTTTCGCTGGCTTAGACGATCCTTTTCCCGCTTACTTTCCAGAAGGTTATTGTTTTTGTTCTCCAGTTCCTTCAACTTTGCCCGATGTATTTTCATTTTCATTGCAACATTTTGTAGGTACTTCTGGCGCTTGACGGGGTCCGACTTAATTTTTTGTAGATATCGTCGTGATGCTTCTTTATTTTTATTTTTAGCCATCTGCATAAAAAGTAAGCATAATACATATGTACATTTATGATAACCAATACTTTTTGTTATAATATTTCCCACTTACGATGAGTAACGTGACAAACTTTTGATTGAGATTAAACCTTCTTCAATATCAAAAGCGGACTATTTTTTTTTTTATTTATGTTAAGCACGATTAACTTTATTTAAATAATAATTTTCAGCTTCTTTCTTCGACGGGATGAACAGTACTGATAAAAAACAGTGTTTTAGCATCGATAACGTGACACAGAAATAGCAGGACAAAAAAAGGCAAAAATATACGGTTTGTCAAAGCCTACAATGTGTCTATTTATATTTTCTTATTAGTTTATCGTTGGAACAAAATTGTTGAAACAAGATTGCAATAATAAAACATATATATAATAAATAACAACGAAAAGCAAAACCAGAGGAAAGAGTCACAAAAAAAGAAAAATAAAATATTGTAAGTTTTTGTGTAAATTTTTCACAACAAAAACAAAAATATGCTTTAAACGCATTATATTCCTTAAATTCAAATAGTTCTTTAACAATATAAATGACAAAAATGGCGGTTTAACCAATTTTAATTTTTTCGTCATGGTTGACCTTTTTCTGGAAATAGCCATATTTCATTTATTACAGGTCCTCTCACTTACGTTCTGTTTTTTTTTACTACGTATATGTTCTGCCTTTTTTCCTTCACTACGTTTGTCTTTATTTTGTTAACACTAAATATTTTTTGTTTTATTAATCACTACAACTTTTCAACTTTTTCAATCAACATTCAACTTTTTCACACAATGTTTGGTTTTCTGTTTCGATCTCACACATTCCACAGACAAAGAGCTTACTGTAAATACCCACATATCTTCTTCTTATTCTTTCGATTACGTTTTATGTTGGAATCCAAATTTTCGATCGATGCGTAACGTAATGCGGGAACGTAATTGTAGTGCAGAATAGGGGTGAATATCTTTGTACACTTGGCAACATTTTGTTGTTTTGTCATGCTGGCAATGCTGTGCCAATTTAAGACACCAAGTTAAGCGATCATTTCTATCCATGCTTAATATCGCTTAGTCTTCCAAACAAACTAAGCGATTATTTAAGCTAGCGGTGTAAGGAAAACACGCATATCGGTTATATGAATTTAATTACTCCACTAGGAAAAGCATTAGTCTGAAACTCCGGTGGAAGGACCAAGTGGACGAAGGCATGAACGTATGACAAACTGATGAAGCAACGCGTAAGCCTGAATTGCATGGAAATCATTTATTAAGCAGTCTAAGACTAAAAGGTTGTAGAGTTAACTTGGAAATAAAAAGTACTCTTCCTAAAATCCATTACCATTTAAAAGTTATGCTTTGAACATATTTTAATGTTTTGTATTTTTTTTTTCCATATAAAAAATATTCAAATAGAAATTAGAACTGAGACACGCTTCATATATAAATAGTATATTTAAACTGTCTGATTTCGTTTAATTGTGGCAACAACCATAACGATATTTTTGTGCATTATCTTCATTTGATACTAAATTAAGTTAAATTAAATTAACCTAACCTAAGACTAAACATAAGTCCATATATAATTCAGTATATTTATGTTGACACATTCAATTTTATATACTAAACATTTAGTATTTGTATATTTGCAATATTTGTTATTCATTAATTTACATATATAGTTTATATTCATGTATGTATATATGTGTAACCTAGTCTTTCATATTTATTTATATATATATTTTTTTTGTCTTATTCTGTTTACTGTACAATTCGGTCTGTTTTTCAAATGGTTCTGTTATTATTATTGATGATGTTCATATTTGTAATTGAATTGTCTTTAATGTGTAAATACATATTTTTTGCATAATGGTTTGGTTTTCTGCAGCTGGTATTTTTCTGTCAATATTATCTATTTACTTTAGTTTTTTTTGGTAAAAAGAACAAATAAAAAACAACTGAAAACTATGCCACCCAGGCAACAAAGTGTAGAAGGAAAAATAATGGCACAGAAACATTAACGGCCTGTTGGAGTTTGCATTACTCCACTGTGATTAGTTGACACTGCTGATACCGAACTGATCTGGAAGAAGCTTATTAATTGCATCAGCCATTTTGGTAAGGCGTACCTTTTTGATTGTTGACTTTTAGAACATATGAAACTTGCAAAGATGCATTTACAAATGAGTTTCGCACCACATACCTATTTTCCTTAATCCAGGACAGGGAACTTCTTTCGAATCAGTAAGCTGTGAGCGATATAATTTGTGGATCAGAAAGACTAATGTTTTCCTAAAGAAATTTAACATGGCTTGCAGATAACTCTCTTACTCGTAAAATCGCCAGCATTAACAAAGTGCAAGAAGCTGCTGAAAAATGTATGATCACATTGTCAGATTTCCTTTTCCTTTTCTTCGTTGGACGGTTGTCATGTAGAAAGTGTGAAATTTTTGTTAATATCGGTTCAATTGCACTCAAGTGCCGTATGGAAATAATTAAAGTCTTCTACGAAGATGGTGGATCTGTGATAAGCACCTTTTGCCAAATTCGGGATATTTTTGTTCGTTATAGTCGCCTGATAGAGGCTGGCAAACGAATCGAAACAATTGAAACATGTGAGTCGAACTAGTACAGTAGTAAAAATTAGTTGTATCACAAGTCCTTTAAGTAACTTTAGGAACTTCACCACAAAGCTTCCCCTTTTTTAATTTTCCTCGCCGATAAAGTCATGCGAAATACAGGTGGAACAGGAGCTGATGTCGGGAGAATGGTACTGAACGATGATCATGCCACATGCTCCATTGCCGGCTATACAATAAAGAAATTAAGAGGTTCGTTTGGTGAGCAGTTAATCTCATATTTTTGCTCCTACAATTAGCCACCTCGATCGTGTTATTTAACCCGACTAGACTATTTTAGTTTTCGAAAGGTGAAACAGACCACCTGAAGCCGTGGGCAACATTTACCTTATTTTATTGAAAGAGTATCCTTTCATTAACTATTTAGAAAGCGAATAGTTTAATCACGATGGTCTTTCCCATTCCATTTCTATACACTTCATTTAATGTCTGGGTTACTTATTAGAAAGCGAATTCTCTATGAGTATTTAATAAAAAATAATATACACGAGCCGTTAATTACAATGACTTTCATAAAATACTCATTAAGTATTTTTTTTTTCTATTATAATTGCCATCATGTGTGAATTGTTTATTTTTTTTTATTTTTTATATTTTTTCATAATTTTCACAAAGAAATCAGAATATAACCGAAAGTGTAATTATTCTATTTGTTGGTTTTTTTTTATATATAAAAATAATTTATGATACAGAAATTACTAACCGCAGACCACATAAACAAATACATATACAACCAAATATGTATGTAATTAAATGATATTAAATCAGTGAACGGACAGTATTTCTGTCGATTAATTTAAATCATACATTAATTTTTCAGCATTATTGGGTTCTTCGCAATCGAATGAAGCCATCATTAAATCTGCAATGGAAGAAGAAAAAAAAAACGATGAAACAAAAATTGTCACATAATTAGAGATTTTATTGATATAATGTTTTATGTTTTAGTTAATAAAGATTGGTAATAATGTAATTGGTAATAATGTTGTTTTTTTTCGTATGTCTTCTGTATAAAGTGTCATTGAATATTGATAAATTGAGAGATTTTTAATCCCAAAATACTCCCTTTATCGAAAGTGCAGTCTATATAATTCCACAAAAATATAAACTGGATTTAGGTTCAACATAATCGGCACAATGAGCAAGAAAGCAAACTAACTCAGTCGCCGTATTTAGAGCGAAGACAATCAATCCTCAAGCAGTTACCTTATCACCATTACATCCATTAAAATGTACTGATTGGTGCAGTTTACACACTAATATTTATTTTCACATTTCTACATAACTGCTATGCTCGTAAAGTCGCCTCAATTTACTTAGTGGAAACAGCAGCTGAAAAATGTTTAATGGTCTTACCAGGTTTCGAAACAGAGTTTATCGCATGATAGTCGCGCAGACTACCTACCTTAACACAGCTGTGCTTGACATAAATCACAACAAAAAGTTAAAAAATAAACGTATGCAGAAAGATTCTTAGCTCTACGTTTGATAGATTCTTCTATTACAAATCTTTAAGAATACGTAAAGAAATTTCCGCACAAAACAAATGAAAAAAAAAAAAAAAATACCACAAACTTTACAATACGAAATCTCACAGAGTTCGTGGAGAAATGTATGCACACATAAAATTTAAAATTCAAAATAAAAAATTCTAAATTTAATATATACCATCAGCATTTTAGATTGTAAATCGTTTTAGGACAAGCTAATTATAGAATCTCTTCGGTGTATCGGAAGACATCAGATATTGTTCCGAATTGTCTCATCTCAGACAAAGTTTCTGGGAAAATGCATCAAATGCAAAATGTCACAAAATTTTTTTTTTTTAAAATTCCCAAAAGCAACAATTCCGAAAAAAATGAAAAAAAATCCCCAAAAAGTCAAACATGTTCCCCAAAAATTCTGAAAGATCCACCAAATAATAAAGAGGAGTTATTTTGAATCATCCGGTATTCCGGTAGCTGTCACTTTTAAAGCTCTTATTCTTTAACATTTGACAAGTAGAAACTACGCCATTACTAAAAATGGAACGCCACACGCATCAACAACGCATGGACATTTTTAAAATTCACTACAAAAATGGTGAAAATCTTGCAAAACAAAAGCATTTTTGGGTCGTCGTGAAGCACCTTGTCGGACCGCAGTACAGACATTGGTGGACAAATTCGAGCTGTTCGGACAAGTTAGTCACGTCGCTCTAGAACAATTGAGAATATTGCTGCTGTAGCCCAAAGTGTTGAAGAAAATCCAGGTTTGTCCATTCCTCAACGTTCTTTGGAATTGGACATTCCACAAACTTCATTACACCGTATTTTACATAAAGACTTGGGTTTTAAGGCTTATAAAGTTTAGTTAACACAAGAACTCAAGCTGGCCGATCATAAGCAATGTCGTGTCTTTGCTGATTGGGACCTTGAAATGCATGAAAATGATCCGGAATTCCATCGAAAACTCATTTTGACTGATAAGGCCAATTTCCACCTCGCTACGTCAACAAGCGATATTGCCGCAGCTCGGGCTAGAAAAACCCAAGACTTATTGTTGAGAAGCCCCTCCATCCTCAACGTGTAACTGTTTGGTGCGGTTTATGGTGCGGCGGGGTCATTGGAACTTACTTTTTCGAAAATGAGGATGGATCAACAGTTACGGTGAATTGCGCTATCGAGAGATGATTAAAGATTTGTTATGGTCGGAGTTGGATGATATTGATCTGGACAACGTTTACATTCAACAAGACGGCGCTAAGTTCCACACAAGCATTAGTATTAGTATTAGTATAATTGCATCATTTTGAAGGCAGAATACATCCAAACGCAAAATATTCGAAAATTCGAAAAAAAATATTTTGGCCAAAAAAATAAGAAAGGGGTTAACCCATCAAAATTTTAGATTTTTTTGAAAAAAATAGATTTCTTTGAAACATTGCTCATGCATAGCGGAGCTTAATCTGGACACGGCGATGTCTTCATTTTTTAGATTGAACAAATAGTTTGGGAGAAATTGGGTTCAGAAAGAAACTACAACTACCACCTTTTCATACATTTTTTATTTACTAATACTAATACTAATACTAATACTAATACTAATACTAATACTAATACTAATACTAATACTAATACTAATACTAATACTAATACTAATACTAATACTAATACTAATACTAATACTAATACTAATACTAATACTAATACTAATACTAATACTAATACTAATACTAATACTAATACTAATACTAATACTAATACTAATACTAATACTAATACTAATACTAATACTAATACTAATACTAATACTAATACTAATACTAATACTAATACTAATACTAATACTAATACTAATACTAATACTAATACTAATACTAATACTAATACTAATACTAATACTAATACTAATACTAATACTAATACTAATACTAATACTAATACTAATACTAATACTAATACTAATACTAATACTAATACTAATACTAATACTAATACTAATACTAATACTAATACTAATACTAATACTAATACTAATACTAATACTAATACTAATACTAATACTAATACTAATACTAATACTAATACTAATACTAATACTAATACTAATACTAATACTAATACTAATACTAATACTAATACTAATACTAATACTAATACTAATACTAATACTAATACTAATACTAATACTAATACTAATACTAATACTAATACTAATACTAATACTAATACTAATACTAATACTAATACTAATACTAATACTAATACTAATACTAATACTAATACTAATACTAATACTAATACTAATACTAATACTAATACTAATACTAATACTAATACTAATACTAATACTAATACTAATACTAATACTAATACTAATACTAATACTAATACTAATACTAATACTAATACTAATACTAATACTAATACTAATACTAATACTAATACTAATACTAATACTAATACTAATACTAATAATAATACTAATACTAAGGCAGAATACATCCAAACGCAAAATATTCGAAAATTCCAAAAAAAATATTTTGGCCAAAAAAATAAGAAAGGGGTTAACCCATCAAAATTTTAGATTTTTTTGAAAAAAAAAAATAGATTTCTTTGAAACGTTGCTCATGCATAGCGGAGCTTAATCTGGACACGGCGATGTCTTCATTTTTTAGATTGAACAAATAGTTTGGGAGAAATTGGGTTCAGTAACAAATTTTCTCAAAATTACAGATTCAAAAGTCCTTTCAAACTATTTGTCAAATTTTTCAGCAACGGCATAAGGTAGCGCCACAAGAGTAGCACCAACTTAAAGCTGGACTTGAGGTCTATTATTAGCCCATTAGGAGTTGTATGCTAAGGTCATTTTCATAGAATCAATTGTGTATTCGATGTTGCACTCTCAAAATATATTTTTGGCCATTACTCAGTAACGGCTAATTCTATATAAATTATATGTGGTTATAATTGTATCATTTTGAAGGCAGAATACATCCAAACGCAAAATATTCGAAAATTCCAAAAAAAATATTTTGGCCAAAAAAATAAGAAAGGGGTTAACCCATCAAAATTTTAGATTTTTTTGAAAAAAATAGATTTCTTTGAAACGTTGCTCATGCATAGCGGAGCTTAATCTGTACACGGCGATGTCTTCATTTTTTAGATTGAACAAATAGTTTGGGAGAAATTGGGTTCAGAAAGAAACTACAACTACCACCTTTTCATACATTTACTAATACTAATACTAATACTAATACTAATACTAATACTAATACTAATACTAATACTAATACTAATACTAATACTAATACTAATACTAATACTAATACTAATACTAATACTAATACTAATACTAATACTAATACTAATACTAATACTAATACTAATACTAATACTAATACTAATACTAATACTAATACTAATACTAATACTAATACTAATACTAATACTAATACTAATACTAATACTAATACTAATACTAATACTAATACTAATACTAATACTAATACTAATACTAATACTAATACTAATACTAATACTAATACTAATACTAATACTAATACTAATACTAATACTAATACTAATACTAATACTAATACTAATACTAATACTAATACTAATACTAATACTAATACTAATACTAATACTAATACTAATACTAATACTAATACTAATACTAATACTAATACTAATACTAATACTAATACTAATACTAATACTAATACTAATACTAATACTAATACTAATACTAATACTAATACTAATACTAATACTAATACTAATACTAATACTAATACTAATACTAATACTAATACTAATACTAATACTAATACTAATACTAATACTAATACTAATACTAATACTAATACTAATACTAATACTAATACTAATACTAATACTAATACTAATACTAATACTAATACTAATACTAATACTAATACTAATACTAATACTAATACTAATACTAATACTAATACTAATACTAATACTAATACTAATACTAATACTAATACTAATACTAATACTAATACTAATACTAATACTAATACTAATACTAATACTAATACTAATACTAATACTAATACTAATACTAATACTAATACTAATACTAATACTAATACTAATACTAATACTAATACTAATACTAATACTAATACTAATACTAATACTAATACTAATACTAATACTAATACTAATACTAATACTAATACTAATACTAATACTAATACTAATACTAATACTAATACTAATACTAATACTAATAATAATACTAATACTAAGGCAGAATACATCCAAACGCAAAATATTCGAAAATTCCAAAAAAAATATTTTGGCCAAAAAAATAAGAAAGGGGTTAACCCATCAAAATTTTAGATTTTTTTGAAAAAAAAAAATAGATTTCTTTGAAACGTTGCTCATGCATAGCGGAGCTTAATCTGGACACGGCGATGTCTTCATTTTTTAGATTGAACAAATAGTTTGGGAGAAATTGGGTTCAGTAACAAATTTTCTCAAAATTACAGATTCAAAAGTCCTTTCAAACTATTTGTCAAATTTTTCAGCAACGGCATAAGGTAGCGCCACAAGAGTAGCACCAACTTAAAGCTGGACTTGAGGTCTATTATTAGCCCATTAGGAGTTGTATGCTAAGGTCATTTTCATAGAATCAATTGTGTATTCGATGTTGCACTCTCAAAATATATTTTTGGCCATTACTCAGTAACGGCTAATTCTATATAAATTATATGTGGTTATAATTGTATCATTTTGAAGGCAGAATACATCCAAACGCAAAATATTCGAAAATTCCAAAAAAAATATTTTGGCCAAAAAAATAAGAAAGGGGTTAACCCATCAAAATTTTAGATTTTTTTGAAAAAAATAGATTTCTTTGAAACGTTGCTCATGCATAGCGGAGCTTAATCTGTACACGGCGATGTCTTCATTTTTTAGATTGAACAAATAGTTTGGGAGAAATTGGGTTCAGAAAGAAACTACAACTACCACCTTTTCATACATTTACTAATACTAATACTAATACTAATACTAATACTAATACTAATACTAATACTAATACTAATACTAATACTAATACTAATACTAATACTAATACTAATACTAATACTAATACTAATACTAATACTAATACTAATACTAATACTAATACTAATACTAATACTAATACTAATACTAATACTAATACTAATACTAATACTAATACTAATACTAATACTAATACTAATACTAATACTAATACTAATACTAATACTAATACTAATACTAATACTAATACTAATACTAATACTAATACTAATACTAATACTAATACTAATACTAATACTAATACTAATACTAATACTAATACTAATACTAATACTAATACTAATACTAATACTAATACTAATACTAATACTAATACTAATACTAATACTAATACTAATACTAATACTAATACTAATACTAATACTAATACTAATACTAATACTAATACTAATACTAATACTAATACTAATACTAATACTAATACTAATACTAATACTAATACTAATACTAATACTAATACTAATACTAATACTAATACTAATACTAATACTAATACTAATACTAATACTAATACTAATACTAATACTAATACTAATACTAATACTAATACTAATACTAATACTAATACTAATACTAATACTAATACTAATACTAATACTAATACTAATACTAATACTAAGGCAGAATACATCCAAACGCAAAATATTCGAAAATTCCAAAAAAAATATTTTGGCCAAAAAAATAAGAAAGGGGTTAACCCATAAAAATTTTAGATTTTTTTGAAAAAAATAGATTTCTTTGAAACGTTGCTCATGCATAGCGGAGCTTAATCTGTACACGGCGATGTCTTCATTTTTTAGATTGAACAAATAGTTTGGGAGAAATTGGGTTCAGAAAGAAACTACAACTACCACCTTTTCATACATTTACTAATACTAATACTAATACTAATACTAATACTAATACTAATACTAATACTAATACTAATACTAATACTAATACTAATACTAATACTAATACTAATACTAATACTAATACTAATACTAATACTAATACTAATACTAATACTAATACTAATACTAATACTAATACTAATACTAATACTAATACTAATACTAATACTAATACTAATACTAATACTAATACTAATACTAATACTAATACTAATACTAATACTAATACTAATACTAATACTAATACTAATACTAATACTAATACTAATACTAATACTAATACTAATACTAATACTAATACTAATACTAATACTAATACTAATACTAATACTAATACTAATACTAATACTAATACTAATACTAATACTAATACTAATACTAATACTAATACTAATACTAATACTAATACTAATACTAATACTAATACTAATACTAATACTAATACTAATACTAATACTAATACTAATACTAATACTAATACTAATACTAATACTAATACTAATACTAATACTAAGGCAAAAAAATAAGAAAGGGGTTAACCCATCAAAATTTTAGATTTTTTTGAAAAAAATAGATTTCTTTGAAACGTTGCTCATGCATAGTGGAGCTTAATCTGTACACGGCGATGTCTTCATTTTTTAGATTGAACAAATAGTTTGGGAGAAATTGGGTTCAGAAAGAAACTACAACTACCACCTTTTCATACATTTACTAATACTAATACTAATACTAATACTAATACTAATACTAATACTAATACTAATACTAATACTAATACTAATACTAATACTAATACTAATACTAATACTAATACTAATACTAATACTAATACTAATACTAATACTAATACTAATACTAATACTAATACTAATACTAATACTAATACTAATACTAATACTAATACTAATACTAATACTAATACTAATACTAATACTAATACTAATACTAATACTAATACTAATACTAATACTAATACTAATACTAATACTAATACTAATACTAATACTAATACTAATACTAATACTAATACTAATACTAATACTAATACTAATACTAATACTAATACTAATACTAATACTAATACTAATACTAATACTAATACTAATACTAATACTAATACTAATACTAATACTAATACTAATACTAATACTAATACTAATACTAATACTAATACTAATACTAATACTAATACTAATACTAATACTAATACTAATACTAATGCCAATACTAATACTAAGGCAGAATACATCCAAACGCAAAATATTCGAAAATTCCAAAAAAATTATTTTGGCCAAAAAAATAAGAAAGGGGATAACCCATCAAAATTTTAGATTTTTTTGAAAAAAAAAAAATAGATTTCTTTGAAACGTTGCTCATGCATAGCGGAGCTTAATCTGGACACGGCGATGTCTTCATTTTTTAGATTGAACAAATAGTTTGGGAGAAATTGGTTCAGAAACAAATTTTCTCAAAATTACAGATTCAAAAGTCCTTTCAAACTATTTGTCAAATTTTTCAGCAACGGCATAAGGTAGCGCCACAAGAGTAGCACCAACTTAAAGCTGGACTTGAGGTCTATTATTATCCCATTAGGAGTTGTATGCTAAGGTCATTTTCATAGAATTAATTGTGTATTCGATGTTGCACTCTCAAAATATATTTTTGGCCATTACTCAGTAACGGCTAATTCTATATAAATTATATGTGGTTATAATTGCATCATTTTGAAGGCAGAATACATCCAAACGCAAAATATTCGAAAATTCCAAAAAAAATATTTTGGCCAAAAAAATAAGAAAGGGGTTAACCCATCAAAATTTTAGATTTTTTTGAAAAAAATAGATTTCTTTGAAACGTTGCTCATGCATAGCGGAGCTTAATCTGTACACGGCGATGTCTTCATTTTTTAGATTGAACAAATAGTTTGGGAGAAATTGGGTTCAGAAAGAAACTACAACTACCACCTTTTCATACATTTACTAATACTAATACTAATACTAATACTAATACTAATACTAATACTAATACTAATACTAATACTAATACTAATACTAATACTAATACTAATACTAATACTAATACTAATACTAATACTAATACTAATACTAATACTAATACTAATACTAATACTAATACTAATACTAATACTAATACTAATACTAATACTAATACTAATACTAATACTAATACTAATACTAATACTAATACTAATACTAATACTAATACTAATACTAATACTAATACTAATACTAATACTAATACTAATACTAATACTAATACTAATACTAATACTAATACTAATACTAATACTAATACTAATACTAATACTAATACTAATACTAATACTAATACTAATACTAATACTAATACTAATACTAATACTAATACTAATACTAATACTAATACTAATACTAATACTAATACTAATACTAATACTAATACTAATACTAATACTAATACTAATACTAATACTAATACTAATACTAATACTAATACTAATACTAATACTAATACTAATACTAATACTAATACTAATACTAATACTAATACTAATACTAATACTAATACTAATACTAATACTAATACTAATACTAATACTAATACTAATACTAATACTAATACTAATACTAATACTAATACTAATACTAATACTAATACTAATACTAATACTAATACTAATACCAATACTAATACTAAGGCAGAATACATCCAAACGCAAAATATTCGAAAATTCCAAAAAAATTATTTTGGCCAAAAAAATAAGAAAGGGGTTAACCCATCAAAATTTTAGATTTTTTTGAAAAAAAAAAAATAGATTTCTTTGAAACGTTGCTCATGCATAGCGGAGCTTAATCTGGACACGGCGATGTCTTCATTTTTTAGATTGAACAAATAGTTTGGGAGAAATTGGTTCAGAGACAAATTTTCTCAAAATTACAGATTCAAAAGTCCTTTCAAACTATTTGTCAAATTTTTCAGCAACGGCATAAGGTAGCGCCACAAGAGTAGCACCAACTTAAAGCTGGACTTGAGGTCTATTATTAGCCCATTAGGAGTTGTATGCTAAGGTCATTTTCATAGAATTAATTGTGTATTCGATGTTGCACTCTCAAAATATATTTTTGGCCATTACTCAGTAACGGCTAATTCTATATAAATTATATGTGGTTATAATTGCATCATTTTGAAGGCAGAATACATCCAAACGCAAAATATTCGAAAATTCCAAAAAAAATATTTTGGCCAAAAAAATAAGAAAGGGGTTAACCCATCAAAATTTTAGATTTTTTTGAAAAAAATAGATTTCTTTGAAACGTTGCTCATGCATAGCGGAGCTTAATCTGTACACGGCGATGTCTTCATTTTTTAGATTGAACAAATAGTTTGGGAGAAATTGGGTTCAGAAAGAAACTACAACTACCACCTTTTCATACATTTACTAATACTAATACTAATACTAATACTAATACTAATACTAATACTAATACTAATACTAATACTAATACTAATACTAATACTAATACTAATACTAATACTAATACTAATACTAATACTAATACTAATACTAATACTAATACTAATACTAATACTAATACTAATACTAATACTAATACTAATACTAATACTAATACTAATACTAATACTAATACTAATACTAATACTAATACTAATACTAATACTAATACTAATACTAATACTAATACTAATACTAATACTAATACTAATACTAATACTAATACTAATACTAATACTAATACTAATACTAATACTAATACTAATACTAATACTAATACTAATACTAATACTAATACTAATACTAATACTAATACTAATACTAATACTAATACTAATACTAATACTAATACTAATACTAATACTAATACTAATACTAATACTAATACTAATACTAATACTAATACTAATACTAATACTAATACTAATACTAATACTAATACTAATACTAATACTAATACTAATACTAATACTAATACTAATACTAATACTAATACTAATACTAATACTAATACTAATACTAATACTAATACTAATACTAATACTAATACTAATACTAATACTAATACTAATACTAATACTAATACTAATACTAATACTAATACTAATACTAATACTAATACTAATACTAATACTAATACTAATACTAATACTAATACTAATACTAATACTAATACTAATACTAATACTAATACTAATACTAATACTAATACTAATACTAATACTAATACTAATACTAATACTAATACTAATACTAATACTAATACTAATACTAAGGCAGAATACATCCAAACGCAAAATATTCGAAAATTCCAAAAAAAATATTTTGGCCAAAAAAATAAGAAAGGGGTTAACCCATCAAAATTTTAGATTTTTTTGAAAAAAATAGATTTCTTTGAAACGTTGCTCATGCATAGCGGAGCTTAATCTGTACACGGCGATGTCTTCATTTTTTAGATTGAACAAATAGTTTGGGAGAAATTGGGTTCAGAAAGAAACTACAACTACCACCTTTTCATACATTTACTAATACTAATACTAATACTAATACTAATACTAATACTAATACTAATACTAATACTAATACTAATACTAATACTAATACTAATACTAATACTAATACTAATACTAATACTAATACTAATACTAATACTAATACTAATACTAATACTAATACTAATACTAATACTAATACTAATACTAATACTAATACTAATACTAATACTAATACTAATACTAATACTAATACTAATACTAATACTAATACTAATACTAATACTAATACTAATACTAATACTAATACTAATACTAATACTAATACTAATACTAATACTAATACTAATACTAATACTAATACTAATACTAATACTAATACTAATACTAATACTAATACTAATACTAATACTAATACTAATACTAATACTAATACTAATACTAATACTAATACTAATACTAATACTAATACTAATACTAATACTAATACTAATACTAATACTAATACTAATACTAATACTAATACTAATACTAATACTAATACTAATACTAATACTAATACTAATACTAATACTAATACTAATACTAATACTAATACTAATACTAATACTAATACTAATACTAATACTAATACTAATACTAATACTAATACTAATACTAATACTAATACTAATACTAATACTAATACTAATACTAATACTAATACTAATACTAATACTAATACTAATACTAATACTAATACTAATACTAATACTAATACTAATACTAATACTAATACTAATACTAATACTAATACTAATACTAATACTAATACTAATACTAATACTAATACTAATACTAATACTAATACTAATACTAATACTAATACTAATACTAATACTAATACTAATACTAATACCAATACTAATACTAAGGCAGAATACATCCAAACGCAAAATATTCGAAAATTCCAAAAAAATTATTTTGGCCAAAAAAATAAGAAAGGGGTTAACCCATCAAAATTTTAGATTTTTTTGAAAAAAAAAAAATAGATTTCTTTGAAACGTTGCTCATGCATAGCGGAGCTTAATCTGGACACGGCGATGTCTTCATTTTTTAGATTGAACAAATAGTTTGGGAGAAATTGGTTCAGAAACAAATTTTCTCAAAATTACAGATTCAAAAGTCCTTTCAAACTATTTGTCAAATTTTTCAGCAACGGCATAAGGTAGCGCCACAAGAGTAGCACCAACTTAAAGCTGGACTTGAGGTCTATTATTAGCCCATTAGGAGTTGTATGCTAAGGTCATTTTCATAGAATTAATTGTGTATTCGATGTTGCACTCTCAAAATATATTTTTGGCCATTACTCAGTAACGGCTAATTCTATATAAATTATATGTGGTTATAATTGCATCATTTTGAAGGCAGAATACATCCAAACGCAAAATATTCGACAATTCCAAAAAAAATATTTTGGCCAAAAAAATAAGAAAGGGGTTAACCCATCAAAATTTTAGATTTTTTTGAAAAAAATAGATTTCTTTGAAACGTTGCTCATGCATAGCGGAGCTTAATCTGTACACGGCGATGTCTTCATTTTTTAGATTGAACAAATAGTTTGGGAGAAATTGGGTTCAGAAAGAAACTACAACTACCACCTTTTCATACATTTACTAATACTAATACTAATACTAATACTAATACTAATACTAATACTAATACTAATACTAATACTAATACTAATACTAATACTAATACTAATACTAATACTAATACTAATACTAATACTAATACTAATACTAATACTAATACTAATACTAATACTAATACTAATACTAATACTAATACTAATACTAATACTAATACTAATACTAATACTAATACTAATACTAATACTAATACTAATACTAATACTAATACTAATACTAATACTAATACTAATACTAATACTAATACTAATACTAATACTAATACTAATACTAATACTAATACTAATACTAATACTAATACTAATACTAATACTAATACTAATACTAATACTAATACTAATACTAATACTAATACTAATACTAATACTAATACTAATACTAATACTAATACTAATACTAATACTAATACTAATACTAATACTAATACTAATACTAATACTAATACTAATACTAATACTAATACTAATACTAATACTAATACTAATACTAATACTAATACTAATACTAATACTAATACTAATACTAATACTAATACTAATACTAATACTAATACTAATACTAATACTAATACTAATACTAATACTAATACTAATACTAATACTAATACTAATACTAATACTAATACTAATACTAATACTAATACTAATACTAATACTAATACTAATACTAATACTAATACTAATACTAATACTAATACTAATACTAATACTAATACTAATACTAATACTAATACTAATACTAATACTAATACTAATACTAATACTAATACTAATACTAATACTAATACTAATACTAATACTAAGTATTAGTGAAAACTGGAAATTTTGTTAAATAGAGAATTTTCGATTGGTGTGAAAATGAAAAATGGTCTGGATTGGGCTCACCGAATTCAATAAATACCTGCCTAACTATTTTAATACACATTTAAACTAAACCAAGAAAATAGAGAATAACAGGTTAAATTGAGACAAAAGTTTAAAACGGTTTTCGCGAAATCTAATCAGTTTGTCATGGATTATAAAAAAATCAATTTTAAATAAATTGGACCCCATGGAAACTTATAAAAACTTTGCAATAACATCCTTTATTATTATCCGGAAAGTATTGATATTAATCTGTCTATAAAGAATCCATTCATGAAAACATTATCGAACACTTAACCATAATTATTAATTAAATAAAAATATTTTCCCCCTTGGTCCCCTAAAGCCATGCCAGACGATGTTCTTTCCATATTCCAGCAATAGAAGTTTTTTGTTTGGCCGCCCAGGTTGAGACTACGAGTCAAATGGAAAAATAATTTATTACTCTCGCTTAAAGTCAGCCCAAATAAAACGGAAGTGGAAGAAAAATGATATCATTATTTTATGAAACGACCAAAGAACAATTGAAATCGTATGCCAAGACCAACAAACGAAACGGCCAAAACTTAACTTCAGGAACTGATTTTTATTATGTTTGGCGTCTGCGAAAAGTTCTCCTTTTATGGGTTTTTATGTTTGTTTTGTTTCGTTGTTGTTGTTTTTTTGGAATCTCCAGAGGAAACTCGTTGAATTAATCTTAATCTTGTGGTGGGTGGTGACGTCGACCCATCATCCAAGGTCAGCGCCGAATGGAGGATATACATTTCAATCAAAACATAAATAAAAGTACAAGTTTTACTTTTGATTGCTTTGTTTTTGTTCTTATATTTTTTTCTTCTAGTGGCCGTCTGTCTTCATCTGGTGGCTGGCTGGCATTGCCGTAGTTCCTTTAAGTAACATCGGCTATGTATTTATTTCTCTTGGCATGTGTGTGGGTTTGATTTATTCTTAATGGATTGTATTCTATTTGAACTATTAATGACACACAGTTGTTTATACAGTTTTCAGTTCAATCCATTTCAAGGAATATGAATCATACGGCGCAAAGGACGTTCTTGACAAATGCGGGGCGTTGTGTTGTACTGTAATGATCTACTTTGCCGTTTATTAGTTTGCCAAACATAAATGGAATGAGTTTCCTGAAAATTCCCCTAACTGCTCACAAATCGTATTTCAATGAAATCTAAACTTTTAATTAAAGACCATTAAATATATTTATTTATGTCCTTTTATTCGATTTAAGAGTAATATGAGATGTTATGTGTAAAGGAAACTGGGGTGCTGCAGTCAACTTAATTCCGGAAAATTAGATTTGGAGGTTTCTTTCATGCGGGGGTGATAATATCGCAGAGCTATACAGACACATCAAAATTGGTTTTTTAATTCGGTCAATCTCTAAAATTCAAAAATACCTTTCCCATATTTAAGTCATAGCAAAGGTAAATCGTGTCACCTGGTAAATTAACCGAAATACTATGTCTATGGAGTTGTAGATGACATAGATAAATGACATTTGTATACATTGGCCTGGGCTCGAACTGGAAGTAGTAGTGCTACGCAGTCTCACCGGACTGTGTTATTTGGTACCGCGGGTGGTCAGGTGCCCCTTGAACTTTTGGACAGATCGCGTGGTCTCTGGTGGCTCGGAGTTTCGATTAGTACTCCCACACACCGTATTTTTAATTTTGGGTTTGCAATAATAAGTATTAGTTTCCCTGCATGTGATGGTCTCAGTAGTTAAATTAACTGGGCAACATTTTTTTAAGGGTGCCAATAAATTTTATATATTTGTTGTTACATATACCCTGACATCCTGTATGGAGTTTACACTATCATGCTCTTAAAAATGTAAATCTTTTTAATCCCGATGGCAATATATTCACAAGTATTTCTATAAAACATCACACTCAACAAGTCCAGCCGTTGTTGTTTTTTTTTTTTTTTTTTTTTTTTTTTTGCGATTTTAGCCAAAACTAAAATTCTGCAAACAATGAGAAACGGCTCTAAACGGCACATTTAAGCCATCATCATTGATGTTAGTGGTTTTTGTGGTGGTTGTAGTGCTGCTGATGGTAGATATTCTACCCATCTTTGTTTAGGCGGAGCGCGGGTGTTAGACAGCATGGACAATTAATGGATTTTGTTGGCAATAACAATTGGGGCCACCAAAACAATTTCAAAGCACTAAAAATTCTTTACAGTTTGTCGGCACTCTACGATAGAATGACATGTATATTGACCACCTCGGTTATTTGGTAAAATTAAATTAATTCTTCTAATCTGCAGGAATTAATTTGTGAACAGTCCAGGTGACTCTATTCAAACGACATTTATCCTTAAAGAATCGGGAGCTGACACCGGAAATATCATGGAAAGAATACGACCCTAATAAAAAGAAAACCAACGATATTTACTAGAGCATGAACTCCACCCACACTTTGCATCAAGGCCAGATTCGTATATACACATGTGTTTATGGGCCTTCGGTAGACAAGATGAAACCGCTTACCGAAATCGGTCAGATTTCACTTGAGTATTTACTTTGTATTTTAAAAACAAACTCAAACTTAAGTTGGACAGTGCCAACCGAAAGAGCATTGTTTGAAATCTTTTTGTAGTTGTACTTTTAAAGCCGGAAAGATCCTCAATCAAATGTTGGGAAAAAGATCTTTACATTCAACCACTTATTATCCCCGTTTGACATTTCAGAAGACACCGGTTTCCTTCTCGAAATCTACACAGAAATTCAGTATCATTCAGTTCTTGAAACAAACTGAAATACACACTTATTGTCAAGTGCCAGAGAGTGCCAGTTTGATGCAGATTTTGGAGCAGTCGCCTTAGTTCTCCATTGTTCATTGAAAAAAATCTGCTGGAAACGTTATTTGGGTTAACAGTGAGCGCTATTATAAACAATTTATTGTGGCCAGAGATTGATTAAATGGATTTGGCCGATCTTTAATTTCAGCGGGATTAAGCGCTCACGCCACAATCAATCATTTGCGCTGGAAGTTGGGCTGATACTCGGCTGAAACCACCTCAAAGCTGCGATTGGACTCTGTTAGAATTTGTTAATAGGGTACCGTGAAGAACCTATGTTATGCGAACAATTAACTAACAACTCCGGACCTCAAGGAAAATCTCGATCAAGACTTGCGTTAGTTGGAGCTAGAAACCGTCACAAAGGTCTTGGAAAGATCTTGGGTCCAAATTAACACAGTAAATTCTAATGACACAAACGTTCGACTGATAAAACATCGTCGTCAATCTCTATGGGTGGTTTGGATATCGACGAATCAGACACTCTTGATGTTCTGGGCATCAAGTCCCTGAATAGCCGCGTATTCCATCCGTTCACCGTCGAATGGCCGGTTGGCCGCATGGCGCACTATAGACTACAATTTGCTCTTCAGGCGAACTGCTCGTATGTGGAATTCTCTAACGGCAAGCGCCTTTCCCACAGGTGGCCACATTTTCAACTTTAAGTAAAATTTCAAGAAACACTACTCCCTCTTTACTCCTTCAAATACCCTCATTTCCAATAAAAATCCTACACGCTGAAAAAAATGGACATTTTAACAAATTTCAGCAAACAAGTTAGCATCAAACATATATATATTTTTCAATTCCACAAACATTAACTTGTTTGTAGGTGATAAATATCGAATATATATGTATGCAGTTTTGTGTCATTTTTTATTTTTTTTCAATTTGTGAATTTCTATATAACAATCCATCTCATTCTCTCGGTATTGCTTTTATTTTAAAAAGCGAAAACGCAAAAAAAAAAAATTCGAAAACAGTTGCAAATACACACTTATTCTCACTCAAATGTTGTACTTTGTTGAATTTAATAAGTTCGTTGTCTGTTTTTCCCAAACACGTTATTGCTTATACAGAAATACGTAATATTAATAGCAAATGAGTTATATTTTTTTTAGCGTGTGACTGTTCTGTATTTAAGTCATTCTAAAAAAATAATTAAAAAATCCTTTTGAGCATAAAAGTCTCATTAATTTAGTTTCGGAAATCAGAAATCTTCATCTGGTATTCGAAGTATTCCTTAGAACTAAAGCAGCTTCCTTCGAAGCGTTGATTCGAAGTAACCAATCGTCAAAGAATGATTTTGGGGATTATCACTTACTTATTTCCCTTAACATTCCATGAAGGAACAGACGGGGAACTTCTCTCGAATCAGTGAGCTGTGTACGATTGTGTATACTCACTGACCGAGACCTACTGTTGAAAGCCGGCTCCGAACGGCTAATGCTTTTCTAGAGAAGTTTTACATGACCAACATTTACGAGGTGGAAACAGCCGCTGTAATATGTTTGATGGTCTTACCTGGTTTCGAATTCGGGTTCTTCTGTGTGATAGTCGCACACACTTCCTACCACACCACGGTCTTCCACTTGGCGATTATCATACAATGTTAATAGTATGAAATAATCTTTTATGAGATTCTTATTGGGATGTGTTTTGAAAAATGGGCTAGGTCCCAATCTAAGAAGTGGCATAGGCATCAGTGTCCAGATTCTATCCATTCGGCCTGGAGGCGCAAAATATTTTGTTTTTGTTTTTTTTTTGCGGCCACAACGAATAAAAAATGTATTTGGTTTTTAAAGCAAACTAACTAACAGAAGAAAAAAAAACAAAAATTGCCTATACAAACGCATTAAATGGCTTTATAGGATTGCATATCGGCTAAATTGAGCATTTTACACACACAGTCAAGCATACATGCCGGCATAAAGGACCAGTGTATGTGCTGCTTATGAGGTTTACACTGTAAACAGTTTTTCTTTGTGTGTGTTGTAGTGTGTGTGTATACATACATTTTGTTGTTTGTTATTTAAATGGACAATATAAAATAAATATTATTAGTTTTACCACCACAAATGCAACAAATGTGGTATGTGGCGACTATAGTACAGCAATAAAAATTTCCCTACTTATATTCACACAACCACACCTAAATCCCGACACTTGAACTATGGCTATTTTCGAAATACTAACAATTATTTTAGCTCTCTTATTCCCTACAAACTTGAAATAGATCATAAATAAAGTAGCAACTATTATTATTAGTAATATTTAATTCCATAGAATGTCGTTTGCAGACCATTTAAATTCATCAGTGAAATGCCGTCTGTGCATTTGTCCGTTGTCCAGACTACCACCCTCCGGCTGAATGCTCTTCAAACATATTTACTTGCACTTGCAAATATGTGCTCGGTAACCTCTTATACATAAATCTGTGAACTTTGAGGGCAAACAGAGAATTTTATTTAACAAACACTTGTCTTTTTCTGGAAAATTGTTAAGTGTTAAATACTTGAAGGTAGCAGCAGTAACCTTCAGATTCCGTTTCTGGTTGCTGTTGACCGACCATCTTCATGAAACAGTCATATCAACTATGTAGGTACATTGTTGTCGCCACGACGGGGTGTGGCAGAAGTTGTGAAGGTCCGATAAAAAAAATAAAAGTATTTCCATTAGTTTTAAAAATCGTCGACTAAGAGGAAGCACAGAGAAGGGACCCAGACTCTGGTGGTAAAAACCAAGTCTAAGAACATTTAATGTATCTGGGTATGGTTGGGATTGGTGGTCACGAGAACAAGGCCGATGAGCGCTACGTCATTATTCCAGCAGAAGTTATAAGTTCGAGAACAAATTAAAAGTATTTCCATCGGTTTTCAAAGAACATTTATTGTATATTGGTGTGGTTTAAACTGATGGTTACTACCTGGAGTCTATTAACTTAAAATTGCAACTCTAACCTGATGTGTCAATGTTGTCTCACTGTAATTGTTGTATTTGTGAAATCAATTTGGATCCGTTTGTTTGTTGTTGTTAATCTTCAAACTCCCATTGGACCCTTCGTTTTTTATATGCTCGTATTTTATAAACTGAATGACTATGAAAAAGTGCTAACTAAAGTTGTTTTGCTTTTGGCCAAAAAAAAAAAAACCCCTAACTAAAAAGTGTGGGTGTATTGTGGTATACTCGTATATATATGTGTAAATGAACACATACATTGGTCTCGGAATTCCGAGGGCATTTACTGCTACTACTACAGCTGTTTGCCGCTGCTTCTCCATGCTGGTGAGGACGTACTTTATGTTACGTTAATGTGGGTCAAGTATTTGAAATGGCGTTAACATTGCTAACGGTCGAAGGATAAATTTATGGTAACAACCAACAAGAAATACGATAATGTCCATTTTCAAAATGGGGGGTGAAACAGGAAAAAGCAAAAAAAAACGAAAAACAAAAAGGAAAAAAACTATGAAAATCTATAAAGCCATGTAACCGAAACGCGCTATTTGTTTCATCCATTGTTTGCTGCTGACTTTCTTTATTAATAAACTATGATTGTTATGGGGGAAGAGTGAACACTAAAGTAACACATCCATATGTGAATAGCTGCAGACATCAAATATAATTTGTATTATTTCATCTTGGGCTGGCCAAAAACATATATCAAAAAAAGATCCACATACTCATACATATGTAAAACAATAATGGAAATAATTTAAAAATTTAAGTTTTTTAATAATATTCTAGCAGAATACAATTGATCTTCAGTTGTAAAAAATTAAATATCAGTTATAAAAGTATAAATTTGTTTTAGCTGGGTAATGCAAATTGTTGACTGTTAACACAAGATCTGAATCTTTATGTATGTTGCAAAATATAATCCTACTTCAGCCAATAGCCTTAGCTGCTAGTGCTCTGTAACTATTTTAATCTTCGAAATAGTTTCGTATGATTAAAATAAATAAGTAATAATAGCGTGTTTGGGAAAAACAGACAACGAACTTATTAAATTCAACAAAGTACAACATTTGGGTGCGAATAAGTGTGTATTTGCAATTGTTTTCGTATTTTTATACACTCCATCATAGGATGGAGTATATACTAAGTTTGTCATTCCGTTTGCAACACCTCGAAAGAGTGATCTGCGACCCTATAAAGTATATATATTATCGGTCAGTGTAACATTCTAAGACATTCTAGCGATGTCCGTCTGTCCGTCCGTCCGTCCGTCTGTTGTCTGTTGAAATCACGATAGAGTGCGAACGACCAACGCTAAAAAGCTGAAATTTTGTAGGAAGATGTTTTTTGCCCATAAGCAGGTTAAGTTCGAGAATGGGCCATATCGGACCAAAGGGGAAAAAGTTCCCCTTTACGGGACTAAATATATTCCGGCCATAATCAAATTTTTCAAATATTTTTTTTCACTACATCTAAGTTCTAAGTTTATATAATTTATAGATGGGAAAAACATCCCAAAAATGGGCGTGCTCATGGGTTCCGTGGACCCTTGGGGCCCAAAAAAGGGCCCATGATAAACATGCGCATATGGGTATCGAAGTGCAACGAAATTTACTCACGAACCCAAATATGCCTTTATTTTCACGATTTTCCTAAATTTTTTGATCCGGTTTCTGGGACTATCGGGTCACCAGCGGCCCAAAAACCGTCCCTTGACAAACATGGACATATGGGTATCGAAATGCAACGAAATTTTCTCGCGAACCCAAATATGCATTTATTTTCATGATTTGGATAAAATTTGTGATCGGGTTCCTGGGACTATCGAGCGGCCCAAAAACTCAGTTAGTTTTCTTATTTATTGACTTTTTAAGGATCCATGATGGAGGGTATATAAGATTCGGCCCGGCCGAACTTACTACTTGTCCACTTGTTTTTTCTAAATTTACGCTCTTTAAAATAACAGCAATACCGATAGAATGAGATGGATTGTTATATAGAAATTCACAAATTCAGCGTGTACTTATACCGAAAATTGAATAATCATTCTTTCTTTATTGAAATATTAATTTCAGAAGATCGGCTTTAGAAGACAGGTTCTACGTTGACTTTCAACAATATATGCCAAACATGTATATTTGTAAACTAAAACAGACACCAGAGAACCTTCAATGTCACTATACGGTCTGAAAAGAAATGTGGCAAAAACTCACTCCTGAAAATGGATAAAATCTCAATCTTTACAGAGAGTTCGAAAATAGAGACCAGAACAATAGGGTTGGGATGTTTATTTCATATTAATGAAAAGCAACTTCAGCCAAATGGCCATCACGACCACGCTTACAGGACCATATCCTTTTCATGAAATTGTCCATAACAAAATTGCAAGTGACTGTCCTATGTTCCCGATAGCTTCACGAATTCTATCATTGAGGTCTTGAATCGATGCTGGTGTGAGGACTTTAAAAGACAATGGTCTCAAAATAACCTCCAGCATACTGGAAACAGGCTGGCAGACGACGATATGGGCTTCGGTCTCTTCGACTAAGTCTCTACTGGTCTTTATTTTCTCGATTTTTAAAATTGGCATTCGTGAGCAGACGATTTGAGGACTTTTATATTTCGATTTCTTTCATCGTATGTGTGCTGTAAACTCTAGTATGTTGTCGATCGCAGCATCTGCACTTGGAGAAATACTATTGATCGGTTTCACCTCGGTCGTCATGAAAGGGGATCTGGCTATCGTTGAACTCATCGCAAAATGGTTTATCGGAGTTCTCACCATTGTTAGCGTTCCAGTCGTAGGGTTCTATTTGCTTGTAGCATATTGGTCCCCCCCAACCAAGTGTACTGGGTAGCATTACAGTCGCTGTATATTGCCTGCCGTAAGCCAACTTGGTCACTCTCTGCCATTAGTATTGGGTTATGCGCTCGCTGCATTTTAACATTGACTCAGTTCCCTTGCGGTTTTTCCTCCAGGGATTTCACGTACCGTCTCAAACCCCTCTAGCAACAGTACTTCGCTCCCTGCATCGAAAGTTTAACTCAGTCCCTTGTGGTTTTTCCTTGCGGAGTTGCCAACTGTCAAATTGTTTCTACAGCCGCTCCTAACATGGAAATATACGATTTTAGCTGGGGTCATCACATCTGTTATGCTTTAATTAGAATGGCCCTGCTGGGATAATAACGGTTCTGAGACCATATCAGTGAATGATGTCTCTACAGTTGAACCTAGAAGTGCCGACCATAGATTTGAGATCTTTGACGAAGTGTTTCGCATTTCTGAGCTTTTCTCAAAGGCCCAAACTGAGAAGCCATAACGGTCGGGTGTCTTTAATTAACGACTCAATTGGACGTTGTAAGATGAGCAGTGAAGTGTTGATTTGTTAAGATCGATAACGAGTCGATTTTCCGGGACCGAGTCGCACATTCCGTTGTAGAAAATGCATCTTTTGAAATTAAATTATTGAAATCGGGATATTTACAAGGCCAGCTTTGGAGGACTAGAGTGCAAAAAATTAAATTCTATTCAAATGTCCTGCAATACATAATTTTTTTTTTAAATCTAATATAAAAGTAGCTCTTGACAGCTTGGCATAACTCTTCCCAGGCCACGCTGAATGCAGAAAATGAGTTTTCCTTGCAATTCTAAAAATGTTTCCATAATAAATGAACTGTCCCTTAAAGTTTGTGCCTTTTCCAGGCATAAGCTGTGTCCTTTGTCTTTCGCCTTGGTCACTTATGAATTATTCATTTTTATTAGTCCTATTTGTATCATCTCAACTCTAAGTACTTTGGTTTTATGATCATAACAAGACTTTTCAGTGTAGTAGTAAATTTATGTATGTCTGTCTGTATGAGTGAGTAGAGTTGTCCACTTAGAGGAAGAGACTGTATGAGCGTGTACTGCTTTTAATAACAATTCAAAAGTGTTGAAGTGTGTTTGTGCGACACAGGGTGATCGGGTGAGAGTGAGGGGGGAGTGCCACAAAAACCACATCACATACAAGGACAATATTAAAACTCAACACTCGACATAACAACACTAAAATATACTTACTATAATTTACATACTACATACACTCGCATACATACATATGTACATATGTAAACACATCAAAATTTATTGTTTTTTAAAAGGCCCTATTATGAGTGTTGGTCGTTTCTCTGAAAACTCATTAAAGCTACAAACCAATTTTTTTTTGGTTTGCTTAGTTTAAGAGGCAGAAAAATAGACGGAAACTTTATGATATAGAACGAGAGAGGGAGAGGAAGAGGTAAAAGGACACCTTGCACATACGCATACACGCATAGAGGCACACCAGAATAAACATTCCTCATAAATGTTGTACTGTTGCTTCTGCTTCGAGTGGAAGGACACCAACACTACATTCATACATTCCGAAAAAGGATGAGTTAAGGTCACAGTCATGTTTTAGTCCTATTCTTCTCGTTTTTTGTGTTTGTTTGTTTGTCGTTGTTGTTCGAAAAGGCTTTTAGGTACTCATACACAAACAAACACATTGAGCGCATAACTGGAGGCCGTTTTGTTGAATGCCACAAACAACCTCTTTGGAAATGAAGCATATAATGAAAGACGTTTTTTCTCTTTTCGTTATTTTTTCTTCTTCTCACGTTTACTTACATGCAGACAAACATGAAAAACCCCGTCGCACGAAAGGCACAAAAGTGATTTGTTGTTGGTGCTAAGGGTGTTTTAGCCTGAGAGGGCCAATATCATTTTGCCAGCTGTAAGTTTTTTGTTTGTTTGTTTTTTTTGCTATGGCGAATTTTTGCTGGCGAATTTCTAAGGAAGAGGGAGTAGTTTATGGCACTATTGGTTTGTGTGAACATCGAGTTTCAAATGGAAATTTTTTAAGAAAATATGACTGAAGTAATGTCGTTAAGGGACATCTTTCTGGTGTGGGGTATAGCAGAATCAGCAATACATACATCTGGGAGGGTAGAACTGTCAAAGTCGCCGATTTGACGGGGACGATTCTTTTGCCCTAAACAATTTTAATATGCGTACTCGACTTGGTCTATCGAAGATTTCGGAGTACTTTTATCATTTTCGGCGCAACTCGACAAATGTCTGGTTAGGCCTCAAAACTATATCATATTTGACCACATTGTGCTCATTGTGTTTTCTGAAAACAACCTGCACCCACACTTTGCAGATATGTTTTCTTTCAAAAACTACTTAAACATTTTAGGGAAACCACAGTTTCTTTATGACCTAAAAACTAGGCAATTTCCACTCAAAAGGCAGTTTGGATTTGTAACTTGCAAATATTTCTATCTTACATACACTGTAAGAGTTTGTTAGGTTCCAGTTTCTTGGGAAACTTGTGAAACTGATATCCTGATATCCTGACTTCATACCTCAACCATCTTTAAAGACCAGATATTTTTCCACGACTGAATGGCTGACCCAAGGTTCTTCTATAGGTGAGAATACGTTAAACTTGTTTCGATGATAGAAAAACTATACGTTTTTTCCATGTACAGGGGTTTCCAACAAGAGGTGTTATTTTGGTATTCATAATAAAGAGGAAGGTATGCCGTTAATAATGAAAACAAAAACAGCCAAAAGGCCCCACGACCACCTTTTCATGAAATTGTCCATAACCAAATCGCAAAGTGGCTGCCCTATGTCCTCCATAGCCTCACGAATTCTATCTTTGAGGTCTTGAATCGATTCTATTCTATCTTTGAGGTCTTGAATCGATGCTGAGCTGTTGGCGTAGACCTTTTCTTTCACGTGGCCCCAAAGAAAGAAGTCTCAAGGTGTTAAATCACAAGATCTTGGTGCCCAATTGTGATCACCTCTTCAAGAGATAGCACGGTCCGGAATCTTTTCCCATAAAAAAAACAATGGTTTCGTTGCTTGTGTGGCACGTAGCGCCGTCTTGATGAAAATAAACGTTGTCCAGAACAAAATATCATCCAACTCCGACCATAAAAATCATTATTCATCTCTCGATAGCACAATCCATTCACCGTAACGGTTGATCAACCTCATTTTCGAAAAAGTAAGGTCCAATGGTCCGCCGGACAATAAACCGCACCATACAGTCACAAGTTGAGGATGGAGAGGCTTCTCAACAATAATTCTTGGGTTTTCCGACCCCCAGATGCAACAATTTTTCTTGTTGACGTAGTCATCGAGGTGGAAATGGGCTTCATCAGTCAAGATGATTTTTCGATGGAATTCCGGATCATTTTCATGCATTTCAAGCACCCAATCAGGAAAGACACGACGTTAATGATGAGTAACTGAACTTTATAAGCCTTAAGACCCAAGTCTTTATGCAAAATACTGTGTAATGACGTTTGTGCAATGCCCAATTCCAAAGAACGACGAGGAATGGACAAACCTGAATTTTCTTCAACACTTTGGGCTACATCAGCAATATTCTCAGTTGTTCTTGAGCGACGTGTACGGATTTTATTCTTCGCATCTCTAACTTGTCCCAACAGCTCAAATTTTTCCGCCAATGTCTGTATTGCGGTCCGACAAGGTCCTTCACGACGACCCAAAAATGCTTTTATTTTGCGAACTGTGACTGCAAGATTTTCAGCATTTTTGTAGTGAATTTTAATAATTCCAATGTGTTGTTGTGTATCGTTTCATTTTTAGTAATGGCATAGTTTCTACCTGACAAATGTCAAAGAATAAAAGCTTCAAAAGTGGCAGCTACCGAAATACCGGGTGATTCAAAATAACACCTCTTGTTGGAAAACCGTTTATTATTATTATGGTATGTTGTGTGTGCGACTATCATATAAGGTTTGAAACATACAACCCAGGTTTGAAACAGCATAAGACCATCAAACATTTTTTAGCTGTTGTTTTCCACCTAGTAAATGCTGTCAACTTTACGAGTAAGAGATGAATCTCTATGTAATATTTCTCCAGAATAGAATTACTCGTTCGTATTTTACCTATTTTACGAGGGTTCTGGTTGCAGAATTTAGCATTAGAATTCAATATTTAGCATTAGAATTCAAACTCAATTATTGTCTTCTGTCGAATTTCGCTGTAGTGTGTTTACGGCTAATACACAATAAACAGAAGGGAGTAAAATATTTTCCAACATATGAATGTTGACGACTTTTTAAGTAAGAGAATAATCTTTAATACACGTAGAACTTCTATAAAAAAATAATTTGCCATTCAGATCTGAATTTTAACAGTCCACTATATTGAGAAATGTTCATCGACTGTTCCCTCCTGGGATAGAAAGAGCAAATACTTAATGGGCGTGTTTTCGTTTCAAGTTAGCTATTGTTGCTATTGTCATTTGTCAAAAACTAGTCAGCATTCTGAGATCGCTGTTAAAAAAGACTGATGAGTAATTGTTGTGGTCAAATATTACAAAATTAATTATAAATAAACAATACTACTACTATTCCTCTGTTATTTTTGAAAGAATTTTTGTATTTATTTTCTTCTTCTTCTGTATTGGTTCACAGTGAATGATATTTCTGTACACTTGACACCATTTAATACTGGAATTTTGTTGTTTTTTATGCACCACACTTAGTTAAGACACAGAAGGGATAATTTCTATCCGCGCTTAATACTGCATAACTTTCCATAGAAATTTAGCGCCTAATATTTCCTAGGCCCCTAACGCAACCATGTCGGCCTCGTATATAAAAAAACTTAAACCAAGTTTCGCTTAAAATTTTTCGACCATTGTCGAATTTTCTCTTCTACTTTCTTTTCTGTTCACAATTTGTCCTTTAATACCGAATTCTTGTTCATTGCAGAATCTAAACCTGAGTTTACAATTTGCTTAAATTCTATCCAAAAAAAAAAATACCTTAATACCTTTAGGTTATCATTACAGACTCTCTCCTGCCTACTAAACTAAATTTCAAATATCCTAAAAACGAAACTTTTTAGCAAACACACATGTTCACATATGAGTTGTACAAATTATGCCTTCGTATTCCACATATGACTCCATTGGAAACATGAAATTTCTTGTAATGCATCCTGTCGTAAGTTTCAAAGTAGTTGCTCATGCCACTGCAGACACTATGCCACATGTAACTACTCTAGTTGTGGTATATACAGCCTCACGGTGTTCAATTGCGACAGAGAAGTTTAGATAGTAAATTTATCAGAGGAGCGAAAACAAATAAAGGGTTATCCATTTTATTTTTTAAAAGTAAACGTAACTAAAGCACATATAAAATATAACTTAAAACCCCCCTAAAATGTACTTAAGTGGTTACTCGAGAAAACGTCAGGTAGCTCTGACCATTAGACCTCTTCCGTTAATCTTTGGTAAACAGCAAACTAGTAGGAAGGCTTGGCTCGACCAAGGCGACTGGTTATCCACATAACAGCAGAATTCGTCGGTCAGGGAAACTGGTACATCAACTCCACCATGACTGTAATGGGGACTAGAAACGACATATCAAACCATTTGTCTACTCCTAGCCTGCCGAGATTAACCCTTTAACCACTAAGAGCGTCTACAGCCATTTCTAATGGTTAAAGGTTGCAGTGGTGTACATGTCACGTCCTAAAAACTCATTAAACAGATTGGGTCAAATTGTTGTCAGTGCCCTTCTATCTACTAGGATGAAACTACAACAATCCTTGAATCAATCTGCGCTAACGCAGATGGTGAATGATTCGTGAATATGTGTGGCCTAATTCAATATCCAAATGCTGTACAATACATATGTATGCAGATGCCACCATCACATTTCTTATTGATTCAAATGCTGTTGATTTTTGTTTTTGCTTTTTAACAAAGTTTACATTTTTCAGCTTCTTTCTTGCCTGTGTAGTTGTTGTTGCTGATGTTTCATACTTTCTTCTTTGGTAGATTTATTCAAGCACATCTGTTAACATGTCTGCTGTTACAAATTTTTATGACATACTTACGAACAAACAAACATATCGACACAAATACAACAAACATGTCTTAAATACCATACACAATACATGCGTTCATACACAAACACATTTTCACATTTGTTTTACAAATATGTGCATGTGCTGGCACTGACTACGCTAGTGTTAGTCGGGATCCCTTAAACGACTAACAGGATAGGGCAGAAAATGAGTTAGATTGAATGAGTGTGTGAAAGTGAGAGGGCGATGATGGAAAGGAGCTGTTCATTGTGTTGCTGCCATAGGATAGGAAGAACAAAGATGAAGAAGTACAAGTGGCCTTAGGTTCAACATTCGTTCATCACCGTTCACCCTCCTCTAGACGTGTGCGGGGGCTTGGGTAGTTTGCAAAAAATCTAATACAGTCGTCGTTCGTCCGGTCCGGTTGGTCATAGACACGTTCTTTTTTTGTTTTCGTTGTGTTTTGTACAACATTTGCACCTAATTTGTATTTTGTTCGTTTGCCATTTCGGTCTTCTTCTATTCGGGTTCCCTGTGCCATAGTACCAACCTAAATACGAGTACATAAATAAAACATCAAAAATGTTAATTTGTCTGAAGATGAGGCCAACCAGAATGAAAGAAAGAAAGAAAAAAATAATGTAAATGTAAATATGTTACTTGGACAGAGTAAGATTTCTCATATAATTGAAATTTGTTTTAAGGACAACGTATGGTTTCCCATGATGTGTCCCTATTACTCAGACACCAGCAAAAAACTGGGTTCAAGAAGTTAAAATAAACAAAGAAATTTTCTCGAATGAAAGAAAGAAAAAATATGTTACGAATATGCAGATTAAGTTTTAGGAATTGAAATGTTTTAGGGAGGCACGGGCAGAAGTGTTCCATCACAAATCTCATGTGTCAAAGAAATGTAGATGGCATATGATATGGATGGAATGTTATTTTAAGGTTTTATTTATACAAAGAGTAAATGGGGAAATATGAAAATGCAGAGGGAATATCGGACTGTGATATTGGAAATTGCGGTAAATGTGGCAATGGTGGATCAATACCCCGAGGGATGTCTGCAACATATCCAGTATTGATTATGGGAAATGATACAGTTTTGTAGTGATTTATATTGTGGAAAATTTTTCTTTAATATTAACTTTGATGAAAAACGTTTTGATAAATTTGGAGTCTTTCAAATTTGAGTTTTCTTTTCACTGGAACTTCTGATGAAAATTGGAAATTAGACATTTGCATTTGAAAAAGAAACTTTAACTTGACTCTGTACTATCATATTTTACTTTATTATTATTTTTGATATTATTAATTAATTCTGGCGTGTAGTCCTAACTCTACAATTCTATTAATATTATTAAAAAAAAAATTCTGTTGAAAAAAAAAAATTTTGTTGAAAAAAAAAAAAATTTTGGAAAAAAAAAATTTGTAAAAAAAAAAATTTGTAAAAAAAAAATTTTTGTCGAAAAAAAAAATTTTTGTTGAAAAAAAAAACGTTTGTTGAAAAAAAAATGTTTGTAAAAAAAAAATTTTTTTAAAAAAAAAATTTTGGAAACAAAAAATTTTTGGTAAAAAAAAAATTTGGGGAAAACACAATTTCTGTACAAAAAAAAAAATATTATTTTTTTATTATTATTATTTATAGAATTATAGAATGCCTATTTAAATTCCTACGTACTGCGTGACAGAGTCAGTGAATCAGTGTATCAGTGAATCAGTGTCGAGGGTAAATATATATTAAGATTTTATTTTTTTTCATAAATATTTAAAACTAGTAAGTTGTAATGCGCCTATGGCGCCCGTTAATTTGCTTGAGAATGTATTTGTTACTTAATTTTAAAAATTTTGTAAAAAATATTTTGAGAAAACTATTTTGTAAAAAAAAAATAAAATTTGTGGAAAAAAAATTTTTGTTGTTATTTATAGAATTATAGAAATTATAGAATGCCTATTTCAATTCCTACGTACTGCGTGACAGAGTCAGTGAATCAGGGAATCAGGGAATCAGTGTATCAGTGAATCAGTGAATCAGTGTCGAGGGTAAATATATATTAAGACTAGTAAGTTGTAATGCGCCTATGGCGCCCGTTAATTTGCTTGAGAAAGTATTTGTTACTTAATTTTAAATATGTTGTAAAAAATATTTTGAGAAAACTATTTTGTAAAAAAAAATTTAGAAAAAAAATAAAATTTGCTGAAAAAAAAATTTTTGTTGAAAAACAAAATTTTTGTTGAAAAAAAAAATTTTGTTGAAAACAAAAATTTTTGTGGAAAAAAAAAATTTTTGTTGAAAAAAAAAATTTTGTTGAAAAAAATTTTTTTTTTGAAATTTTGGGGAAAACACGATTTCTGTACAAAAAAAAATATTATTATTATTTATAGAATTATTATAGAACTAGTAAGTTGTAATGCGCCTATGGCGCCCGTTGAAATATGGAAAAAAAATTTTGTTGAAAAAAAAAAAAATTTGTGGAAAAAAAAAATTTTTTGTTGAAAAAAAAATGTTGAAAAAAAAAAATTTTGTGGAAAAAAAAAATTTTGTTAAAAAAAAAAATTTTGTGGAAAAAAAAATTTTGTTGAAAAAAAAAAATTTTGTAAAAAAAAAAATTTTTTAAAAAAAAAATTTTGGAAAAAAAAAATGTTGGTAAAAAAAAATTTTGGAAAAAAAAATTTGGGGAAAACACAATTTCTGTACAAAAAAAAATTATTATTTTTTTTATTATTATTATTTGTAGAATTATAGAATGCCTATTTAAATTCCTACGTACTGCGTGACAGAGTCAGTGAATCAGTGAATCAGGGAATCAGTGTATCAGTGAATCAGTGTCGAGGGTAAATATATAGAACTAGTAAGTTGTAATGCGCCTATGGCGCCCGTTAATTAGCTTGAGAAAGTATTTGTTACTTAATTTTAAAAATTTTGTAAAAAATATTTTGAGAAAACTATTTTGTAAAAAAAAATTTCGAAAAAAAATAAAATTTGTGGAAAAAAAATTTTTGTTGAAAAAAAAATTTTGTTGAAAAAAAAAATTTTTGTGGAAAAAAAAAATTTTCTTGAAAAAAAAAATTTTGTGGAAAAAAAAAATTTTTTGAAAAAAAAAATTTCTTGAAAAAAAAAAATTTGGAAAAAAAAATTTTCTTGAAAAAAAAAATTTGGAAAAAAAAAATTTGTAAGACAAAAAATTTTGGAAAAAAAAAATTTTTTGTAAAAAAAAAATTTGGGAATACACAATTTCTGTACAAAAAAAATATTCTTTTTTTTATTATTATTATTTATAGAATTATTATAGAATGCCTATTTAAATTCCTACGTACTGCGTGACAGAGTCAGTGAATCAGGGAATCAGGGAATCAGTGTATCAGTGAATCAGTGTCGAGGGTAAATATATATTAAGATTATTATAGTATGCCTATTTAAATTCCTACGTACTGCGTGACAGAGTCAGTGAATCAGTGAATCAGTGTCGAGGGTAAATATATATTAAGAGTTTTTAATAAATAATTTTATTTTTTTTTATTAATAATTTTAGTTTTTTTTATCAGTAATTTAATTTACTTTTGAATAAGAAATTTAATTTTTTTTATAAATAATTTTAATTTTTGTAATAAATAATTTCACTTCTTATAAAAATAAATATTTTTAATTTGTTAATAATAGTTTTAAAAAATAATACCTGCGAAACGTAGAAAAGGCAAATGTTTTATTGACGTCAGCAAAAAAGAAGGGATGCGCGTAAAGTCACATGGGTCTCACCTGACACCCAAAACCAAATTGATCACCTATCTATTAGAAAAAAATGGCGCCGATCGCTCTTAAATGTTTTAAACAGAAGAGGAGCGGATGTCCTGCTGACCATCACAGCAGGATAAACTTAATAGTCGTCACCATTAAGAGCGACATTATAAATACCATAATTATGGATACCGTCCACAGAACTTTTTGGAGCCATGGCATCTCGCTTAGAACTCTTATGAATTGGGATGAATGCAACCATATCTTTGCTAAATTGTCAGAGGAAACTCTACGTTACAGAAGAATAGAACGCAACGAATATATATCTGACCAAATCTGGGAGCTGACCTGCAACAGAATGAACATCAAAGAGTTAGTGAGACCAACCTGCAAGACAACTAAAACGAGGCCGACCGTGCAGTCAAAAAAAGTGTCTGGCGAGACAAATAGTTACAGCAACAGAAGCACAATCACCATCAAACAAAGCATTTCGCCCTGACAACATTCTACCAGAATTACTGAAGACAGATCACATCACAGAAGACCTCTCCGAAATTGGAGGTGAGTCACTCTTTTAAATACCAATCGCCTGGAAGAAGCAATATCCAAAGACCTTAGAATACCTCTTGCTCTTGTACAGACCAGGTCAACACGGTATTCTAGTCTGTGAAATCGAGATCACCTCATTATCTCGCGTTCATCGGTTATAGAAAAGCATATGGACTGCATTGACGTGTAAGGGTATGTCCCGCCAGCTAAAGGAGCTACACACGGAAGTAAACTGCCTTTGCGATTTCATCCCCATCAACGCAGGTGTCGCTCAAGACTGTGTCCTACCTCCATTGATCTTCAGTATCCCGCTGGACGAAATCATACAAAAGGTCATGAAATAGAAGAGGGGCATTTCTTGGGGTCTGCATGGTAACGTAGATGACTTTGAATACGCCGATGATATCTGTCTCATGGATCACATATCTAGAAACACAAAGATTAGACTGTTAAACTCAAACGTGAAATCAGTTCTTCTGTATGACTGCGAATAGTGGAGAGCTGCAATACGAGAAATCAAAAAATGCAGGCATTGATAAACAGATAACGAAGAATAAACATTTCTAACTCCAGATTATGACATACAACGGAGCGACAGATAATACAATGCGACACACGCAGACAACATCGCCAAAACAACAGTAGACTGGAATCCACAAGGAAGTCGAAGGGGAGGCCGTTAACAAAATGCAAGACATTAGTCGGTGTACTAGGTAGTGGGCGCGATTATCACACAAGGTTCCGAACTGGGTAAGACCATCAAATATTTTTCGGCGGCTGTTTTCCACCGCCGAGTAATCTCTTCGTCATGTAAAACTTCTCCAGAAAAGCATTAGCCGTTCGGAGCCGACTGTAAACAGTAGGTCCCGGTCAGTGAGTATACACAATTATATCGCGCACAGCTCACCGATTCGAGAGAAGTTCCCCGTATGTTCCTTCAATGAATTTGGTTCTTTTCTGAAATTTATTTCGGGCTGTTGGATCGCCAACTTAAATGACCAATTCCCATAGACACACATTATAGTGTAGTATATTTTCAGAAAATAAAACGCATTTTTTGACTTGTCTGCCACGTGCCATGTGCGCCATTGTACAAACCGTATCTCATTATCCAACTCATTTCAAACCATTTTTTTTTGTTTCTTTCATCTTTCCATCGACGTGTGGAAATCCTTTATCAATTTCATCTCTGATTCTGCCACAATAATGGGGCCAACGATCAAATGCATCTCACTGCACTCTAATCAGTCGGAGTCTCGCTCGGTGATGTGAGTGAGTCGGTTGGGTGTGTGGGTGCCTCATTAAACTTTCCTCCGATTGCAACAGCAGAATCCATCGAATTACGTGTAAATAGGAAACTTCATTAAATGTGTGTGGCTGTACGCCTCGTTGGCTCTTTGTTCATCTTTTTTTTTTGTTTGTTTGCGCAAATACATGTGTGCACACTGGTACAGCAACTCCATTAAGGCTTTGTTTTCAGTGGCATGCACACACTACCGAAGTACTGACAAATGCCGATGGCGTTGGGTTGTGGCGGCGTTGGCAGCTGCATCCGCATCCGTTTTCCATCCTCAGCGAGTGTGTGTGTGGCATTCAACACGAAATAGATTTCGAATTCTGTCTTTTGTGGCTGTTGTTGTTGTTGTTATTGCATTTGAACAAACAAAAGTAACAAACTTAGTTTGTTTCGCTAAGTACACATACAGAAACAGAGGCAAACGCACACACACGCACACAGCCATAGACAAACAGTCTGAATGCTGTTGCATGCACGCAAAGTGCACTTTTGTGTAATTGTAACACAAAAGTACTTTTGTGAGGATCATTTGCCATAAGAGTCAACTTCTAAACGTATCGAGTAAACCAACCGCAACAAAAAACCTCGAAAAATACACTTGTATATCGTTGTGTGTGACTGTGTGCGAGTGTAACAAATGCGCGTATGTGTGACACTATTAATGGGGCAAGCGGTATGGACAGGCATTGTGGAAATTTAAAATGTAGAAAAATCTAAATATTCATGGCTGATGCTGGAGGTCGGTACAGATAGTGCGGTCGATTATCACATAAAAAAACCGCATATGCCCATTTATTTTTTTTCATGTTGGAGTTCCACATTTTCGATATTCTCTAAAATATATCCCTCTTGGAGAGAATCATAATTTTTTCGCCAACCAAAAATATATTTTGGACCAAATAAGGCACAAGGTGACTTCGAGCGTTAAGGTCAGCGTGTTCATGGTGGAACGCTATTGGACGATTCGGGAATGAACAATAATGGTTTAGCATTGACTCAACCATATGCGCAAATGTGTGACCGAAGAAGTGTTTAAGTCTTAATTCGAAGGAGTACGAAACATGAGCCGTAAAACGATCATTCGCAAATATTTTTCACTGTTTTTGGATTTTAATAACTGGGCGGATTCGACATTATTTGACAGGGATTGTTGAAGAACACAGTGATCTTCCAGCGTGACAGTTCTCCGAGGCCCTGGAGTGTAGACTTGATGGTAGAAATCTATAAATTTGGTTACGAATTTTAAACTACTTTGCCATTCCCATCGATTTTACCTCCAAGTTGACAGTGTTCTATTTTAAAAGCTAAAGACGTGCCTCGCCCATAACATATTTGAGTCGCATGAGGAGAGCATCAGTGAAACAAATGAATATTTTAAAGTTTTTGAGAAAATATAAAATTTAAAAGGAATACAAATAATTTAAACTGAAAAGCATGGACTGAATGAATGTTTAGAGCTTAATGGAGGCTCTCTCATCTGTTCATTGTGAAATGGCCGGCTGACCGGATGCACTATAGAGAAAATTTGTTCTTTAGCCGGACTGTTCGTAAGTGGAATAAACAGCCTGTAAGTGTTTTTCCTGCCTGATATGACATTATCAAATTCAAGACCAACGTCAACATACCCTTTTTCCTCTCTCCAATACCCTAATTTCCTATTGCTAACACAGAGAATTGTATTCACAGGGGCCATCCCTTGAGTTTTAGTCAAAATAAAAAAATCAGTCTACACCATAATTTTTATTTTATTTTTTTAAAAATAAACTAGTCTTTTTTTGTCGTTGACAAAACAATTTTCTTTATAACAAGCCCTAAACAATCCTAACCAACAACTGTGATACCGATGCACAGCGGTCCTGAATCCAATTCCATTGGCGTAAAGTCTGTCATTTTTGATCTAGTGCCGCGATCTAGAAACGATTTTTGAGTTCTTCAAGAATGTAATGTTGCCAAGGAATTGCCATTATTTCATTTGTGGATTCTTCTGGGATTTCCTTCACATATTTATTCTGAATACATATCGCACATTTTCTCTATAACTCGATAATCGATGTGGAAAAATGTTTGTTCATATGAATTTCTTTCAAACACTTTTATTTACCACACACAACATACCGCCCACATTGGGTCTCATCACTCACCACAAGCAATCGTTCGCATCCTCAGAGATCAAACAAAACACAACCATTGGGATGGAGTGCTTCATTATAATTGCAATGGCTTTTCTGTTTTTTTTTTCATCTGCTCTATGCGAACTATAAATCCGCAAATAATAAACTATAATTTCTCATTTCTTTTGTCTCAAAGCGACAACAAAAACCAACCACACAACAATTATAAATACATACTGGCAGACAGACACACACACACATGCAAAGGTACACTGGGATGTGTCCAAAAAAGTTTTTTTTTTCTTTTTGAAAATAATATTTTAAAGAATATAAGGCAAATAATAATTAGGAATCGAAATTGAAAAAAGTGTTGTAGACTTGTTGTCCCACAAAAGTGTGTAGTTTTTTTTTAAAAAATAATACAAGCGCCCCGGTAGGCGAGTTGGTAGCGTGCTTGCCTATCAGCGTGGGGGTTGTGGGTACGATTCCCACCAGAGGCTTTGGTCTGTCGCTGCAAAAAATCAAGCCAAATAGTCTTTGTCACTCGGTTTATCCTTGGACCCAAAATTAGAATATAAATTTACTTTGTATTGTAATTAAATAAAATAAAAAAAAAAATAAAAAAAAAAAAAAAAAAAAAATAAAAAAAATAAAAAAAAAAATAATACTTAAAAGCATATAAGGAAAATTATAATTAGGAATTGAAATTGCAAGAAACAGTTCTACAATTCTACAAGAATCCATGTTTCTACAGGATGGTATTTGTGTCGGCAATATATAACCGAAGAAATACAAAAACCCTAACAACTGGAACTGGAGAAATTACACAGACGGCTGAAGTGCATGGCAATCATTTTTTAAGCCGGTCAAGACCATTTCGTTGGAGCACTAAAATAATATAAAAGACCTATTGTCAGATTTATGTTTTTTAGTCCTATATAAGTGTCACAACCCACTCTAATGTACACACATACGATACACGCTCGACTTCACTTGCAACACGATGCATCCTGACACTGAAGTGCATCATGGACTGTATGTAGCAACAAGCATTCTAAAAATGGTAGTCATTGTGGCAGTGGCATGTGAAATATAAATACATGTGTAGACACATCGCGTGTGTGTATTTGGGTGTATATGTAACGACAACAAACACAACTGAATAGATAACAACAACATCTAATTGTTTTGAGTGTGTTCAAGTTGCACACAAAACACAATGCATTTGTTGCACACACACACACCCACTTACACTTGCTAAAATGGATGTCTCGCTCTGTTGCAGTGGTTCTTCTTTGGTGGCCTTTATTGATGATCCTAACTGGAATCTGACTCGACTGTAGTTACAAACTAATGACCATCGTGCAGTAAATGCTGTTCACTATCCCGCTGTGAAATTGTTATGAGCATGTGTCTGTGTGTGTGTGTGTGTGTTTTAGGATTATACAATTTTATTTAAATCGTTGCCCTACATTCACCCGTACCCATTATTATGTGCAGTGGCAAAGTATTTTCATTTCCATTTGCCTCCTATTAATCAGTATTACTCATACATCACATGATGTGGGATGAGATGGTGTGCGGCATCGTCTTTCGTGCACAGTGGTTTCAAAAGTATCAAATGAAATGGGGTTAAGTTCTATCGTGGGGATCAGACAGTGACTCTACCTTGTTGAGGCCGACCAGCTGTTGTGCTGTTAGGGAACACAATAAGTTGTAAACGAAATTCTATACAGGTGGATGAGATGTGTGGTTTGTTGGGACGATTACGGGAGTTGAAGAGGAAGGATAATCGGAAGAAGGAAAAGAGAAATGAAATGACGATAAATTGTAATACTAATTGATTCCAGACTAGTAGACCACCAAATCCAATGCTCAACTATTGACATAACTTAGTGTAACAATTGCAGATGATGCTGTTGAATGACCACATCCTATCCCAGATGAGCTCAGAGACTAATCGCGCTTAACCCGAATTAAAATGGGCGGACCTAAACACATTTTTGTGCCAGCTATGTATTAGTGTTGAGTCAAATTCAACTGACAACAAGTTATGAGTCCTTGGTTTCCTGGTCTGTCAGTTGCAGAATGTTGCCTATAGGCAGTAGTGGTAAGTTTTACAAACAAACTAAACACATGACTCATGATTATTATTTTTTAAATAAGTCTCTGATCTTTATTTATTTCACTATCCACTTGGTTTTACTATAAAAAAAATATTTTAATGCTTTTTAACACTTTTTGTATGAACATTTCGTAAGCGAAACGATTTTGAAAAGTCCACTCTACTGGGAACAGCTCCTTTTTAATTTTCGAAATTTAAGAAAAAAAGAAAAAAAAAACAGTACTGGGAACAGCTCCATTTTTACATAATGCACCTTTAGTCGTGCAAAATTTGTGAATTATAAGAAAAAAATAAAAAAATAGTAATTTTGCTCATTTTCAGAGCATTTAAATCTGAAGCTTTCTCTGGCGTTGTCATAATTTTCTGTAGCACATAAGAATTATCTTTTAAAAATTATAAGCTGGAAATAATAGGGGACATTTTAGAGGACATTGATAAATAAAACCAATTTTTGGGAATTTCTTTAACAAAAATCGACCCAACCTAATATATACAATTTAGCCCCAATTCCAAGTGAAAAAATAAGGCTCCAATACTGTAGAATTTGCAGTATAAGAAATTACTAAATTATTTACCTTAACATTCCATGAAGGAAAAGACGGGGAACTTCTCTCGAATCAGTGAGCTGTGGGCGATATAATTTGTATACTCACTGACCGGGACCTACTGTTTAGAGAAGTTTTACATGGCTTCGAAATTGCTCTCTTACTCGTCAAGTCGTCAACATTTACGTGGTGGAAACAGCCATTGGTTGATTGTCTTATCCGGTTTCGAACTCGGGTTCTTCTGTGTGATAGTCGCACACACTACCTACCACACCACGGCCGCCCACAGTATATAGAAATTACTCCACAATAAAACAATGACCCGAAAATAATTTTGAATTATTGTTTTTAAATTTGAATTTGAGTCAAAATGACCCGCTCCGATCGGCTAATGCTTTATCTACAGACGTTTTTACTCGTAAAGTCGCCAGTATTATTAAAACTGATTGTCATCCTTTAACCACTGTGAATCATGGCATTCATGGTTTTTAGAACTTAACATACATTTTTATGGATTTATTTTCTCTTTGCGTGTGTGTTTGTTTGTTTTCGTCTTCTTTGATTGGTTTGTTTTTGTTTGTGGTCTCTGCACTCGCGTATATGGAAATTTTTATTAATTTTTATGAGATATTTATGGCTTTCATTTGCATTTATTGATTTATTTGAGGCTTTTTCTGTGGCCCCAAATGGGAAACAACATCAATTCAATATTACTCATACGTCGTCGTCATGGTGTTTAACTAATTGATTTCGATGAATTTTTGTTTAATTCAATGCCAGCCATAGCACGCCATAGTTTTTAAATTTTTAAATATTATGTGTACATGAGAATATTAAATCGAATGATTTAAACAGAAGATGGCATGTCGACGGTTATCCACGTTGATTAAGTTTCGTCTTTCAAATCCAACACTTCTTTTTAAAGATCAGTTTCCAATGACTGTCATCATCACGGCATAACTTAAACTAATTCTTTGGCTGTCTGCGAAAATTCCTCGTTCAACTTTCTGCCCTTTTGTCAAGCGATTATATTAAGTCACTTGACTTAACTAAAGTTTTGTTTTGATTTTGTTCAAATAAGCCTTAAAAGTATTTGTGTGTTCTCTTTAAGTGACCCACTTGATTTTGACCTGAGCGAGCGGCCATCGCTCCGATGCGGGACTCCTTTTATATGCATATCAAATTCTTCTTAATTAAAATTCTAATTTGTTCTTATTTCGGCGAGAAAGTGCGAGCTTTTAAAACAAACTTTCGTTGAAAGTCATTTAAATATGAAAATTGTAGAAGAGTGCCAACGGAAAAACTTTTATGGCACTGCATTAATTTACACGCAAAATGCCGAAGACGATGAAAAGTGTAGTGCCCAAGTGTACATGGGACGAATGCTGATCATATTTTGCTTGGTCCTTTGAGACATTTCCGTGTGCCTTTCTGTATTTGAATGAGGTAAGTCGGTCATTCCGTCCATGTATTTCTTGAGTGTGCCGCCTTTGCCGACTCGCTGCAATTGTCGTTGAAATATTTATGTATGAATAGTTAAAGTCAAGTGGATACAGTTTACGTTTGAATTGTTTGCCATACAGTACTCGTAGTACTGCTGGGGACTCATACAATAAATGATACTCCTCCGTTGCACAGTGGAGGGAAGTGGATCCAAGGAACTATCCGGTCTGGCATGGGTAGATGTTTACTTTCTTAATGTTTTCGAAGTTCTTGAAGAACAATTCGTCTAAGTACCAAGTTGCCTGTGGTCACCAATTGAATTGTGTCCGGATCAGGTAGGATAAGATTTCTTTTTTCAGAGGTTTCGAATTATTTTTCATATTTTAAGAGTAATTCGTGGTTGTGAAAACCTTTATTGGCATAATTAACAGTTGCAAGTGGATCTGTTTTCTTTGAATGACAGATTTTTTTCAAGACAGCTTGAATCTCCTATGAGATCAAGGGGACTATGAGATCGAGAGCAACGACAAATCTGACGAATTAGTAAGAAAAGCCTCGAGATCTCAAGACAGTGACCTGGGCAGTGCTATTTCCTTCAAAGCAATAAAAGCTTCACAGACCAGATGGAATAACAGTTAAAGATTCTCAAATACTTTGGTTAACAAATAATCAAGGGCTCACGGACATGAACAATAACACCGTATTACAAAAAATAGATTTTTTTTCTGTCCTATGAACCAAATGCACATATTCGGAAAGACGAGAAAAAATAAAAATACACGTGTATCGGCGATTTTCATGTACACGTCAGAATTTTTTTTTTAAGTTTGAAGTATAAAGCTCGTTGTGACCTGTGTGAAAGCCATTCGACCGATTTTTTTAACCCTTTTTCAGTGATCCAATAGAGCTGATTTCTTGCAGGCAGACTCGTGGAAATGTCTGTATCACGTCAAATGTTTTAATAAATAGATTTTTGCATTGGACGCGCCGATCTGGTGTGAGGCATGTGAAGAGAAAATTAAGACGATGAAAGGGAACAAACAAGGTAATTGCTCACAACAAACTTCAACAAAAACGGATGTCCGTCCTGACTGTATGTGAAGATTTTTGGACATGTTTACAGCAAACTTAACCTAACCGACTCACTAATCTATAATTGGAGTTTAAAACAGGCTTCGAACTAGATACATTTTGTTTCATAGTTTTTTTTTACAGGAAATGTCGTCTTCATTAAGATGTAAAGTCGCAAAGCGCCAAGTTAGGTGAGTTGGTAGCATGTTTGTCAATCAGCGTGGGTTCGATTCCCATCAGAGGCTTTGGTCTGTCTAGCCATGTGGTCTGTGTCACCCGGTTTACCCACGAAACGAAGATTAGAATATAAATTTAATTTGTATTGTAATTAATAATAAATGAAATTTATAAAGTATAGATTGCATATGCCCGGGGTGAATGTGGATTTCTTGTGTCATAGAGGGAGATAAGGTTTTCAGACCGCTTTCATCATTTTCATAGCCGCTAAAAATACAGCCAACTTGATCACGTCGCAATATGGTTTATTTAAATTGTCATTATTACAGTACACCTTAATATTGTTAATTATTGTTGTTATAATATGAGATATGATGGGTAAGTAGATGAAGGGAACAAGGTGTTCGATGTGAATGACTACAAAAACAGAACAATTGGTCTCTTTGAGACAAAAACATCGGTGTATCACATTTTTAAGTTCTATTGTCAATTCACAAGTAGTGATGGGACAAGGGTAAATACCCAAATGGTAAATTGGGTATTTAACCGAAAATACCCAGGTAATACCCTGGGTATTTACCCAAAATGTGGGTATAAATCAGAATAAAGAAAAATTTAAATAAATTAAAATAATTTATTTTTTTATTATGAATTCGATTTTTTATTAACAAATGAAATAATTTTTAAATTTAATTTAATTTTTTTAGTTGCTTCAGCATCGCTCCCACTCATTACATTGAATTGCCATATGCACGCTGATTGGCGGTTCTTATTAAGAATTGTTGTTGTGTTTGATGCAGTCAAAACTGGCTTATCGGAGCAAAACGCATCAGGAAAACGATGAACAAAATACACTTCCACAAAATATGTTCAAAAGAAAAATAAAAATAAATTCGAAAATGTTCACATTTCTCTTACTCTACGTTAAAATGAGTATTTGTTATTAAAATGAGTATTTACCCGAAATTAGATAAATACCCGGGTATGAACGTGGGTATAAATGGGTAAATACCCAGCGTTGGGTAAATACCCAGGTGTAAATCCATCACTGTTCACAAGATATAAAGAAAAAATGTGAAAGAGTGACCCCTACGTTTGGCAAAAAAAAAAAATTGGTTATTCGAAACTGTCTTGCAAAAATACTTCATATTGGAGGTACGGTTGAGGTACGCCCTAATGTACACATGACAAATTTGTTAGTTTGATTTGGGTACGTCAACTGATCCCATTCTAATGAGTCTGACAATCAGTTACACAAGAATTTGATATAAATCAGCACTTCAAAACAAATAATATTCCGACCACTTTTCTCTGCCAGTTTGTGACCGTAACACTGTGCAACAGCAACACTGTTGGCTCGGCAATTGGTGGCGTTACAACTTAAACTAAAGTGAAAACTCCGTGCGACGTAAAGCCTTTGACTGCAATGCGAAATAAACTCTACTCGCACATGATGTCGCTATTTCCGCTGCAGCAACTGCTGCTGTTGTTGTCTTTATACACGCGACTCCGTTTTTCGTTCAACACAAAGTTTAACCAGCGAGCACAGCAGTCACTGCGTGTTGTGTGCATGAGTGTGTGTGAGTTGGCTGCTGTTGTTTGCATGAGAATGTGTTTATGGAGAAATAAATACAAAAGAACATCATCGTCGTCGTAGTCGTCATCGTTTGCCATCAAGTAAAATACCATTCGGGGAAAATGAGTGCAAATTGCAGTAGTTTAAAAAACAAAAGAACTCTGGGCTTGTAACTTGCTCCATGTCTGTCCATCGCTCTATATTTCTCTCTCTCTCTCGCACACACACACACAGTATATGTGGTGGCTAAGTGTGGCTGTGGGGATTGTGTGCGCCTGGTTTGATAGAAGAAAAAAAAATCGTCGTGACTGCTGCTGCTGCGGCGGCGGCGACTATTGTTGTTGTTGCTGTGCCGAGAGAAAACATATGACTTTTACTTTAGTTTAGTGAACGGAAATAAAAACTTTAATGTTTGCATTGTTCGACAAAAACACACGACCCGAAGAAACCGTACAAGGGGGAGAAATTGCAAACAAACAAAATGTTTGAATGGGCAACATCCAACGGGCGTAGAGAAGGATGGAGCAGTCTTTATGAAAGGCCTTTCGATGCAGGCGGTAGGCCTTTCCTTTCTAATGATTGCTAATTATACACTCCATCATAGGATGGAGTATATACTAAGTTTGTCATTCCGTTTGCAACACCTCGAAAGAGTGATCTGCGACCCTATAAAGTATATATATTATTGGTCAGTGTAACATTCTAAGACATTCTAGCGATGTCCGTCTGTCCGTCCGTCCGTCCGTCCGTCCGTCCGTCCGTCTGTTGTCTGTTGAAATCACGATAGAGTGCGAACGACCAACGCTAAAAAGCTGAAATTTTGTAGGAAGATGTTTTTTGCCCATAAGCAGGTTAAGTTCGAGAATGGGCCATATCGGACCAAAGGGGGAAAAGTTCTCCTTTACGGGACTAAATATATTCCGGCCATAATCAAATTTTTCAAATATTTTTTTTCACTACATCTAAGTTCTAAGTTTATATAATTTATAGATGGGGAAAAAATCCCAAAAATGGGCGTGCTCATGGGTTCCGTGGACCCTTGGGGCCCAAAAAAGGGCCCATGATAAACATGCGCATATGGGTATTGAAGTGCAACGAAATTTACTCACGAACCCAAATATGCCTTTATTTTCACGATTTTACTAAATTTTTTCATCTGGTTTCTGGGACTATCGGGTCACCAGCGGCCCAAAAACCGTCCCTTGACAAACATGGACATACGGGTATCGAAATGCAACGAAATTTTCTCGCGAACCCAAATATGCATTTATTTTCATGATATGGATAAAATTTGTGATCGGGTTCCTGGGACTATCGGGTCACGAGCGGCCCAAAAACTCAGTTAGTTATACCCTCACCCTACGGGTAGGAGGGTATATATCATTTGATACGGCTCAAAAGTGTAACACATAGAAATATCCACATTAGACCCCAGGTGTCTTTGAACCAAATTCGTTTTATGACTTTCTGAATCGTTTGAGCCATGTCCGTCTGTCCGTCCGTCTGTCCTACTGGTACGCACGATAACTTTCGAAAGAGTTAAGCAATCACTCTGAAATTTGGCATGGCTTAATATTTTCCCAAAACTGCTTATGGGATAGCAAATGGGCTATATGGCCACACCCCTTCGGGTACCTCCCATACAAATCTGCTATTTCGCCCACTTTATAAATCGTGTAATAATATCAACACTTGCAAGTTCGATCTTGTCCAAAATCCGTAGTTAGTAATGGTATAACTGGACTAAGTTTTGGACAAAAACTTGGCAGTCTGGCAACTCCTTTTCTGGTACCTCCCATACAAATGTACCATTGCACCCACTTTAGAAATCGTGTAATTATATAAACTCGATCAACGATTCTTTCCGAAACTCTATATTTAGTAAAGCTTTAACTACATACAATTTTCTAGTAAAAACTCTGCTTTATATTCCGTCCTTTTTGTAAAATCATGTAATACAATATTTTTCTAAAACATTCGGTATTCTAGGTTGCTATTATGACTTTTCATCAGATGTTACATCAAATGATGGTAGCTACTCACACATTTAACTTTCCGATACTTTGAAATATGAGACTTGTATGTTTTTAATGAGGGTGAGGGTATATATAAGTCGGTTTACCCGACTGCAACTTTTTCACTGGTTTTCTTATTTATTGACTTTTTAAGGATCCATGATGGAGGGTATATAAGATTCGGCCCGGCCGAACTTACTATTTGTCCACTTGTTTTTAAATAACACAGGGTGTCGTAGGCTGCGCAAGCCAATTGTTTTATATCTAGAGTCATTTACGTTCTCCCACGTCCCTTTTAAAAGTATGCCTCAGCCAGTCCAGTCTGAAAGAGAAAAGGCTGGATTATGACCATCTAGCTCTATTCTCAAGACATAAATACTCATTAGAAATCAGTAAAGATGAACATTAAGATGTCTGCTTTGTTATGGGGTTTCCTAGCGAAGGAAAAATAGAATAAATCAGATGGCCTCCCAGAAACTTTCTATTTGCTGACTTTGCCAGTTCAGACTGTGAAGAACAAAGAATGGAAGCTGAAAGTTCTTAGGGCCTTTTATTTTCTTTTAGTCTTGCTAGCCGGCTTACTTAAAAAAACAGATAACAGATGTTGTTGTGTCTGATGTATTTTTTGAACACCTTCTTAGAGGAGGAATTTTGTGAAGGTCTTTTGGAATCACAGAAGGTCTTCTTTTATATTCCTTTTCACAGACCTTGTCAATTCCGCCGCTGGCATCGTCTATGGCACTGTGTGTGTGTTCATGAGTGTGGGTGGGTCTGGTGTTTGTTCATAGATGTGTGTGGCCACATGCTGGCGTCTGAGTACGATTCTTTGTGTTTGCATGCACTCGTTTATGGTTTAAACAAATGCTGCAAACAACTTTTTCGTTCTCCGGTTTATTTGAGTTGTGAAAATGTGTGAGTCGGATGAACCGACTTTTATATACTTTACACCGTAAGGTATGTCTGGAAAAATCGCTGAAGATATGATGTAGTTTTTGTCGATTCGTCACATGTATTTGTTGTAAATATCGATATGGCGGAATAAATACACTCAACATCAGAGTGTATCCACCTGGCATCAGAACTCTGCGGATTGCCAAATTTTAGTCTTTCACAAATGATACTCTTTGTCCGAAACTTACTTATTCTTACTTTTCTTGTTCTGACTGGAAAATTGTTGATAATTGGGAAGTGACAACACCTTTGACAAATGTTAAATATTATTAAACGGTTTTGAGCCTGGATTTCTATGGTGTTAGTCGAAAATACTATTTATTACACCAAAGTCAGTCAATATAAGTTGATGGGCTACTCCTTTTTAAAGACATGGTGCCTGTAAGGGAATTCAATTAAATTTTTAAAGATTTCATTGTCCCTTAATTATTGAATATCGCAAAATGTCCGATATGCCGTTCCACCTAAGATAGAGCAAATATTGATAAAGTGATATTACAGGTCCGGCCCCAGGGGCGGTACTCTACCACAGTTGTGGTACTCCACCACAGGTCCGTTGTTATAGCCAAGAATATGTTCGCCTATGATCGATTACGTTTTTTTTAAATCATGACTTCTTCATTCTTTGTCGTCATTTTTTTAATATGTCTCTGAGGCATTGCACACATACACACACCCACAGCACTTGAGCGAAGTATTTAAAAACTTCTTTTTATACGTCCATATTATTCTTTTGTATTTACTTATGGACTCCAAGTGTGATCATGTTTGACGGTATTGCTACCCAACACTCCAGTGGTGTTAACACAGCTCCGTTAGCGTTCAAGTCGGCGACCTATAATCCCCCGTCGCCATAACAACGCCAGCCACATTTCCAGTAGTAATCCAAACAAAGAAAAAAAAAAATACAACAACGGAGGTATTTAAATTGCTTTATGATAATTATGAATGCCATGATTTTACAACCGCCTCTGCCGCCCCACATTTACGTGCTCAGACTTTGAGGCAACTCTTTGGAAGGCGACGGCTATTCATTAATAAAATTGCGGCAATTGTTCAAGGGGATTAAGTGCGAGGGATTTCGGTTTTATCATTGTTTCTTCAACTTTTGCAATGGCATTTTCTGTGCTTGCAATTATGAGCCTGTAATATCCGGAGGATGGTATGAAGATAAAGGTGAAATTAATAGAGAATGGTATACGGGGAATTCACGAATTCAAAAATGTATAGCGGGAAGAAGTTGTGATGATTCTTAGTAAAAAGTCAACCAAACAGATTCTGGTAACATTTGTAAAATAGCAGAATTAAACTGCTTATTTCAAAATTTGTTTGCCTTCAACTGTGGGTTAGATTTGGGAGACTCACTTAGACTATTAAGACCATTGTGATACAAATGGTCCTAGTGAAATCGCATCCCTAGTTCCTCCCGTGGTGTGGTAGGTAGTGTGTGCGACTATAATACAAGTAAACCCAGGATCAAAACCGGGTAAGACCATCAAACATTTTTCAGCGGCTGTTTTCCACCTCGTAAATGAAATGACTTTCTCAGTAAAAGAGTAAACTCTAGGGCATGTAAAACTTCTCCAGAAAAGAATAAGTCGTTTCCAGCCTGCTTTTAATAGTAGGTCCCGATCAGTGAGAATATATAGGGTTATCCATTTCGTAGTTTCAAAATTATCGGGCAGGAATTCGACATCAGTCAAACAACTTAGTTTTTTCGTTTCCATTTTTTTTGTTTCAGTTGAAAGTCTGACATTGACGAAAATGGATCGTTTAACTGTCACACTCAACGCGTAATAATTATTAAAACTTACTACAAAAATGATGATTCTGGCACAGCCACATATCGTTCTTTAAGAGGAGATTATGGTTTATGGCTATGAAGCACATTTCTCACTCGGTGGGTATGTTAATAAACAAAATTGTCGTATTTGGGGTTCTGAGAATTCTCAAGTAATTGAAAAGAGGCCATTACATCCAGAAAGTGGTCCGAAAGTGTGATTGGACCTGACTTCTTCGAAATGATAACCGACTATGTTTTGCCTGCTATTGAAGAATACGACTTGGAGAATATGTGGTTTCAACAAGACGGTGCCACATGCCACACAACTCGAGCGAATATGGCTTTATTGCAAGAGACATTTCCTGGCCGCGTAATTTCTCGTCGGGGCGACATCAACTGGCTAACAAGATCATGCGATTTGACTACGCGAAAGACCGTGTTTATGCAGATAAACCTTTAACTCTTGAGCACTATGGAACCAACATTCGTCAAGTTATGGCAGAGATACCGCCCAAGATGTGCCAGAAAGTGGTCCAAAATTACCTCAAAAAAATCAATGCTTGCAACACTTCGCGTGGTGGTCATTTAAATGATGTAATGTCAACGTTCACGTTTACTTTTAAAAAGCAAAATGGATAACAGTTTGCAATTAAAGTCTGCACAGCTCACTGATTCGATAGAAATTCCCCGTCTGTTCCTTCATCGAATTTTAAGGGAAATTTTTAAGTTATTCCCGAGCGTGTCTAAAACTACTGAGTCGGTCAATATCAGTTACGGTCAGATTGTATGGGTCTCAAAAGAAATAAGAGTACAGATTTAATCCTTGTTTGTTCGCCGAGGCAGGGAAAGTGCAGAGAAGGTGTTTTTGTAGACTCCTCCTTCTACTGTTTATCGCCACATCTTCTGCAGAACTAACTAGTCGCTACATTCATTACACCGTGTTACACACATTCTGTCCTATGAACCAAATTTACTTTTTCGGAAAGGAGATAAAAAATAAAAATACACGTGTATCGGCGATTTTCATGTACACGTGAGAATTTTTTTTTTTTAAGTTTGAAGTATGAAGCTCGTAGTGGCCTGTGTGAAAGCCTTTGGACCGATTTTGAACCCTTTTTCAGTGATCCAATCGAGCTGATTTTTGGCAGGCAGACTCGTGGAAATGTCTGTATCACGTCAAATTTTTTAAAAACAATTTTTATCAATTCTCAGATTTTCCCCAATTTTTATTATTTTTGAAAAAAAAAATATTTTTTTTACTTTTCTTAGCATAACTTGAAGAGACTCCATATTTTTAAACTACTTAAGCGTTACGAAAAAAAAAATGTTTTTTGAACTGAAAACTTAAAAAAAACGATAACCATTTAAAAAAAATTAGGAAAATCAGAGAATTGATAAAAATCTATTTTTTAAAAAATTTGACGTGATACAGACATTTCCACGAGTCTGCCTGCCAAACATCACCTCGATTGGATCATTGAAAAAGGGTTAAAAATCGGTCGAAAGGCTTTCACACAGGCCACTAGGAGCATCATACTTCAAAATTAAAAAAAAAAAATTCTGACGTGTACATGAAAATCGCCGATACACGTGTATTTTTATTTTTTCCCCTCTTTCCGAATATGTGCATTTGGTTCATAGGACAGAAAAAAATCAATTTTTTGTAACACGGTGTTATTTTTCCATGTCTTCTCTTTAGACAGTGTACCGGCATGATGGAGACGTTTCATGTCTAAGCTGAATACAGCCACACCGACTCTGTAAGGATGTCGACAGCAGGACTCTGTAAGGATGTCCCGAGTATTTGCTATCTCATCTACCCTGGATTTACATGGTCTGTTCCTGTGGCCCGGCATCCCCATTAGGTGCTATTCATCTTGTATAAAACGATACAAATTTCCGAAATTTCCATAATAATCAACAATACCTTTCAAGATTTCACATGGCAGCAGGGACTATGGAAGTGTGAATTGTTAAATTGTAGAAACATTTGCTTGTATCCAAACAACAATTTAGTTAAATTGTAGAAACATTTGCTTGTATCCAACCAGTAATTTAGCAGATTTGCACAACGCACTTAACTTGCATAAATTGGGTCCAGAGCAAGTTGTTGTTATTGGTATGGGCCTTGGCTTAAACCTGTTATCAGTCTTGGTCACAATGAAATACCATTTGTTTTCTTCTCTCCTACTGGTCTTACCACACTTTCCATGCCCACCTCCCTTTAACGGTCATTGTCTGGGTTGGACCGAAATTAACCATTTTAAGTTGTTCGTTTTCTTCTTGTTTTCATTTTTGGCTTAATCGTGAACACAATATAAACATATATTAATGTTATTGTTTCAACTTTATCTCGGGTAGACGGCAGAATACAGAAATTGCTACTACAACTGAAAGAGTTTACTCACAATCCAGTGAGTGGAGTGACTTAACCGAACAATCATGGAAGGAGTTTTTCAAAGGGCCGTTTCGTAATTTCCTTCATTATTGTCGTCATCGGCCTCTTTCCAAATCATGTATCTGTACTTAAGGCTTTTTGGTTTCTCTTTTTTTTTTTTTTTGGTTTTTCATATTTCTTTTGTTCAGTTTGGGGGTTTTTTTTCGAATTGTTGCTGTTGCTCTTGAAATGGTATTTAATGAATTTCAACATTTATTTGAAACCATAAAACAACAACTCAACGATAAAGTCCTTGAGTGGCATTAAATTTTAATTAAAACTTTTGCTTTGCTCTATGCTGGACTTTCAGTGAATTGGGTGGAGGGGGGCCGGGGTTGGCTCAGTGGCATCGGTAGTTGTAACACAATGAAGGCCATAAACTCTTTACTTGGAGTTGCTTATTTGGTGCCGACCTTATATATGACATAATTTATTGAATTTTAAATACAAACAGAAATGTTAATATTGCACCAAGAATATATCCCGGACAACATCATGCATGAAATTGTTGTGTCATCCTCTGCTATGTCCATGGTGGGAATTTACGGAACCCGTCATGAGTGAGTGTGTGCGTGACATTGTTGCCTGTGTGTGAAAGATTGAAAATTCATAATAGTACGAAATTCGTAAAATATTCAATGTGAACTTTCATATAAATCGCTTGTGGTTCCCATGAGGACACACGTTAATCACTTGTTTGGTGGAGTCAATGGTTTAAAAAACCATTCGAAGAGACTCATTAAAACTTTAATTGATTTTTTGTTCAATATATTTGAAGAAATTTATGTACACATGAGATTTTGATTTTAATGGTGACTCAATATTTTGGATATTTTGATTGTTGAAAAAAGCTTTTTAAATACTTCAGAAAGTGAACTCTTTTTCAGTGTCTTTAAAAGAACGAGTGCAATGTGTGACGCAAGTGTAGTAACTTTTGGTTAAATCATTAAATCACTGGTTCTAGTGAACCTTATAAGGTATTAAGGATTGGATCATTAAATGACGCGGCCCTATGATTCTCAACTCTTTAAAGGTAGTGCTCCAATCCGCTGTTTCTAGTTCGGAATGCTAGTGCGTCCAATGCCCTGGATGCATGGCTTTCCCTTATCGCAAGGTGATTAATTTCATTTGTCAGGTGACCGATATTTAAACTTAGTGATACGTGCAATATAAATTATTGTGGCGGTGAAATCGATCAGCCTCCAGTTCTTATCTGTGACGACAATACGGACGCTGAACTTACCGAGGGATAGAGCAACGATTATTTCTCTAATAAAAAATAATTTGGCCTTGATGGGAATTTTGTTCAATCTTTCCCAGCAGGTTTCTTTGGGACTCCTTATAAGAGACAAGACGGATAATTACCCCCGCATGTTGGTAGTTTATTCGGCTCAGTGTAGAGTTGTGATACCATTCGGGTGCTATGGGCTGTTCGGTAGGTCTTAATTCCTAACCAATGGGGAGGATTCACCCACCCTGACAATTCTGCAGTTGTGTTACATGGTATACCAAGTTTACTTGGCATATTGGCGGTCCTGGAGCGTTACAGGAAGTAGTAATGCTATGTGGCCTTATTGTAAACTGGTACTTTGGGTGTTAAGAAGCCCGAAAGGGTGTGTGTCCTGTCTAACTTGCAACGGGATTTGGGAATTTTCAGGGTGACTGTGGTGGAACACCTAAATGGCAGCAACAGCTTCTCTAGTTGGTATATCGGATTTATTTGTATTCAATTTCTTTTATCTTTCGTTGCGTTTGTCTTTTTCCGAAGTGAGTTATTTTTACTACTCCAAATCTTTTACCTGGAAAACGTTTTGCAGATTAAATGTTAGCCACGGCTTTGGCTTATGCCAAAAAAAAAAAGACTCGCAAAAAAGGACGACAACAATCCCTTAAGGAGTCGCTAAAATCGGTGACGTTTTAATCTTTGCCAAAAAGAACATTTGTATTTGTATATCCTTTTGGAGAAAACCGTGATAGTTGTTACTGCTTCTGCGAATTGGTACACGGATCTTCCCAAGGGGATACTGAGAGTCGCATCATAAACGGCCAGGAAACAGATTTCGCTGGAAAGACCAAGTATCTTAATATATATTTACCCTCGACACTGATTCACTTATACACTGATTCACTGACTCTGTCACGCAGTACGTAGGAATTTAAATAGGCATTCTATAATTCTGTATAAATTCTATTCTATAAATAATAATAATAAAAAAAATAATATTTTTTTTGTACAGAAATTGTGTTTTCCCCAAATTTTTTTTTACCAAAATTTTTTTTTTCCAAAATTTTTTTTTACAATTTTTTTTTTTTTTACAAAAATTTTGTGTTTTCCCAAAACTTTTTTTTTCAAAATTTTTTTTTAAAATTTTTTTTTTTACAGAAATTTTTTTTTACAAAATTTTTATTTACAAGATTTTTTTTCCAAATTTTTTTTTTCAACAATTTTTTTTTTTCCCCAAATTTTTTTTTTCAACAAAATTTTTTTTTTCAAGACAAAATTTTTTTTTCAACAAAATTTTTTTTCCATATTTCAACGGGCGCCATAGGCGCATTACAACTTACTAGTAAGAATAATATAAATACTTGAAATTACGTGCTGGACATAATGCAGCCAAATAAAGCATAAATCCAAATGCTTGCAAGCCATTTCGTAAGCAGTCCATACCCTACAAGCGGTATCAGAGTCAACTTTACTAAGTAAGTATCGCCCATATTCCGGTACTCAAACATAGTTTATTATCTTCACCATAATCGCATCCTGTAGCAATACAGCATACAAAAATGTATCTTTTCTTTTCCCATTTCTCGTTAACCAATTTCAAAGCCTTTCGTTGAATATCTTAGCAAACGAATGAACAGAATTGAAAAAACAATTGGCTGTAACAGTTTTATTTCATATCTTTCCTTTTGTCTACTTTTATTTTAATCCATTTTATTTCCTCTTTCGTGTAGTTCGTGTGCATAACTTGATAAATTCATATTATAACAAAAGGCTGCTGCTGCTGGAAGCGTTTAAAGTTCCTTTACCGCTTTTGGGGAAATGACTTTTTTAATTTCCTGTTAACGCAAAAAGCAGCTAAAGTACTTATGCACAACAACAAATGAAGAAAAGATGAAATGTGCAAAGAAATGAATAAGAATTTCCACAATTTCCAACACCCGCATACACATATAGGGAATGATAGAGAGAGAGAGGGAGAGAGAGATACTTTGATATGTATGCAAGTATTTCAGAGGATGTTCGTACATGCATTACATCTGACAAAAGTCTATTGTTAATAATTTTCATTTGGTTGAGGATTAAGGAAAAGTTGTTCATTGAATGTAACCCCCCCCCTGCGCATGCTGTACATGGTTGGATGCACGCTGTGTGGAGGTAGGGTCACAGTCGATGGTCAAATAATTATGGTGGATAGGTGAGAAGAGTCGTGTAAACCTGCTTACAAATGTTTATCCTCAGTAAGAACATACAATTTTTATATTCCAGTTGATACAGTTGTATGGAATGGATATACCGGAAGAGGATGGATGTTCAGCGATGAATCAGCCACTTAGCAACGTAGGAATTTTATATTTAAATGAGATCTTCCCAGCCGATGACATAGTTGTTTCAAAATTAGAATATTCTTACTTTTGTCCCAAAACATGAATTTCCTAACATTAAGTCACCTGGTTGTAACAAACTGACATTTATATAGAGAAACCTGTTCTAATTCCTGTCCCGAATACTTTTTTTTGTATCATCTTTCTTTCGCCCACACACACTGCACGAATGCGCCTCCACATGCATCCAACTGAAATCATGTGTATGTCAAAAGAACATTTCATTTGCATTTTTGCATTTCTTTATAAAAATTAATTTAATACTCTAATGAATAAAACCTTTTACCGGTAATTATTTTATAATCTAATTACAACTAATTGGATTCAGGCAATGGTCTGGGACAGGGTAATAAAATATTAAAGAAATTATATCTGAGATTTTCTAAATTGAAAACCACAACAAACAAATGATGATTGCAAAACTGAACTATGGCACAAGATTAAATACCCCAACATGTTATAACATTGGCCGGAATCATTTCAACCAATGAGTAATTCCATTACCCTTGTCTTATTCGAAAGCAGAAGAGTCCGCACGCACGCATGCATTCGGTTTGGGCCGGTATCCCAATACATACGGTCGTCAGAATGAAGGACGTCGGAGCGTATGAGCAACAGTATTTAATGTATGCGTGTGAGGAAGGGCATGGACAGAAATGAGTTTGAGTTCCTGGGTGTAAGTGTGCGTGTGACTAAAGACCTGCTTACACCATGAAAGACATGGAATTTTGTTGTCTTATTTGAAGCAAATAGCTATTGCTTTATACAGACAGACATCGTGTGTGTGTATGTAATTTTGGCCAATCCTCCAACACCAATGATGTTATGAAGTCTGAGGAATTTCACGCTAACACCTCAGTGATGTACAAACTTTCAGAGTTGTGTTTAGGATAGTTAAGACACATATTAATGGAAATTACTTTTTTAGAGTATATTTATATTTCAACGAGCGCCATAGGCGCATTACAACTTACTAGTTATGAATATATCTTAATATATATTTACCCTCGACACTGATTCACTGACTCTGTCACGCAGTACGTAGGAATTTAAATAGGCATTCTAAAGGGTGTTTTTTATTGGGGTATAGAACTTTAAGTTGGCATCACTTTTTTAACTGGCGGCCATTTTGTCAGCTGTCAAGTGATTAATATTTAGTTTGGTTTGCCATTTCATCATGAACAGGTTGACAAAAGAACAACGCTTGCAAATCGTGCAGATTTATTTCGAAAGTAATGGTTCAGTTCGCGAAGTTCACCGCAAGCTCCGTCCATTTTATGCCATTACATCGACAAAAACTGACTGTTTGGTGTGCTCTATGGGCTGGTGGAGTCATTTGGCCATACTTCTTCCGAAATAATGCTGGAGAGTCAGTTACCGTTAATGGAGACCGGTATAGAGCCATGATAACCGACTATTTTGTTCCCGAATTGGATGGCATCAATGTGGATGAGTTGTGGTTCCAACAAGTGGTTGAAAATTGGACCTGTAGAATTGGCTTTATTCGAGCCAGCCGCGGCGGCCACATGCCCGAAATCATATTTAAACATTAATGGCATAAAATTATCCTTCCAATAAAGCCAAATTGATGGACATTAAAACGATTTTCTTGTGTTTTATTTCAATTCGAAGTTCTATACCTCAATAAAAACACCCTTTATAATTTTCTATAAATAATAATAAAAAAAAAAAAAATAGTTTTTTTTTGTACAGAAATTGTGTTTTCCCCAAATTTTTTTTTCCAAAATTTTTTTTACAATTTTTTTTTTTACAAAATTTTTTTTTTACAAAATTTTTTTTTCCAAATTTTTTTTTTCAACAAAATTTTTTTTTTCAACAAATTTTTTTTTTTGCAATCAAATTTTTTTTTTCAAGAACAAATTTTTTTTCCAACAAAATTTTTTTTTGAACAAAAATGTTTTTTTTCAACAAAATTTTTTTTTCCAACAAAATTTTTTTTTTTCAACAAAATTTTTTTTCCATATTTCAACGGGCGCCATAGGCGCATTACAACTTACTAGTGTTAAAATAATAAGTGTGCTGGTAAATGGAATATAACTCCCATATATGGGCAGGGGCTCCAAAGACATCTTGCAGCTTTCGGTCCGTGTACAGAGGAGAGTGATGGAGATGATTGGGGAGAGTAAGGTATCAAACTCTATTGTCTCCCTTCAGCATCGTCGAAATGTGGGTTGTATGTCGCTGTTCTATAGATATTTTAATGGTATCTGCTCCTCAGATATCCGTCGTCTTGTCTCTGATGTTAGAACATTTAGCCGGAATAGGCGGCTTTGCAGAGACTCTCATCCATTCGTTGTAAAGTGGCCGTTTAATTGGACTACAAACTATGGAGAAAATTTGTTCTTCAGCCGAACCATTCGTATGTGGAATATTCTTACAGCACATGTGTTTCCAGCCAGTTGTGACATTCTGAAATTCACAACAAATGTCAACAAACACTGCTCCTTCTTTCCTGCTTCTGATACCTTAATTTCCTTCCGCTAACACAACGCATTGGATTTTTGTGTTGGCCTTTTGAAGAATCCGGTCAGCCAATAGAACTTCATTGAAATTGATGAATCTGTAGCGAGGAACCCGAAATTGGACATCACAGCCGTGCAGTTTTCCTGGTACTTTTTGTTGTCTGACTATAACAAAATAAATGTTCCTTGAAACCAAAATGACAGTTTTCATTTCAAGCAACAATTGTTGGGTGAGTGAATGTGTGGCGTGTTCATATGAGTTTACTGGTGTCTGCATGTGTGCGTTCCTATGGGTTTATTTGTGTCTGCGTGTGGCACGTTTAATGTGTCTGCATGCATGTATGTATGAGCACAACACGATCTGTATAAACTGCATGACAGGACAACAAATAAAAAACAACAACAACGTTAAGCATTCTTTCAAGTGCCACACAATGTTTGTGTGTCTGTATGTGTGTGTGTGTGCAAAAAAAAAAGGTGATGGGCGAACCGTACACATATCATCAAATAATGGGAGTGTTGAGGTAATAACTGAAAATTGCAACTGCAACAGCAGCAACATCTCGAGTAACAGCAACAGAAACCGGCAATGCCATACTTGGCAACAGCTAGCAACACAACAGATGAACATATTAATAACGTTGTGGTGTGGTAGGATGACAACGAAACCCGTTTACCCTGTAATGAGATTTGAAATACGCGAATGGTGTTCATCGAGAGCAAAAATGTTCTTTAATTGATCTTTAAGAAAATGTGCTAGAGTTAGTTGTAGGTTTAGTTAAAGAGAATAGAAACGCATTTGTAAAACATTGCTTAAAAACATTTGCTTAAATATTGCTTAAAAAATGTACACACATTGTGATTTAAATTCAATTTCCATTGGCTATTCATACATTTCCCAAAAGAATGCATTTAAGAAACATTCTGAGGCATTAATTTGATTTTTATCATTGTGTGTGTGTCTGTGTTCTTCTTCTACGTTCAAATACAATCACAAGAAAATATTTATAGCATATATAGCGTATATAGCTTTGTAAATGAATTGGTGAGTCTGTGATAAAGCCAAGATCCACAAAAGGTGAGGGTATATGCAAGTCGGCTACGACTAAAACATTTTCACTTGTACAGATGGCTATTTTTTTTTACTTGAGCTCAAAACGCTGTATCACATAAACCAACAAATTCTATATTTAAAAAGCGCAGTCTCAGTTCTAAAAGAAACTCCTCAGTCATATTTGATATTCATATTTATTTCCCGTTTAATAGCATTGTGTGCCAATCTAATATTCCATATTTTACTATGCCATTCATAACTGATTTCAACAGGGTTTCACAATCCTTCAATTTCTGTATAGAATTTGTTCAATTTCTATTTACACACATTGTGATTTAAATTCAATTTCCATTGGCTATTCATACATTTCTCAAAAGTATGCATTTAAGAAACATTCTGAGGGATTGATTTGATTTTTATCATTTTCTTCGTCTACATTCAAATACAATCACAAGAAAATATTTATAGCGTAAAGAATATAACATTGTTGCCACATGATGTGGTACATGGCATTATAGTAAGATTGCTTAACAGAAATAATAGGATTTACACACAGTGTTGATAAATATAATTGAAGTGGAATCAGGGCTATGGAGTGGGGGACTGACAAATTTTTCCGGTGTCGAAAATCTCGACTTCGAGTTTTGTTTACTTACATTTCCCATAAAATAAATAAAATGTATTAAAAACATAATTAAGCTGTTAATATTTTTTAAAATTTGAAATATTTTCGATTATATTGATGGAAATACAATTTTCGGAATTTTGGTAATTGAACAGCTGAAGTCGTAATCGAGCTATTTAAAAATCTTGGAGTCGGAATCAAGCAATGTTGGCTCTTCCAAGTGCTGTTACTGTTTTGATTTTTAAAAATATCATTGATATCACCTACTTTACTATGCCTGGACAAAATCTAGAGACCAGACAACCGAAGTATATTTGTAGAAGTAGTCGTATGTCAGCAACCACTAGATGTCTCTCATAGAAACTGTGTGACTTGTTCGTAGACAAATCTATAGCTTTCCTCTCAACGGCTGTTTCCGCCACGTAAATGTTAGCTACTTTACGATTACGGGAGTAATCTATGTCATGTAAAATAATCCTTAGAAAAAGCATTATTAAGCGCCCCGGAAAGGGCTTGCCTATCGGCGTGGGTTATGGGTTCGATTCCGACCAGATGCTTTGGTCTGTCGCTGCAAAAATCTACCCATATGATCTGTGTCATCAGGTTTACCTTGAACCAAAAAATTACAATATAAATTTACTTTGTATTGTAATTAAAAAAAAATAAAAATAATATAAAATGAAATAAAAAGAGTTAGCCCATCAGTGGATATTCAAATGATATCGTGCACTGCTTCCTGTTTCCAGAAAAACTGAACTGATAATTGGTTGGACGATGCCAAGACTTCTAATGGAAGACTTCTACTCATCCAAGTCACTCGGACCGAACATAATCTAGTCGAGCGAATTATAAGCATAAACCGATGATCTTATCACATGACCTAAGGATCTTTGTACAGGGTGTTATTATGAATCATGTTTTGAAAACTCAGATATTTCTCAAATTGACCTCGTACATCGTAACTATTCGTAGTTCAACACACATACAGATGCATTTGCATATAGATGTACATATGTATGTATCTACAATGCACATCCATCTTAACACATGGCTGGCTGCACATATTTTCTTTTTCTAGTTTTATTACAATTTATCGTCTCTCAACCAGAACTCGTACATTTTGCAACACAATTATCGCTTCGTATGAAATGGAAAGAAAACCTCAACAAAACCGAAACATTAAATAGACACAGCTACAGATAGAAAATGGCAACATTGAAAGCGAATAGCCGAGAAATAGAAAAAGCTATTTTCGAAAAGGAATATAAAAAAAAAAATGGAGCACTGGGGGGAGAAATGCTACCGATTCATGAGCCATAACCAAAGGCATACGATGAAACTGTCATTGAATGCCATTCAAATGTAATGCAAAAAAAAAACACACACATTCATTTCGCATTTGTATTTTTCCGCCCCGTAACATGATTTTATGCTACAAAAACGAAGGATGTGTGGGTTTGCTAATACAGCTAAAGGAAATCACTGTTTGGGTCAATCAGTTGGGGCCGAGGATTGATGTAATATTCCATTCGGAACATGAGTTTGGAGTGTTTGATATTGGAATAATTCGTTTTGGTTGGTGTGCACTATTAACAATGGAAGCATTAAGTTTTGAAAATTTCTTTCACATATATCTGAATAATACGTTTGCCACAATTTAACATTCTACTTCGAATGTTGCTAAAGACCTGTTCAGCTTGTTGTTTAAGTCCTGTTAATCTGTATGTAAAAATATTGGAATATTTTGGAATGCATACATACTTTAAGACTTTAATACTTGACTAAAATTCACTTAACAATTTCGGCCTTTGTTCAATGTCCATTAAAATAATGGATTTTTGATTGATTCACAAATTTTCCAAAAGAAAATCATACCAAATTTTTTAAATTCATAAATTTCTATTATATAAATGAATATGTGCCATTTCTGGTGTACACTTTAGTGAAGTACGAGTATGTTTACGTAAACTTGTATATAAATGAACATTCGAGTGTATTTACTCGTATGCAGGTCTGCGTACATACATATACACAATATTGGGGTGGTACAAAGTAGGATAGCGTATCGATCAAAAATTCAAAAATGTAAACAAAAATTAAAAACTTGTATTTAAACGGAATCTGAACTATTTCAGGTTTAGATGAAGCGATTTTGAGCTTACGTTTGGATGATGGGTCCAATGGGACTAACTGGTGGTAATCGCTGTGAGGTCCTAATCTAGACGAGCAAAATGTAAGCAGGGTCTGATACTGATATAATTATCCAAAAAACTTTATAATAGTTAATACATTTAGACTTCGAGGGTAGTATGATAACTCTTTGTCTTGATGAAAATATCTCGCAGTTAAGTAAAAATCAACAGAGCTCCCGTCAGGGACTACGGTAAATGGTTTACCAAGCAGTGGCATTTATTTTCTTTATTTTTAAAGGCAATTGGAAGCAGCACAAACTTACTGTGTTCATCAAACAATCCCTAAATCTCCACAATTCTATGAAAACATTTTGAATTTCATAAAAAACCGCCTTAGAACCCATGAAATAATATTGCACGATCACAGAATGATGGTGTCTGAGGTGGTAGAGGCTGTGGGTATCTCAGCTGAGTGGGTAAATCTAGTTTTACATGAATATTTGGATATGAGAAATCTATCTTTATAATGGGTGCCGCGATGACGAACAGTTGACAATAAAAGAAACCGTCGAATCATCAGCTCAATCCTCGAAATAAGAACATTTCTACTTATTCACCAAAAAATATATTTGTACATGTTTGAAGAGATAGAAGATCCCCGTCAGTTCTTTCAAGAACTATGAAAGGGGGCAAAAAATGGTAAAGGGCGCTTTAGCCTTCAGCAAACCCGTTTCCCCCTGGTTCATATCTTGCAAACTGTTTGGAATTGTGATTTACACTCTGAGGCAAAGTTGTAGCACTTGTCATAAGGAACAAAAATTGTGAACATATAAAAAAGGGATCTTTAATGTCAAAATCACTCTAAAAAATTCGAGGAAACAATCAACTTAATAGTTTTTATCTGGAACTCAATAGTTTCCCGTATTTTTACTCAATTTATATATCAATCCCCTGAAGATGCAATTCAAAGAATTCCGAAATATCTGAAAAAAAAATAAATATTTAACATCAGAGCTTCTGCTCGATTTTCATTAACATTTACCAAAATCATCTACAAAAATGTATCTAAGATCCTAGGAATGATTTTTGAAATTGTATCAATTCACATTTGCTTTCTAGCATAGCATTAGCCAACTTCTGGAGCGTATGAGTAATATTATAATTGGAAAGCCTACGTACAGATGGTTATTTAAATTGTATTGATATAATTTTTTTTTAAAATAGCTCGTATCATTTAAAATCGTTTTGGAATTTTACATTATTTTGCAGAAATCCTATGTTCCGTTTCCCTTGTGCACCATTCTAATGTATTTTTGATACTCATAGTCGGTTGTGTTGTATTACACCATCATGATGTAGTCTTTTAGTTTTTGCTTGAATGTCAAGCGTTGTGAATTGAAGTATTTGCAATAACATTGCAACAAAAAAATTGCATTCTTCGTACTCGTATATGATATGATTGTTCATATATGTTTTTCATAACCACACTGAAACAATTTCATTCGAAATATCAATAAAAATATTCTGCAACATTTTTCATTGATTACATTTTTTTTTTCACAAATTTACTTATGTCATGAAAATATTAGGTCATGGACGACTTTCATCAGCACCCAAGAAGTTTCAATGGACTGGTGGAAGAGATTGTGGAGAAAAAACAGAGAGAGAGAGATGAGAGAGAGAGAGAGAGAGAGAGAGAGAGAGAGAGAGTATGGCCGAGTCAGTCAAGAACACTGTGATACAAAATCGATGTTTGCGAATGCGAATGGGATGAGACCAAATGCAAATAAAAGTTGACATTATCCATAACAATTAATCAAGAGTTTTTTTAGTACAATGTGAAATTAGTTTACACTCATTTGAAGTTGCTGATTTTAGAACGCTTTCTAACAAGAAAATATCATTGAAAATATGATAAAATAATGCTTATTTATTTGTATTATCCTGGAAAATTGTGGTATCATAGTGTTTTTGGGATCGAGGAATTCATTTTTGATATTTGGATTTATCTAAAACCCACAGTAGATGGCGCTGTCATATAAATTGTGATATTTCTTGTAGATTTTCATGGAAAAAATGGTGTATTTACTCTTGTTAAGGCTGAAAATCAATTTTTGATGTTGGCTTCATTAAAGTGACAATGAGTTAGTTCTGACAATTTCATTTCGTGAAATTTTAGTTTTGAAAAATGAAAATATACTCGTATGAAAATTAACAAATTTTTTTTTCCAATCTATGAAGGATTTCCTAGATATTACGCACCAAATATTTTCAGTGTAGAGCTTAAAAAACACAGCATACTGTCATCGTTTATTTCATATTTTTGCGTTGAACGAGGGTTGTTTTGAAAAGTTATGAGACAAACGTTACAGAGACAATTGTAAATCGAAAGTTTTAATGATGTCCACAAGAAAAACAACAGAATTTTTATTGAGAAACTCGTAAACAAAAAAAAAAAAAAAATTTCAATTGCAAATTGATCTGAATCGGCACATAAAGATTAATTGAAAAACATATTAACGAAAACCCTGAAGGGACTACACAAAGTCCATATCGAACCCTATTTGCTTTGCCATTGATACCGTATTGACACAGCAGAAACAGTCAGTGTCACCCGGCGTATATTTGTATACCCCACAAAGTTATTTATGAACATAAATACATCATGAAATCAATGAAGCATAACCGTGCTACACGGTATCACATTTTTTTTTTCCCCAATGAAAATAGCAAATGCTGCATGTAACTAAATATTACATAGTTAGTTTTTTCCTGCGGAATTGTAAATACGAAAACTATTAAAGTTTATAAATGATTGTGCGGTGAGATAAGAACATCGAGAATTTTAAATGTCACCGTAAAGAGGTGTATGATTTCAATTTTATATTTGGAAAGGCCACAGTGGCACTATATGGCTCGTAGTGTTCACTGACTGTACACTGAAGTAGTAAGACCGATAATGCTATATGAAGTCTGCCAGCCGTCCACATATTGTATGATCCTATTTATGGTCTAACTGCATTACTTCAAAACGATGTACTAAATGTAATTCTGCATTTGCTAAACCTGGACCTAATTAGTTTACATACTGCCACTGATGCGACAGAAAGACAAAGAGAGCTGTCGTTACGGTCAGTAGTCGGCGGTTCTGTTCGATAACACCGTGTTACACACATTCTGTCCTATGAACCAAATTTACTTTTTCGGAAAGGGTATAAAAAATAAAAATACACGTGTATCGGCGATTTTCATGTACACGTCAGAATTGGTTTTTTTTTTAAGTTTGAAGTATGAAGCTCGTAGTGGCCTGTGTGAAAGCTTTTGGACCGATTTTTAACCCTTTTTCAGTGATCCAATCGAGCTGATTTTTTGCAGACAGACTCCTGGAAATGTCTGCATCACGTCAAATTTTTTAAAAAATAGATTTTTATCAATTCTCATATTTCCCACATTTCTACGATGCTGAAGGGAGACAATAGAGTTGGATACCCTACTATCCCCAATCATCTCTCTTCCGTACATGTCTTTGCAGCTCCTGCGAATATGTGGGAGTTATATTGTCGGTGGTGTAAATATTTACAAGATCTGAAGGAGTGAAGGATTCCTTCATGTATCTTCATAATTGTGAATGAATGCCTGCTTCAGAAATGATTTTTTGTGTTTTCTATCTGTTTAGGATAGATTAGTTAACTCAGGAACAGTCCAACCATATCTAACCATGTTTTGAACCGTGTTTCACATCTGTTTCAAGACTAGACAATTTTGAGCGTTTTGGTATAGTAGAACATATTCACTGACATATTCCTGCTCATTCCCGCCACTTTAGTTCAAAAGAGAAAAATGTCATTTCAGGTTTACAGAAAATCACAATGTCACTTTCTATCATTTATTCTCATTCATACGAGTTCTCCATTTAGTTTTCAGCCCCAACCAACAGCAACTACAATTTCAATGTGGATGCAGCAACTCTTACTCAGTTACTGTAGCATATTAAATCTGGCCAACTTCATTAAAATATAATCCACTAAGCATTACTACGCTTGAAAAAGTATAAGTATATTTTATGAGTACATTTGGTATTAAATTATTTATGTATGTGTGTATTTAACATACTCACACACACACAAATACGACAAGTACTCGTATTATGAGAAATATTATGACCATTTATTCAGGCATTCATTCATTCATGCATTCATTCCGGTTTTGTTGCAACATCTGTATGGCTGCTGAGTACTAACATACATTCGTACATGGGAACACATCAGACTGAAGTCCGTCGTTATCCATTTTAGCCATAACGTTGAAATATTTTGCATCATGTTGCACCGAATACCACGGCCATTATCCAGCTTCTTGCCACTGGTGGTCGTTCCTTTTCGTATTTTAAACTCAATTATAACTGTTTAAAAACATGACTATAAAAGCCAAAATGGTTGGTGTTTTCTCCCTCTTTGGCTTCTGTTCCTTCTTCTTTTTCTGGCCTTAAACCAAAGCCACAATTTCAGCTCTTTAGAATATAATTTTTCATTCATATTTCTAGAAGAACCGGGGAGAAGGCGTATATCCGCATCCGGGGAATGTTGAATTGATGGGTTTGCATTTTGTTTTTGTGCACTGCAGTTAGCCAAATTTTTTTTTTTTTTTTTAATTTTTTCCTTTTTCATTTCGTCGAAATAAGTTTCAACATCAGTTTCTTTTGTGAAGCAAATCGCTTAATGGTGTTGGCTTAATAAGCAAGGTTTTTCTGTTGTTGTTGTTGCTGTTGCAATTCGTGATTTACTAAAACAGGTCGAAAGAAAGAGGCCAATTAACCTGGAAAAGTTTTCTGTTCGTTTATATTTTTTTTGTAACGGTTGCAACTTCAAGGTGATGCCACAACATGGAATAGTTAAAAGGCTGGAGGCAAACGGACCAAATGACCAACAAAGAAATGCTGGTGCAAAATTGATTAATGTTTTGTGTTGGTGATGATAGAAGACGTTTCATTTATAGAATGTTTGCCTTAAAGTCTTAAAAGAAGACTGAATTTCTTTGATTGACTCCAGTAATAGTCTTCACCATGGAAGACAGTTTGCCCCTATATCCTAGGTTACCTGGAACAAGGATTTATGAAATATTCAAAAATGTGATGGATTTTTGAGGAAATTCTACTTCATTTTGGAGGAAATATAATATTATTCGAAGGACATTTTATTTCATTTAGCGGAAATTTTCTAAAATTTCATTTAACCGATTTTTGTTTTTAAAAAGTGGGCATATTTGGATTTGTAATTGGGTTTTCCGATTGAAGTGAATTTTTTATGAGAATCAAATATATTCGATTTTGTTGTTGACATTGGGAAATTTTTTTTCTGTAGGGAATTTTAATAATTTGAATGCATTGCTGAAGCGTGTATCATTCCATATTTAGTAATGGCGTAGTTTCTACTTGTCAAATGTCAAAGAATAAAAACTTCTAAAGTGACAGCTTCCGAAATACCGGGTGATTCAAAGTAACACCTCTTGTTGGGGAACCCTTCAATTTGGTTAGTTGTTAACGTTCTGTGTTTGTAATTGTAATTAATTATTTATCACAAATTGTTTAATAGAGGATTACATACTCAATAAAAATGTTTTTAAAAGTAGTCTAATTGATTACTAATCGTAATCGAAATTTAACAGCTATTCGTTAAGATCTAAAGATTTGGGAGCCCAGTCAATGAAGCATTTTTTTCATAGACCTTTTGTTGCGCAGTCTGCATTGTTTAGTTTACCGTGTTGCACGGTTAAAACCACTAACTCAGCTTCCTAATTTTCGTGCCTATCGAGTCCTATCTGAAGAATAACGTTTTTTTTTTCTTTAAATCGATAAGAAGTTTGGCATCTTCAGTTATCAAATCCCAATTGATGTGGCCAGTAATGTCACCGACGTGTCAGATCTTCAGATTTGACTTCACGTTCTAATGAACTGGTTGAAGGGGGAAGAGAAAGACGTCAAATATGAAGTAAAATGCCTACCTGAAGTAAAATGCCTGCCTTTTTTAAATTTGGAAGGTGTATATAATTCGCCACGTCAGTTATCAGAATTCCAATTGATGTCTCCAGTCACACGTCAAATCTCCCCTCAGCTGCCTTCAATATATGTCTTTCAATTATACTGTGTCCTGTCACAGGTACATAGCCATCGAGTGGTGATAGCGACAGCATTGTGTTAGAAGTTTTTTTTTTTATCTAATAGGGGCCAGTTTCGGACAGATGCCCACCCATTTTTTGTTTCCCTATATGCTTTAAGAAGCCAGTAGTTGGAGTTTGGCTGGAGGTACACCTACAGATTCCGGCTAGAATCTCAATACCTCAATATTAACATTGTTTAGCAAATATTTGGTCAGACTATACTGTAGTCGACATGTTCGTCTTTCACATTTTCCTACTCCAGAAAATAATCCCACCGACATTGATCTTGTTTGAGTAATTGCATATTTGGCATGATGATTCAAATTGTTCAATAAATATTGTTCATTTGATATGGAATATTTACTCCTTTCATATAACAAACAAACAATTATATTTTTTCCCCTTTTTTCTTATTTCAAATATTTAAATCTCATATTTATTTGGAAATTTACTGGGGGGAAAAAATATGCAGCTTTTCACTATTTGCAATGCTTTCAATCATCTTAAGGCATGGCCTTGCTCAAATGAAGTTTAAACAACCCCAGCCTGCCTTCGGATAAAGGGGGGTGGGGGGGGGGGGGGAAGTAATGAATTCTATTCCATCCATTATCAAATAATTGAAAAGAAACTATTACTTCGTAAACGGATGCATTGTTTAATGGTAAATATTTAACAAAAGTTATGCAAATACTCCGAGTACAATAAAAGCCAACAACAAAACGATTTTCATTATGCCAAAGTATGCCAAAAAGCAACCATTACAGAAACAATTACAGATGTACTCACAGACACATGCACATACACAAACGTTTACACATGCATGGGAATACAAGAGAAAACAATAATCGAAAATGAACAATGAACGTACGAACGAAAGAAAAATGAAAATGATGACTGTTGATATAAACTGTGCTGGAACGAGTACAGTGGCTCAAAGTGATAATGAGCCATTTGCCATTGGAAAGCGGTGCAATGGCTGTATGTTGATTCGGGATATACATAGTTCATTGTTCTATGTCAAAAGCTATCGTTAAAATAGAAAGGACCATCAATATGCCAAAGAACATATTAAAATACTCCGTATTAAAATATTCCGTATTAAAATGCTCCGTATTAAAATACTCCACGTTGAATAATTCAATCCATAATTCGAATCTAAAGTATGCTATACCTCCCCTGAGCCACCGTAGTCATCTACTCGTATATTTAGTGCGTTATGGTGCTGCTTGTAATGATAATGGTGATGGTGATGCTGATGACGATGAGACCATTTAATGAAAGGATTATAAATCATATATCGAATGCCAGTAGATACTTATACACACTTATGTCTGCACGTAGATACATTCGTAATGTAAGTATTTATGTCTGCATGTACAAATAGGTTGGATTATGTACGCTGTGATATGTGAGAGTGATTTTGTGAAAATGTTTAAATATTGATTTTGTAAATATACCCATTTCCGTTGAATGGCCACGACGAGGGTTGGTGGAAAAGTGTTGTCCCCATCTGAGATATGAATCGTGACAATTCTGGTCATTGAGTGCGGTGAGTTATTCAGACATGGCTGGTCATTGTGGAACCATTAAACAGAGAAATGCATTTGGCAGCGTTTTGGATTCAGGAAAAATGCAACTTAGCAGAAAGGACTTTTTCTGCGAAGGACTTTTTTTATATTTTGGGGTCATTGCTGATTAATGATAAACATTTTCATAAATTATTTTTGGAACACTTGAGAATTTTTAGGGAAATTTTCATGTTGACTTTTTAAGGGAATTTTTCAATTATTTTGGGGCATTTTTCATACTATTTTTAGGGATTTTTTCAGTTTGGGTCATTTTTCATTTTATTTTTGGAGAATTTTTCATTTTGGGTCATTATTTATAGAGCCGATTTTTATTCTATAAAAATGCATAAATTACAAAAAAACAAAAAAAAATATATTTACTAGGTGGAAATATTATGTCAAACTAGTCGTTTTCTATAAAATTAGATAAAAATTCTTTTGCTATTATGAAATTTTGCCACCACGGCCACTTTTGATTTTCACACACTTTGGAATATGAGGCTTATATGTTTTTACTAAGGGTGAGGGTGTATATAAGTCGTTGTATCGGACTGAAACTTTCTCACTTGTCTCTTTGGCTTTTTTTTAGTTTTACCCAACAAGGAAAGCGACGAAGGCGAAAATTTGTAGACAAAAATCCCACCATTTTTGTTTTATATTTTTTATTTAGCATTTCTTTATTTTTATCCAACAATGAAATTTTTATGAGAAGTGTATTTATGGCAGAACTTGAAATGCGTAGCTGGTGAACATTTTTCTTTTTACTTTTCTTAAAATCCGAAGAACTGTAAAAAAATTACACCCCAAAATGTAAAAAAATGGCGTGGCAATTAGTATTTGAGGGCCATTGTAGTATCGTCTGTCTGTAATTCCCCAACAAAAAAAAAACAATTTAAGCCCAAGAAAATTGTAAAATGTTGTGTTCTTGTTCAAAGTGAGTTTTTGAAAGAAATATTTTTTTTAAAATTTGGAATAGTTTTTCATGAGGCTCACATTCATTCCGCCTGACAGAACTCTTGAAACTCTTTAAAGACTAAAAATTTTAATTCTTCAAAAAAAAAAATGAAAAAAATTGCACCATTCAAAATTCGGTTAATCGGTTTTGTCTGTATTTCCCCAACAAAAAAAAAAAATTTAACCCAAGGAAATTTTAAAATTTTGTAATTTTTTTCAAAATGAGTTTTTGAAAGAAATATTTTTTTTTAAAATTTGGAATAGTTTTTCTTTAAAGACACAAAAATTGTAATTCTTAAAAAAAAAAAAATGACAAAAATTGCTCCATTCAAAATTCGCTTAATCGGTTTTTTTGATTGTTTCAAATCAATTTCAGTAGCACTAGTCGTTATTGGACAAATCTTTAGAATTGATATATTTTGGAAATGTTTATATATACGATTACGCAACAATTTATCATAATGTCTGTGACATGAAATTCGAGACCAATGTTCACTCGACACATTCCATCGATGGTGTCATGTGGCATTACAACACCCAGACTATGGCATGATAATAGAATGGAATGTGGCACCACAAACAGTTCGTCTATACTCTGTCGTATTGGGCGGAATAACTAAAAATCAGACAAACGTAAATTTAGTCTTAAAATTTATCGCAAATAAAAGGAACGTTAATACAGAAAAAGCTAAAAACAAAAATATTTTTTTAAATTTCCTTTAGGAAACAGTAACTAATTTATACAACAAACTATGAACCAGTAAATGCTAAGACATTTTCAATTCTGTCTGTTGCAAATTTGAACAGCAGTCAATTTATTTTTAAAGTCTTAGCTTTAAAATCAAACGCTAGGAGGGGGAATGATTTTATTCCGAAACAAGAGCACACGAAGTTAGTGGACATAGGTCGATCGACGTGAACTCTTTCTCGAAACGACGGAAGACGCAATTACCTATAATTATCCTAATGTAATTATTCATTTAACTTTAATAGTTCTAAAACATCAAATTTGTGAATTAAACCATTGATTTTCTTTATTTAATTAAGATTGTCTCAACTCTGAATTGAGTTGTTAAATAAAAATTCCCGCATTCATAATCGCGTAAGTAAATATAAAACAAGTATTTTTTTATGTTAAATGATTGATTTATTTTTTTGTTATCAATTTCCAATATTTTATTAATTATAAACGCGTAAGTAAATATAAAAGTTATTCATTTAAGCAAATATTTTACAACTGATTTATGTTGAATGACAACGAGAGTTTTTTTTCTATCAAATTCCATTATTTCTATTGATTATGATGCATTCGAATTAAATGAAATTCATAAATTTACCTTTTTATCTATTGGAGTTACGCAGAACAGAAACAGCAGAGTCTCCAGTGATAGGAGACACCATTCGTTGTGTCCACTTTCGTTTATGTCTCTGACATGTTCATTTTACATTTTGCAAATATTTCATGAATTCATTTACTTGCACTAGTAAATAGTGTATGATTGAATTATATTTTGTAATACTCCACTGAGAATAGTAAAAGAATAATGTTGGAAATATTTAATGAGCCAAAAACTAAACTCAGAAAAATAATTGCAATGAATTTTAAAAGAAAAGAAATTTAACTTTAATCTTTGTAATAGGTGAAAATAGATATGAAAACTACAGAAATTTGTCAGGTTAGGTTTGAAAAACAGACTCACTTAAAAGTCCATTGCGATAGTTTTTTGTAGTGAATTTTAATAATTTGTATCGTTCCAATTTTTAGTAATCGCATAGTTTCTACTTGTCAAATGTCAAAGAATAAAAGCTTCAAAAGTGACAGCTACCGATATAATGGGTGATTAAAAATAACACCTCCTGTTGAAAAATCCTTTATAATGTCGAATGAGTTGCCTATGAGTTCTAAAATTAAAAACAGTTCCCGGAATTATCCCTGACGACATTCAACATTCAATCAACATTTCATTTCGAGTGTACGGGCGCTGTTACAAACAATGACATAGGTTTGACAGTTGAAATTAAATTAAAATGGTCAGCAGTTTTTGTTTTGTGAAATTCATTTTAATAATTGAGAACTTCAAAAACGTAATTCTCCAACAAAAAACATCAAACTTTTTTTTTTTTTTGGTTTTTAAACAATCGAATAAATACATATTTAATGAGTTTATCACCAAATGCAAATGTCAGAGGGAAAAATGTGCGAAACACAAAAAAAAACACTGAAATAAACAGACTTTAACTGCTTTAGTGGCTGTAAAATGGATTTATAACAATTCAGGCTGGATTATAACGTTGTCTGTGTATGCGTTTTATATTAGGCTATTGAGTTGATTAACCGTGGCTGGGGAATATTTAAATAAGGACAGGCAAAAACTGAAGTTTTATTCGTGCTGAAAAAAGTTCGAAATAGTTATGGCGATAGAAATGGACCTATTTTTTTTTTTTTTTTGTAAATCGGTGTTCTAGGGTGTGCGGGTATTCGAATAGTTCCACAAAAACCCGACAAAGTCGCCGATCAAATGATTATTTGCCACCAAATGAAGCCATTGTAATTGGAAGTAACAGGACCTGAAGACTTTACGCGTAATAATGGCCAAATGGTCAAAACAAATGTCAACAAACACTACTCCCTCTTTCCTCCTTCCGATACCCTAATTTCCTTCCGCTAACACAATGCATTGCATTTATAGGGTGCATCCCCTGAGCGTTGGCCATAAAAAAAAAAAAATTATGTTGCTGGCAAAATCGCGTTTTCTCAAAACTGTTGCCAGCTGGGAAATATTTTGAAAATAGAATTGAATTCTGGGTCTCGAAATGTAAAATGTGATTCATGTGATTTTTTTTTCAGCGATAAATCATTGTTCTTAATTGCTGGTCAGTGCCTTTGAGTCCCTTAAATTGTTGTCCTTGGTAAACGACATTGTCGTCCATTATAATTGAGCAAGGCTCTCCTGACAACTTGGCTGGTGACCCCGTCATCTGTGGCACTTGCATAAAATGGCTCATTAAACATATTTCCAAATGTAACCCCATTTGGAAAAGACCCCTCGTCCCATAAATAATGTTTTCGCGAAATGATATTATAAATTACATTAAAAGTTCTACGCAGACCAAATTAATTTCTCAGATAAAACACCAGCAATCTAATTTTAAAACAAAAAACACGAAAAGGAAAACGAAAATCAACGGGGGGAAAGGGAAAATGACTCATAATTTGTGGCTATAACCATTGTCTGCCGTTCTCTTGTTCAAGACATTGTTGTCTCCATAAAAGATATCCCCCATCACAACAGTAACAACAGCGGCTATAAGAAAACGAAAAAAAATGAAGGAAAATTTGAGTGGAAACCAAATGTTGGTGGCCGGTAGTCGGCTGTGTGCAACACTGTTGCCGCTTTCCATGTTGTGAAGCGTATATTTTATAAACTTGAAACGTTAACATTAATAACAGTAAAGTTGTGTTAAGCCATTTACAATGAATTACACACAGTTTAATGTTACTTTATTGCATTATGACAGGGCGACTCTTACTCATTTCCGTTTCCTGGTTGTCGGCTTGGAATCTCTACTGGCTTTCTCATTACGATTTTTTTATGCGGTATTTCTGTGCAATGAAACCACTAGCATCAGCATTAGAACCCGGTCCATGTAGCACCCTACCAAATCGTGTAAAAGCGTAGCTTACCACTGATTCCTTATGGTTGTAGACAACTCAACAGTCCGCCGCCAACTCCTGGCGCAAAAGTCATGTTGTTGTTCGTTCCGTCGGTACAGGGAGTATTTAGTATTATATTTATTTTAGTGATGTCTTATTTAACAATTTTGTTTTTTTTTTGTTGTTGTTGTGTGTTTGTTAGCTTGCACTTTAGGTTCATTTGCTGTTTGTGTGCGTGTGCTATGTGTGCGATGGCACTTGTACTCGTCCTCGTCCTCAACAAGGAATGCCTGCTGTTTTTCTGCCTTTCAAGGCAAGTAAATTATATCTGCTTTTATTTGTAAGACGAGTCGTTAGTTATATTCTCTAGCCAGTAAGTACTACAGTGGCGTTTACGTGGTCGGTCTGTGTTTTGTGGGAAATGAAGCAGCATTATGCGGCTTATTTATGAGCCCATCCATTATCCACTGCAAGCAGCTATAGCAGCTGGAAAGCCAGACGTTCGGGTGTATGAAGGAAATTCACAATAAGAGCATGACGGACTAGTTCGAGATAAGTTTGATAACCATATTTGGAGAGTTTTGACCAAATAACTTATCTCCTTATAAAGGAATCTTTTTTTGGTTCGAATTTTTTAACTCATAGTGGAAACTATTGTTACATCATTATAATGATTTACAATTAAGTAGTAGTTATCATTTATGAAATCTTTTTTTAAAAAAGGGCAACTAGTAACATACCTTTGCAAATGTACACCAACGGTTTTGAGGGCGGTCAAATGTGTTATCTTGGAAAAATATATGTAAGTTGTTTTATCAACACTCTACCTGAACACAAAGCTAAAGAATTCTTGCACATACGATAGATAAGAAAAAATCATTGAAATGAAATTATTTTAACGATATCTTTATTTATTTAACGATATTTCTTTAACGATATCTTTTCTGAAATTTCTGAAACTCTTCAAACAACGATGAACAACGCTTATGGAAATCAACAGGATCGATTGTATGATTTGATTCAAACAAATTTGAAGTTCAGATTTGATTGGAGACGTACAAGCAACGACTTTGAGTGAGTCCAGGACGACTCATTAGTGGATATGTGCACAATTTTCAGAAAATCATAGAAAACCATTTACTGAAAGCACTGGTCTGGCTGCCAGCGTAAGGGTCACCCAACGTCCCGGTGGTCGATGTCTCCAATTAGGTAAAAAGCCACGATATGGTGTTGTACGATAGAAGGCAAAAATCATGTCGATTACTTGATGCTCAGCACATTCAAGAATATAACGGGTGGCGCAAAAGTAATCCTCCTATCAGAAATATCAATTTTGCGATTGGCCCCTAATGTCAGTGGCAACTCTGGCGGCGGCCATTTACAGGACATCATATTCTCGACTTGATGTAAAAAAAAAATTAAAAGACCAAATAAAAATAATCCACAAGAAGAATCAAAGTTTTTCCTTTTTTTTTAATTACAGCCAAAAAACATCGGAAGTTTACTTTTGCGCCACCTTGTACATAGACAATATTTTTCACAAAAAAGAAAAAGTGCAGACGAAGTCTGGTCCTGTACTATTCTGACCCAATTGGGTGTTAAGCCATTACAAAAACCCGCCACCAATTATTATACGCACCCCTCCGAAATTATGAGATCTTCTCTCTTATCAAATGCATTGTCTATTAGATTCTTGCTATGCTAAAAATTGTTTGGGCACATTTTTTGTTCTGCACTTCAGTACGTAGAGTGTTTGTTTATTTTAATATTATTATGTTTTTATGACTGCCAGTCGACGACGACACATACCACTTTCTGGACTCCAGATACGACATACATGACTGACTTCATTGGAGGAGATGGTGCGCCATAACAGTCAGGTACCAAGTACGAAGGGTGGCTGGCTACATTCATTATAATCATCATTATTATGTCGTTGTCATCGCAATAAAGTCCCAAGAAAAAAACAGAATAAAGTCATATTTGAAGAAAAGAGCACGTAAATTATTATAAACATTAAACAAAGCGAAGGGTTTATCAACGCTTGACTTGAATGCGGGTCATGAGTACATCAGTTCTGGACTTAGCGCATCCATCACTCTGTCGTTTCCGAATACCTCCCGGAGGCCATGACCAGACATATGCTATAGGATCTCCTTTTTTTTATGGCATTCTGTTGTTTGTTTTTTGCTTATTTATGTTGCTTGCTGATGGCATGAGGTTCAAGTTTATTTAAACGCAACAATTTGAGGTTAATTTTGTTTTGCTTCTCTTCGCCCCTGCCTCATTTCTTTCGCTTTTTTCGCTATTTTGGCCATTATTTTTTTTTTTTATTGCATTCGAGTATTTCGTTTTTATTTTCTTTCTCTGTTTTTTTTTTGTTCTTGCTGATATTTATTGCTGTCTGCTTGATGGATTTTATGATTGCTTTCAGAGAAAATTGAAATTGAAAATAAATATCATCGATGGAAAATTCAAGAATTTGCATTGCAATGTTATGGAAAAAATATGATTTTTTTTTTGTAAGATGTTAGAGGGGTTGTAGTGGGAATGGATATCAGACTGACTGTCTTCATCGTATTGGTTCGTCTTCACATCATAATTTTCTATCAAATGAATACTTTAAAGATTCTTGAATATATTTTTTTAACAAAAAAAAAGAAAACATTTGGCCTCAGGTCTACTCTGTGTAGTATGATGTTTTGAATGAAATAGAAATCTTTGAATTCCTCAAACCCCTTCGAAGTACCCAAAAATAATCAACTAATCCTGCAACAACAGGTGGAAATAAGTTTCAAACGGTATAAAAAGGAAATCAATAAAAAAGGTGAATCAGATTTTTGGCATCAACAGGTGAAAATGAGATGGAAATGATGGGACGAAAAATGGGCCAAAACGGGATAAGAAAGGGACAAAAAAAATGATGAAACAAATTTATGCAAAAACTACTGGATAATAGTACCAAAAAAGATAAAAAGGGGACAAAAAAAGGGAAAAAATTAAAAAGGGTGAACAAGTACAGGGTGGTCCAAAAGTCACATTGAGGTCTAAAAATGTAAAAACTTTAATTTAATCTGGAAAAACTAAAAATGAAAATAAAAATATTGGTGACTGGTGACCAAATATTGCTTACCAAAAGTCACATTGAGGTCTAAAAATGTAAAAACTTTAATTTATTTTGGAAAAATTAAAAATGAAAATAAAAATATTGGTGACTGCGGTGGTGACTTTTGGCAACAACAGGTTAATAATAGTCGGGAAAAAACAAAAACGTGTGAACAAAATGTTAATCGACGGGAAAGATTACATTTTTGGAAGTCCAAAGCTTATTGAAAAATAATTTAAAGATCACAAAAGGGCGAGAAATAGAAATATGCATGAAATATGAATTGGGATGCAAAAGGGGACAAAAAGGATTAAAAAAAAAAGGAAAAATTGAGATTAAAAAGAGAAAATTAATAAAGTATGAAAAACTATTTCAAAATGAAATGAAGGGGCGAACAACTGCATGAAGGGGATAATGGGACAAAGAAGAAGTCAAGTCAGATAAAATATAAAAATATATAGAAAGGTCCAAAAATGTCCGAAGCGTACCAAAACGGGATTGTAAGGGACCAAATGTGAGCGAAACCAAAAAGTTTAATAAAATGAGCTAAAAATTCGGTGATACTGAAAAGACGACAAAAATGGTCCGAAACTGGTAAAATATAGATGATGTGGGAAGTTGAAAAGGAAAAAATGCTGGAAACTTGTTCCGACCTTGAAACTGGTAAAATATAGAGGATGTGGGAAGTTGAAAAGGAAAAAATGCTGGAAAATTGTTCCGACCTTGAAACTGGTAAAATATAGAGGATGTGGGAAGTTGAAAAGGAAAAAATGCTGGAAACTTGTTCCGACCTTGAAACTGTTAAAATATAGAGGATCTGGGAAGTTGAAAAGGAAAAAATGCTGGAAACTTGTTCCGACCTTGAAACTGGTAAAATATAGAGGATGTGGAAAGTTGAAAAGGAAAAAATGCTGGAAACTTGTTCCGACCTTGAAACTGGTAAAATATAGAGGATGTGGGAAGTTGAAAAGGAAAAAATGCTGGAAACTTGTTCCGACCTTGAAACTGGTAAAGTATAGAGGATGTGGAAAGTTGGAAAGGAAAAAATGCTGGAAACTTGTTCCGACTTTGAAACTGGTAAAATATAGAGGATGTGGGAAGTTGAAAAGGAAAAAATGCTGGAAAATTGTTTCGACCTTGACAAACAGCAGTTGAAAAAAATTAGAACAAATATTTCAAATTAATATCGCCAAAAATTGGAAAAATGGAATAAAGTTTTCGTGTCAGTACAAAGTATTTCTTTTTTGGAAACCAAACAAATAAAAGAAATATTTTGAGTTTTACTATAAAAGTAAAATGTATGCATACGAAGTAGCGGGTATTTACTGGTAATAAGAATAAGTATATCAGTGGAAGAAGCTCTGTGAGCAGACTAAGGATATAGCCTCGAGCTTACCTCTTTTTCGGAGATGGTTTATTTATTTGGATTTGGATCTTTTGTATGAAATGGAACACATATTTATTTATTTATTTATTTATTAATTACAATACAAAGTAAATTTATATTCTAATTTTTTGGGTCCAAGGATAAACCGAGTGACAAAGACTATTTGGCTTGATTTTTGCAGCGACAGACCAAAGCCTCTGGTGGGAATCGAACCCACAACCCCCACGCTGATAGGCAAGCACGCTACCAACTCGCCTACCGGGGCGCTTGGAACATATATTAAAGATCTCAAAGATCTTTGTTAGACACAAATCAAACGGGTTCTGAAATTTTCTATAATTTTGGGTGAGGGTGGTGTAGTCTAAAGAGAGAGACCTCAACGCCCCACTAGATTATGTCCTAGGGTTACACAATAATCCTGTATAGTGAACAGGTGTATGCCAGGTCACTGCTATCACATAACAAAATTGTACAACAATTTATCAACAAAACCACTTTAATTTTATCATTTTATTTGTTTTTCTTAAATTACTCCATTGCCATATCAACGATCAACATTGGTCTTTATGTCCAACCAAGGTTTGCCTTTGTGTATAGGCTGTGGTTTTAATCATTTTTCTGCTATTGAAAAATACAATTACAATCGTTTTTTATCTTTCAATTTCAATGAGTGTTTGTGTTTTAATGTTTTTTCTTTTATTATTATTTTCGGTTTCCACTGATATTCCCGGGAATGAATGTTTTGTAATTTTCAGTTGTTTTTTTTTTGCATTATTTCCATATTATTGCACATTATCTGTAAGTCATGGTCTATTATCCGCACATAGCAAATTCGTAAATGCAATTCACGTTTATCTTCTGACGTCTGTGAATGGCCGTTCGAGCAAACAGCAGGGAGAGAGAGAAAAAAAACGTGATTGTTTTCGTATATGTGACATATTGAACAAATATGAATGCTTTGTGTGTCTTTGTGTTTTACGGTTGAACATTTTAATTTGTCACTGAGTATAAAATGAATAAATAATTAATTTTTTCCATTGATTTTTTTTCTTGGTTGGTGGTAAAGTGTGAATTGGAAATTCGTTAATGCCCTCCGAAAGTATGTATTGATGAATAATATAAATACCAGTGGAGCGTATGAGCGATGTTGATTTTTTCGCATAACAAGTATACGCCATGGTGATCTGTGGTGACAATGAATTGTATGAATGGTCCTGAGCTTTAATAAATTTAATCACCGTACATAAGGTTGTTTAACTTGCAAGTGTTTAAGTGCATTAAGTCTGATATCAATATCAATGAACAATGTAATAAAGCCAAAATAATTAATAGAAGAAAGTCAGATTAAGGATTTCAGATGTGGAATCAAAAATATTGCACCATATTCAGAAAAAAGGATTTTTCAAAATCATAGACTAAGGGTTTTAGTTTATACATTTGAAGTTAGGTGTATAAATTTGATAATTTGACAAAACACGAGAACGACAAGACCACAAATCGAATGAGAACTTTTTAACAAAGAAATGTATAACACATGAACCAGATCACTGATTCGAGAGATGTTCCCCGTCTGTTCCTTCATGGAATGTTAAGGGAACTAAGTAATAAATAAGAAGTAATAAATAAAAAAATCAATATTGAAACCAAATAAACATGTAGGTTTCCACCAATTAGTTTCACAAATTGGAAAAAACCTTTGAGTGTGGCGGCAGAAAATTCTACCCACGAATAGAACATAAATACAAAGACTCGCCTACTGATATAACTTCGTATAGAGATCAAAATCTAGGGGAAGAGTGTTCTAGAATTTTAAAGTAAAATGTCTCCAGCTTGGAACTAGAAATCCACTGAAGAAAACAACCCGCAATCAATCATAGATGATGGTGTTTAATAAGGACCCCCTAACAAAGGTGAGGTCATGTGTGTAATGTTTTTTGTTTCGAATGTCTTTTATATAATCTTAAATAAAAACTCATCAAAATATGATACACGGAATCGAGGTTGTATAAAATTCATTATGTCTAATTGAGAAATTTTGAATTTAAGTAGAAGTCTTCTATACAGAATTTTCAATTTAATAATTTGTTATACAAATTATGAACTTAAGGTACCTCGTGGGATACCCAATCGTTCCCGACTTAATGCTTGGCTGTTTTAATCATCTTCTAATTTAAACAAAAATTATGATCAAAATAATCCCTAAGACCCGCCATGCAAGATTAAAGCAGTACTCGTATCAATCAACAACTGGTTTTCAAGTGATGCTCTATCGCAACAGCTGAATAAACCAAAAACAAAAAGCCACGAACGGCTAAGGCCAATGGAGATGCTAATAAATCAAACAGTATTTCACTCTAACCAAAATTGATTTTCCATACGCCGCCAATGCCACCAAAGCAACGAAAACATTTGGAATTTGTTTGAATTTCCAAATCATCGGCAGTCGTGGTATGCATGTCCAATAAGATACTTCGATGAGATACTCACTTCAGTCGTTGTCTGCCAATGCCAATAACAACAAGCATTCCATGAAAACTTTGAAATCGTGTCCAACGTTTGGGCAGCTGTGTGGATGGCGAAGGTGTGCGGCGGTGATTGTCAAAGGCACTAAACGTGCCTTGCAGATGGAAAAACTTTACCTTTTGCAAACAGTTGAACTTTTATGCACTTTCCCAAGAAAATCGAAATGTTGTTGGAAAAACTTTCCGTTTTTAAGTTCAGTTTGTCGTTCTCGTTCGGTTTCTGTTCTGCACTTGGAATCTTTTGTCTTCCAGTGTCCAAGCATGGCCATGTCATCAATGTCATTTTCACTCGCCGGCAACTTGTTTAATCACGGGTAAAAACTGCAGAGATGTTTTCTCTCCGAAACTTTTGTGCAGCGTCGTTGTTGGCTTAAGGGCAACCGAAAGGATCAAGTTGGCAAATGCCATGCGAAACCACCGGATTAGGACTGAGGGAATGCTGTTTGTTGTGTAGGTTTCTGCGGAGAAATATTTTACTTTAAGAAGTATTTAATTGGTTGCAATCATTTGAATAGCTTCGGATGTTGTCACGAGAAATGGCACATTCGAATTCTTCATGTTATAGTTTGTGTGGAATTTCTGTTGGACACTTTTCAACTGCCAAGGGCTAAGGGTTAATTAACACAAAAATAATAAAAAAAAAATAATTTTCTAGTAAGGGTAAACAAATAAATTTAGAATCTACTGAATTTAAGTGGTGGGAAATATGAGTAGTGAGCGAGGTGCTTTTTGTTTATATCTGCCTGAGAAACCCCGATACGTATCAGCAGTGCAGACAAAGAGTTTAAGGTATATTAGGTGTGGTTTATTGAATGTCGAATGTCAAAAACTCATGGTCTGCCGGTAATCACTTTCTTATTGCCCAGTTGAGCCTTTGGTCGAGACAGCTTATTATATTGTAATGCGCCTATGGCGCCCGTTGAAATATGGAAAAAAAATTTTGTTGAAAAAAAAAATTTTTATTGAAAAAAAAAAAATTGTTAAAAAAAAAAAATTTCTTGAAAAAAAAAATTTTGTTTAAAAAAAAATTTTTTGTGGAAAAAAAAAATTTTTGTAGAAAAAAAAAATTTTTTTGGAAAAAAAAAATTTTGTGGAAAAAAAAATATTGGAAAAAAAAATGTGTAAAAAAAAAAATGGAAAAAAAAAATTTTGGTAAAAAGAAATTTGGGGAAAACACAATTTCTGTACAAAAAAAAATATTATTTTTTTTATTATTATATTTATAGAATTTATATAGAATTATAGAATGCCTATTTAAATTCCTACATACTGCGTGCCAGAGTCAGTGAATCAGTGTCGAGGGTAAATATATATTAAAGATTACAGTACAAAGTAAATTTATATTCTAATTTTGGGTCCTAGTGTAAACCGGGTGACACAGACCATTTGGCTAGAGTTTTGCAACGACAGACCAAAGCCTCTGGTGTTTATCGAACCCACAACCACCACCGCATGCTACCGGTGCGCTTATATTGAAAATATATAGCATGAAACCAATAATGCCTGATATACTCGGAAAATTCCATCCCATATTTTAATGAAATAAGTAGTTTAAAGCATGTTTATTAATAATGTTTCCCAATCTTAACAGATTTCATCATATCACCCTTAAAATAGTGCATTACATGTCACCATCACCGTACATTAGGCAATGCAATCTTCTCCATAATCCATAACTCTGGTCAAAGGATCAACTTTTGCCAAAGATTGAAAAAAAAGTCAAGAAATCCAATCAGGAACAAAAACGAAAAAATTGTTATCAACTTGAAATAGATTTTTGTTGTTGCCCGAAAGGACACTAAGTCTCATTGAAAGAAAACTGAGGACGAAGACGAACTACAGGCCCAACAATCTTTGAATTATATTTTATGTTTTTTGTAAGTTTCATCCTATGGTGGAATCTCTAGAAAAATGTCCATTACTCATGTGTTCAGTGTGTGTGTGTGTTGTTTCTTCACACACACATACGAATGTGTGCCAGTATGATGATCCCCTGACATAAAGAAAAACATACAATTTCATAGATGCCCTAATATATTTTCAACTTTTTCGTTTTGTTTTTTTGAAACTTGAAGGATATGTTTTTTTGTTTAATTCACTTATGCACTTTTTTCCAAAGCGTCAAAACTCACACCCTAACTTTAGTACAAACTTGATGCATTTTTTGCCAAGTCAGAAAGGAAAATCTTGTTTTAGTGAGACGGAGACAAAGATTTCATACCGGAAATCTCTTCTCAGTGAGAGACAGAGAGAAAGATTTGTAGAGGAAATCTCGTCTCAGTGAGTGACTGAGAAAAGAATTTCCTATAGAAAATCTCGTCTCAGTGAGTGAAGGAAATCTCGTCTCTGTGAGAGACTGAGAGAAGAATTTCCTATAGGAAATCTCGTCTCAGTCAGAGAGAATGACCCCCCTTTACATTACAAAACTTGCATCAGTTGGTCTTAGGCAAACAATAATGTTGTTGTTTTTTGCCCCACTGTCGTAGGGTATTCTTTATCAAGCGTGTGCTGAGTTGACGTTTAATTTATTTATTTTTTTGTTGCTGCAATTTTCCTCAAATAAAGTGATAAAACTTTCGTTATTTTTCACCGAATTCTCATCACAACACACAGTCTTAGAAGGAAATTTTGTTGTTCTTTTGGTGGAGTAACAAAAAGTGAATGAGAAATTTCCCTTTATACGTTGACAAGTTGCAGAGTGTTTTTGTTAGAGTCGTTTCCTGTTCTTGTATCCTGTTTCCGGTTTAAGTGATTTTTCTGTTTGTCTTGGCAGAGGACACATACCGACCGACAGACAGACAGACATGCACGGAGACAGCTCAAGTATTACAGCGGTTGGTGATGTTGCAACTTATTCGTTTTTGTTGAATCCTTCTTATTGCATTCTTATTTCTTGTTGGTGTGATGGCCTTAGAATGGTCATCTGGTTTATGTTAGTTGGTTTATTTTGTTAAATTTGTTTGGTTGTCCCTTTTTTCTTATTTGCAGTTTGTTTACTGCTATTGAGGACATTTTTGTACGTTTCTGTTTTCTTGTTAAAGATGTTCAAAACTAATTTGTTTAACAAGACAACAGATATATGTGTTTGTCCAAGTTTACGTACACTTAGTACAGTCGCATAAATATGGTGCGAATTGTTATTGCGACAAATACATATTTCTGGACAAAGAAAGATATGCATAACATTTACCTTTATAATCATAATCATAGTTAAGCTGTGAGGTGAAACTTGCTGAGAACTTACCTGAAAAGAGATAATGGGAAATATTTATAAATAGATTTTCGTAATGTGGCTCTTGTGGTAAATATAAAGAATTGCTATTGCATTGGTATGGGTTATTCGAAATAAATGCATACAGTGGAATTCCAAGACGAAATGTAGAAATTGTTGAAGGTAAATTTATTGTTGGTAGAACTGGCATAAACTGTGTTGAAACATGCTGGGATTTAGATAAAATCTAAACTGGGTAGAAAATATCAATCTTGATAAATCGTTAAATGAAAAGTGTGTTTGTCACAAGGATTCGTACTAGTGATATGTTGGAGGGAGTTTCAGGTACATAATTTCGTGTCGGATTCTTCTAACTGGAATACTACAGTGTGCAGGACAATGGTCTACTGTATGTGAGAACTATTCAAAATGTAGTTCTATTTGTTCAATCACTTGGTTTGTGCAGAATTATATAACTGGAGTACAGCCGAAATCGGAAGATATATTGGCCTGGCCACTATATCTAATCATGAATGAGTTCGTCCTTGTGCTAGGAAACAAAATGTCATGAAAAATCGATAAAATTTCACAAGTTCAGGTCGGGTGGAATGCAATACTTATGTTAAATTTTGTATGGCCTATGTATATTAAAATTAATACCGAAAATGAATGAGTCAGAAGTTCTTCCTTTGGATACAAAAAGTATACAGAGCAAATTGAATTAAAATTTAATGCAATTTGTCATAATTTAATAACATGGCGATTATATTACACCTCTAAAGAGAATACGGTTCAAAGGATTAAATGTAAAGAGTATCCGGTTCGAAGGACCACATGTAAAGAGAACCCGATTCGAAGGATCAAATGTAATGAGAATCCGGTTCGAAGGACCAAATGTTTAGAGAATCCGGTTCGAAGGACCAAATGTAAAGAGAATCCGGTGCGAAGGACCAAATGTAAAGAGTACCAGGTTCGAAGGACAAAATGTAAAGAGAATCCGGTTCGAAGGATCAAATGTAAAGAGTATCCGGTTCGAAGGACCACATGTAAAGAGAACCCGATTCGAAGGATCAAATGTAATGAGAATCCGGTTCGAAGGACCAAATGTTTAGAGAATCCGGTTCGAAGGATCAAATGTAAAGAGTATCCGGTTCGAAGGACCACATGTAAAGAGAACCCGATTCGAAGGATCAAATGTAATGAGAATCCGGTTCGAAGGACCAAATGTTTAGAGAATCCGGTTCGAAGGACCAAATGTAAAGAGAATCCGGTGCGAAGGACCAAATGTAAAGAGTACCAGGTTCGAAGGACAAAATGTAAAGAGAATCCGGTTCGAAGGATCAAATGTAAAGAGTATCCGGTTCGAAGGACCACATGTAAAGAGAACCCGATTCGAAGGATCAAATGTAATGAGAATCCGGTTCGAAGGACCAAATGTTTAGAGAATCCGGTTCGAAGGATCAAATGTAAAGAGTATCCGGTTCGAAGGACCACATGTAAAGAGAACCCGGTTCGAAGGACCAAATCTAGAGGGTTAATTTATGAAATAAATGTCTTAAGTGTTGAGTCCACTAATTTAGTTGTTAAAAATTTTCACTTACTTAGAATATGGAAAATCTTAAAATACCTCTAAAACGAACGACTGATAACATCCCTTCAATGGACGATCGTTCTATCCAAACACCATACATATGTATATACACATACACTAGCAAAGACCTAAAAAATACATGTACAATGTAACGGACACAACGCTTTGAAATCTCATGCAGTCTTCGATCGGCTGATGATAGTGACACACTTGAAGGCCACACGAAGAACCACCCACATGTTCAATTCAGAACAACTCCATTGTAGTCAATTACGAATTTCATTTATGTAACACAAATACATCCTTAGATCGGTTACATACCAAATCGGAAGGTTCATCTATGTGGGGGTTATGGCAAGACATGATCTGATGTAGAGCAATTTCAAATTCACGGGAAGTCGGTAAATATTTTAAACATATGTTGACCAATTTCCATTGGGCTATTATAAAGGAAAAACCAATCAGGAAACCTCCGACGGAATTAAGATATATTTGTTATAATTATTAAAAAATTTAAATTTGTTATACTCTTCTCAAAAAATTAATGAGTCTCAATAAATGTTTAAGTAATAACTTTAACTTGTTATACGCACTTTAATTTGATAGATGAAAAATCCATGGCATAGGTTCCAGGTTACTTTTACCACATAATAAATATTTGGTTTAATTTTAATGCTTCTAGTCCTTATTTCTCAACATATTTAATATCCTTGTCCACAGATCAATTGTAAAAAATTCCTTACTTAGGGCAAAGTGCCATACGCATCAACAACACTAATGTTTTTTAAATTCACCCCGGGGTACTGCAGGCTGCCGTGCATACAAATTACCTGTCACCCGGTAGAAATTCTGTTAAGCATGCAACATATTCACTTGCGTTAGACAAGGGATAATGTCAAACGTGAATAAATGCATTGATATACGCATGGCACATACAGTACATGCATACTGTCACATTGGCATGAATATATATCCAGAGATTTATTTAAAAAAAAAAGTACTCTGATAGCATGTGTTAGTTTCCCCCATTCTCCTGTGAATTCTGCAACAGGATCATCTCAGGCACACACGTACATATGCATCCTTAAATGTGTAAGTGGTTGTGTTAGTGCCAGCGAGTAGGTATATCCTCGAGCGTTGCATGTGTATCTGCTAATGTAAGTGCAAAACTCTTAAACAATAAAACTAATTGCAGCGTAATTGGTAACATGAGATATGCTTTACACAAACGCACCATCTATTATCGTATATGTGTGAGTGTGTGCGTCACAGCACAAGGAATAACATACACATACATATACGATATATTTACTTACACGTTCTTATCTGATCAAACACACACATGTATACATGATTTTGTAGTCCCTGCCCAAAGTGGCTGCAATAATGTTCGCATTAAAAAGTGTAGTTGAGATAGTGTGTAATTCCAGTGAACATATGTATGTATTACACGCTCTCTAGTCTCATTCAAAAACATGTGTTTTTCCATAGTGGGGAGCAGCTTAAGCTTTGCATTATTATATAGGATGTCACCAAAGTTTACTGAGGTGATAGCAAAATTAATCGCAGTTCAAAATCGATTTCAATTGTGGTTATTTTTACTGCACCCCTCGGATCAAACAAGCTCTTACATAGGACTTCCGTTTTTGATTACACAGTGTTACATGTATGAATTAGGTGAACAGGAATCAGCGGAAAAAGCTTTCCAATTGCTTGGGCATTTAAATGATGGACTCAATGACAATTTAGAAATGTCTCTGAATGTGCTGTACAATGAAATGGTTGAAAAAGATCCACTTAAAATATGAGAAACCTTTCTTGTTACACACATTTTACAGTTTGGCCATAGAACAGACGTGCGATTTCTATAAACTATAACACCGTGTTACAAAAAATAGATTTTTTCTGTCCTATGAACCAAATGCACATATTCGGAAAGAGGGAAAAAAAATAAAAATTCACGTGTATCGGCGATTTTCATGTACACGTCAGAATTTTTTTTTTTAAGGTTGAAATATGAAGCTCGTAGTGGTCTGTGTGAAAGCCTTTCGAACGATTTTTAACCCTTTTTCAGTGATCCAATCGAGCTGATTTTTGGCAGGCAGACTCGTGGAAATGTCTGTATCACGTCAAATTTTTTAAAAACAATTTTTATCAATTCTCAGATTTTCCCCAATTTTTATTATTTTTGAAAAAAAAAAAATATTTTTTTCACTTTTCTTAGCATAACTTGAAGAGACTCCATATTTTTAAACTACTTAAGCGTTACGAAAAAAAAAAATGTTTTTTGAACTGAAACCTTAAAAAAAAAGATAACCATTTAAAAAAAAAAAAAATTAGGAAAATCTGAGAATTGATAAAAATCAATTTTTTTAAAAAATTTGACGTGATACACCCATTTCCACGAGTCTGTAGGAAATTATAATGTAAGAAAAACTTGGTTTGTTTATATTTTTAACTCACCTAATACTGTTGTAAACAAAATTAGTTACTAACATTATTTTTGTCCTTATCACTGGCCATATCCCTGGCAAATGAACTCCGACTGGAGTAAAATTGAACAATTTCCACTTCGCGTTTTGGTACTAAATGTTGCTAATGCTTAGCCGATCACCAAAAAATGTGAAGCTAAAAATCCTGCAAACTATCGCCCTATTGCAATATGCTCTGTGCTATCAAAGGTTATGCAGAGTGTGGCTAATCACCATCTAGTTAATTATGACCTCAGCAATGGAGTAATGAAGTCGTTGTTCTTGATATGTTCGAAGACAAAAATGGCCACCGGGCCGTATAAGTGATATACATATATGGAGCTCAAATAAAATATTGCCCATACGACCCTTGACACCTTGAAAGGTGAGTTCTTACAAATTTATTTGTTTGCTCACTTTCAATTTTCCGTTGCACTGTATTATTTCTGGGTATTACTTTAAGCTGTCAGTTGAGACTAAGAAGTATTGCAAAACATTGGAGATGATAAAAAATAAAAAACAAACACTATTTCATTTGCGAAGGATAGTGAATTTATTTGGTACGAGTGAAGTCTCAAAATTGACTGCATGCGTGAGGAAGTATACAATTTCAAATTGAATGAACTGTCGGGGCGGTGTAAATGTGTGTGTAACTTAAATTGGCTTGAAATTAAGAAAATCTGAAAAAATTTAATCAAAACATCTATGTAGGTATTTCTCTTAAGGAACAGGAGGGCAATAGCTTCTGCTTTTTTGCCATACACACAGACCGAGCAATACTGTCCAAAGAGGCAAATGCTTTTTATAGACATATTTTACATAGATTTAGGGATTATTCTTAGAGTAACTGACTGAGAGTAACCGCCGTCGTATCACCGATTTTTTATAATAATTTTCATAAATTATTTGGGGATTTTTCAGAATTTTTGGAGACATTTTCATGTTGGCGTTTTTGTGGATTTTGTCAATTTTCGGAAATTCTTTATTTGAGACATTCTTCATTTCTTTGGTGCATTTTGAATTTGCAGCTTTTTTCTTCCAGTTCTTCCCTAGCAGATGAGTTGGGTTATTTTTTTGATCGAATGTATGAAATTTTTAACACAATTCGAAACAGGCAGTGACTTCGGTTCACTATTAATAAATACTTGTACATTAGTCATTGTCGTCCCTTACATTTAAGTTTCTTCCTTTCAATAGTTTACTTAACAAAGAATGTCCATTAGAATTTTTTATTTCTATAAACCATTTGCAACGAATAGGGTTACATTTAGGAATGCCCCAACAAAAATCTCGCGATAAACCCCGGCAAACGCCATCGACGTAGAGTTAATTTTTCATTGGGTGAATTTTCCATAAATTATTTTGGGGAATTTTTCATGTTGGCTAGTTTGGGGATTTTTGTATACCCTAATTTTTATCTATTTTTGAGAGTTCTTTATTTGAGGCACTTTTTTTTTTTTTTTTTTGGTACATTTTGCATTTGCGGCAGAGCTGATTGACGACAGAGTTCCCCTATTTGTAAAAGTCCTTCCCTAGCAGATGGGCTGATGTTATTTTTTTTTTATCGGATGTATGAAGCTCCCAAATGAGTCTTAAAGTGATGTGTTATTTAGGATTGTAAAGATTTTTGAGAGTTCTTTATTTGAGGCACTTTTTTTTGGTACATTTTGCATTTGCGGCAGAGCCGATTGAAGACAGTGTTCCCCTATTTGTAAAAGTCCTTCCCTAGCAGATGGGTTTTTTTTTATCGAATGTATGAAGCTCTCAAATGAGTCTTACAATGATGTGCTGTTGAGAAGATTCCATGAAAAATGCAAAGCGCCCAAAATGAGGCCCGCCCAGCCTCCACTGTCGTAGAGCCAAGTTTTCATTAGGTGCATTTTTTTAAAAATTATTTGGGGAGATTTTTTCGGAATTTTTGGGGCAATTTTCATTTTGACCTTTTTATGGAATTTTTCATGATTTTGAATTTACTGCATTTTTCATAAGGCTGAGTGAAGACAATAAATTATTTGTGGGATTTTTCAAAATTTTTCGGAAAGATTTGCATGTTGGCGTTATGGGAGAATTTTTAATCTAAAGGGTGTTTTTTATTGGGGTATAGAACTTTAAGTTGGCATCACTTTTTTAACTGGCGGCCATTTTGTCAGCTGTCAAGTGATTAATATTTAGTTTGGTTTGCCATTTCATTATGAACAGGTTGACAAAAGAACAACGCTTGCAAATCGTGCAGATTTATTTCGAAAGTAATGGTTCAGTTCGCGAAGTTCACCGCAAGCTCCGTCCATTTTATGCCATTACATCGACAAAAACTGACTGTTTGGTGTGCTCTATGGGCTGGTGGAGTCATTGGGCCATACTTCTTCCGAAATAATGCTGGAGAGTCAGTTACCGTTAATGGAGACCGGTATAGAGCCATGATAACCGACTATTTTGTTCCCGAATTGGATGGCATGAATGTGGATGAGTTGTGGTTCCAACAAGTGGTTGAAAATTGGACCTGTAGAATTGGCTTTATTCGAGCCAGCCGCGGCGGCCACATGCCCGAAATCATATTTAAACATTAATGGCATAAAATTATCCTTCCAATAAAGCCAAATTGATGGACATTAAAACGATTTTCTTGTGTTTTATTTCAATTCGAAGTTCTATACCTCAATAAAAAACACCCTTTATTCTTGGGAATTCTTTATTTAAGGAATTCTTAATTTTTTTGGGGTGGGAATTTTGAATTTACTTCATTTTTCATAAGGCTGAGTGAAGACAATCAGGTTTGTAATTTAATACCCTATTTGTAGATGAATTAAACTATTTTTTTTAAATTTAAATAACTTTCTCATGCCATTGCATTAACTCTTACCCCATGGCCATGTTAGGGCTTAGTTCGACTTAAGGACCTTTGGCCCAACACAAAATTGATCAAAATCTTATAAATTTTCCTGAGTTTTTCAAACTCGATAAGTCTGAGAAGGCACTTCGAGAATTTGCTGTGTGAACGAATCCTCCCTATCTCTCTTTTAGAGGTTGAAGCCTAGCTAACACCTCTGATGCTCTTTGGGCCATTACGCCCTGTTGCACCTCCATGACTAGCCGATCTCTGCGAATTTTAAATCGAAAAATTAAATTGTAGATCAGCTAAATATCAGAGCAACTACACATATAGTCATTACATGTATATAGTTTGCGCCAAAGTAAACTTCCATCTTCTTGGATAACCTCATTTATATTTAATAACAATTTATCGTTATGCTTCAATTTGTATCTGCCACAGCAATACTTAATGGTACTTCAATACATTCCATTACAGACGTCCTTCCACCGTACGTCCATTCTGTGGCCAGTACTTGGTTTTGTTTTCGCTGCGTCTCATGGCGCAACATCCATTTGCCGCCAACCTCCACGTTCCCCCTCGCACACCATAAATACATATCGTACCATCGTGCAGTTATCCGGGGTTATAAATAAATACTCATGTATTACTTGCTAGCAACAAATACCATTAGTGGATACCACAAAAGAAATCAAATTAAAAAAAAAAGACGAAGCTCCGCTGAATAGAATAAAGTTTTGAAAAAATCTAATTGAAAAATAAGTTATTTTTCTCATGCCAACTCTGTGAACGGGGCGAAAAAAAAAATATAGCGAAAAATATCAGCACACAGAAAAAAAAAACAGACACCGAATCAGAACCAACATTGGAATAAAATTCAGTGTGGTGGTTTGCTCACTGCATAATGGTTTCGTTGAGTTTGTTTGGTATGTTTCAACATTTTGTTTCCTTTGCAACACTTCTTGATTTTTTTGTTCATGCAACATTCGTTTTTTTTTTTCATGTTGGTTCTTTTCGGGTGTTGTTGTTGTAACTAATGGCAACTTGTTTGGTTACATTCTATAGCATGGAAGTTAAATAAACCATTGAATTTCTACGGGGAACGAATGAATGAGAGCGATGGACAGTGGGTTGAAGCTGTATGCAGACATGAGCGTGTGCAGCTTATTCAAATACCGAATGAATCCAAATGAATCCAGCCAGAAGGGCGTTTCACTTCCTTTATTTTCCATACGATCTATGATTTTTGGTCAATGCAACAGATCGAAGTGTTCTGTACTTCACTATGAGGATGAAGTTGATCTTAAGACATTTCTAAATATTTTCCCCGATCCTAATAATTTATCTTTTTCATTAAAATGACATATTATTTTGATCTAATTTGTTTTGCTCCTACCCTTGTCCTTTGTGCTTAATGTTTTATGTGCTTATGGTCCGTAATTGTCTTTACTTAAGAAAATATGGTTTTGAACCACTGTGCGATAGTTACTTTCCAGTCATCAGCAGCTAAGTTTCTGCCCGTGTGTCGGTGTGTGTGTGTGTGCGCGTCTGAATACATGCCACACCACTCCTCGACTACACGGATGAATGTGCTTCTGACTGATGTTGTGTTTCTCTCTGTGTGTATGTGTGTGTATTTCCACTAAATGAATGAAACGTACGAACGGCGGGCAAGGAGTAGGATGACAGGGCGTGCTGCTGCAAAAAAGAGTTCAAATGAATTTGGAGGAATGCCATGAATTTCTAAAAAGATTTCATTTTTCATGTTTCGTGTTGCTTTTCTTTCAGTTCCTCGGGTCTCTCAATGAGTTGGAGTTTGTGTATGTGTGTGTGTGGCACAAATGGCTATGTTGCATTGCATTGTGTTGATATGTTTTCGTTATGAAAAACTACTTCAAAAATGAATTTATTATTTATGTTCGTTATTAGCTGGCGATTTCTTTTTTCTGTTTGCTTCACTTTTGTTACCTCAAAAGAAAGGGGTCACTCTAACTGAATAGCGGAAAAGTTGTCATAACAACGGAGGGGGATGAACACAGAGAGGGTAACATGTAAGTATAGAGGGTGGCGGAAAATTGTTGTATAGAATACGGTTTAGGACGTCAATAGTATATTCGGCATGACGGTTCTTTGATGGCATTTTTTTGAAGATGTCAGAACAAAATTTAAACCGCTTTTTTTACAGCACCCAAACATCTGTTTTGCACCCATTGGAGGGGTGAGCTAACAAAGACAGGGCTTTAGAATTCAGGCCAGTGTTGCCAGTTTAGGGGATTTCCCCCCAGACTTAGGGTATTTCCAACGGTAACAGATATTTTCTGATGAAAGTGTTACAACAGCCGAAAGTGTGGATTATTTTGTCTGACCATTCAAGAACGTATTTGAAGTTTATACTGAGCATAACTTTTAAAATTATTTTTATAAGTTTTAAAATTCTACTGGGTCCAAATTTTCAGATAAATCGTTTTATATAACTGTCCTATACAAATTAAATTTTTAGGGGATTTTCATTGACTGATTGACACTAATGCAGGCCCTTTAACACTCTATAACATGTACCTACGAGCAGAGGTGTACTGAGTTTTTGCCAATAGAAGTGAACCAATTGTTGGATCGGATGCTCTATACTCAAATTCTAGAACGCTGAATAATTATAAAAAGTACCTCTAACTCGGTATACGATGCACCTGAAACGTCTTTACCTTTATTTGGGATGATGCTTCATATAATTGACAGACTTTATCAAACTCATCCAGGATAGCTGACGTTAGCTAACCAGGAAATGCAATGGATAACAATATATGTATAAAAAAAAGTACCGCAGATACTAATATAACGTATCTACCCGATATGAGAAAGCAAGCACAAAAAAAGACATAAAATATAAAGAAAAAAGTACAAAAGAACAAAAGAACATTCAAATTTAGAGAAAGAAGAACAAAAAAGTACAATTTAGAAAACAAACAGAAAAATCTGAAAAAAAAACAAACAAAAAACAAAGAATATACAAAAAAAAAATTAACTAAAAACTGCAAAAGAAAAACTTATTCTTATTGGGACAATAAAACAATACACAATTGTAATAAAAACTAATGTTTATATTTTAATAAAAAAGGGTCACAAAAAGATTACTTTAAATTCTCAGTGTAATTAAAATTGTTGCAATAAATTCTCATACGCACTAGGGTTCTATAGGTGCATGCAAAAGTCAACTTTTCCATAAATTTAAACAGTGGATTTTCAACGTATCGTCTTTTTTGGATTTACAAGTCGATTTTTCGAGTTTTCATTTGAAAATAACTAAAGGGTTTTCCAACAAGAGGTGTTACTTTGAATTATCTGGTATTTCCGTATCTGTCACTTTTGAAGATTTTATTCCTTAACATTTGACAAGTCGAAACTACGCCATTACTAAAATTGGACCAATAGATGCTTCAACAACGCTTTGAAATTATTAAAAATCACTGCAAAAATGGGGAAATTCTTGCAGTAACAGCTCGCAAAACTAAAGCCTTGTCGGACCGCAGTATAGAAATTGGTGGACAAATTCGAGCTGTTGGGACAAGTAAGTGATGCGAAGAATAAAACCCGTGCACGTCGCTCAAGAACAACTGAGACTATTGCTGCTGTTGCCCAAAGTGTTAAAGAAAATCCAGGTTTGTCCATTCCTGGTCGTTCTTTGGAATTGGAATTCCGCAAACGTCATTACACCGTATTTTGCATAAAGACTTGGGTCTTAAGGCTTATAAAGTTCAGTTGACACAAGAACTCAAGCCGGCCGATCATTATGCATGAAAATGATACGGAATTCCTTCGAAAAATCATCTTGACTGATGGGCCCATTTCCACCTGGGTGGCTACGCAACAACGAGCAAATTTGACGAATCTGGGGCTCGGAAAACCCAAGAGTTATTGTTGAGAAGCCTCTCCATCTTCAACGTCTGACTGTTTGGTGCGGTTTATGGTCCGGCGGGGTCATTGGACCTTACTTTTTAGAAAATGACGTTGGATCCGCAGTTACGGTGAATGGATTGCTCTATCGAGAGATGATTAATGATTTGTTTATTGTCAGAGTTGGATGATATTGATCTGGATAACGTTTACTTTCAATAAGGCGGCGCTACGTGCCACACAAGCAACGAAAGCTTCCGGTCCGTTTTATCTCTCGAAGAGGTGATCACAATTGACCACCTAGATCTTGTGATTTAACGCCTTGCGACTTCTTCCTTTGGGGCCACGTGAAAGATAAGGTCTACGCCAAAAGCCCAGCATCGATTCAAGACCTCAAACATAGAATCCATGAGGCTATCGACGACATAGGGCAGCCACTTTACGATTTGGTTGGTTGGTCCTGTAAGCGTGGTCGTGGTGGCCATTTGACTGATGTTGTTTTTCATTATTAACGAAATAATGTAATAAACATCCGAACATATATCTCAAAAAATGATATTTTTCTTTGAATACCATAAAAACACCTCTTGTTGGAAAACTCTGTATTTAATAAATTTTTCAATATATTCATTTATTTTATTTATTTATTATTAATTACAATACAAAGTAAATTTACAGCAATATATTCATTTGAAAAAAAAAAATTGATACCAAAAGGTTGATAATTTTAGATTTCTGATATTGATTAAATCAAACCCGATTAAAAAAAAACCTTTACTAGATTTTTGTCACCTTTGTTTGATGGTAATAGTTTTAATATAGTAAAAAGGCACTTCTAACCACTTTCCGGGCAAATGGTACACAAATAAATATAAAGTTATGAAAAAAAAAAAATTTAAGACAGCAAGCCCAAATGGTATGTGGATTCGTGGTAGACAATATACCTGGGGCTCAAGGCATCCCTTATCGACAGTTTTTGATCGTTAACTTCACTTTTTGGAACACAGCGATATTTTCTTTGTACAATTTTGGTTGTTTGTAATAAAAAACAATACAAAATGTAAGATTATTGTTATGGATACCTAATTTAATATATTATTAAATTTTGTGATTATGGCTAGCAGAAAAAAATCTTTCCGAATTCATTTGTCAAAGTGTAAAAAAACTAACGAAAGACGTTGCCATTGCATGTATTTTAAAAAAATAATTGTTGATTTTACTCTTGTCGTTTCGAAATTATGGACGTCAAACCATTGTAACAACAGAATTTCTTTGTTGGACCACCTAATGCCCACGTCCACGTATTGATCATTCAAATAAAAAAATCGATTAAACACTTTTTTTTTCTGTTTTTTTTTGTACAATTTCCATTTATGTCAGAATTAAAAAAAAGCTTTAGAGTGACCCAGACTAACACAAAATAAAATACGAAGAAATCTCCTATAAAGAATTCACTGCGAAAACTCAATCTTTCTTACAATATATTTAACTAGTAAGTTGTAATGCGCCTATGGGCCCGTTAATTTGCTTGAGAAAGTATTTGTTACTTAATTTTAAAAATTTTGTAAAAAATATTTTGAGAAAACTATTTTGTAAAAAAAAATTTCGAAAAAAAATAAAATTGGAAAAAAAATATTTGTGGAAAAAAAATTTTTGATGAAAAAAAATATTTGTGGGAAAAAAAATTTTGTTGAAAAAACAAATTTTGTTGAAAAAACAAATTTTTGTTGAAAAAAAATTATTTGTGGAAAAAAAAACTTTTGTTGAAAAAAAAAATTTTTGTTGAAAAAAAAAATTTTGTTGAAAAAAAAAATTTTGTGGAAAAAAAAAATTTTGTAGAAAAAAAAAATTTGTCGAAAAAAAAAATTTGTAAAAAAAAAATTTTGTAAAAAAAAAATTTGTAAAAAAAAAAATTGGAAAAAAAAAATTTGGGGAAACACAATTTCTGTACAAAAAAAAAATATTATTTTTTTATTATTATTATTTATAGAATTATAGAATGCCTATTTAAATTCCTACGTACTGCGTGACAGAGTCAGTGAATCAGTGAATCAGTGTCGAGGGTAAATATATATTAAGATATTCAGCTGCTTAAGAATATGTCGCTGATACTGATCAATCTTTATTTTAAAATTTTGAATCCTGATCAATCTTTATTTTATAAAATGTAAAAAAAAAAACATTCAATAGGTATGAGTGAAGACATCATTGCCCATATCCGCATACCGAATTATGGGATATGCTCCTATTTTATGAGCACAACAAAGTGTGATGCCTATAATGTACACAACCCTACTGTAAGAGGGCCTTGAAAATGTATGGCTAGTACCATAAAGTAAATCACAACTGGTGAATTATTGCCTTGTGAACAACACCGCATTGCCAGACTGATCTGTTCGATTGAACTCACCCATTTTCAATTTAGTTCTCTGAATTATTCTAACTCAAGCCTTGTAGACCATCTTTCCTACAATTCATTGGTTCGTCTTCATGCACAAATAATGTCACTGTGAACACTTTTGCTTGAATCGCTTGTCCCTCGGATGTTCTCCTTGTGTGGAAGACAAATGGCACTTGGAGAGAGAAGTGTTGTCCAAAGTGTAGCAATAAAGTGTGGCATTTTTAATTTATTAATTTTTCGTGCTTAAAGTGTTTTTGCCATTTAAGAATCGTGTAATGTCCAACAATAACATGACGGAGAACTATTTCAAGAAACCACAAACATACATAAATTATATAAATCTTGGCCAAAGCAACAACAAACACGCTGCACACTCATTCGTGCCTTTCCTTAGTCATTCTTAATGCACCAAACATCGACAGACAGACAGACAGACGGTGGGACGGACGAACAGATAGAAAGGCTCAGAGAAAGAAAATTGTATAATGGAAGAGGAAAAAAGTACTTGGCATTACTTGGAAGAATGCACTTAAACCAACGTTTTAGAAGAAAAAAAAAGAATAACACAAAAATGAAAATGTTTGTATGTGTTGCATTCACAAGACGCAAGTAAAGTGAACACATACGAAAGACGCATGGCACATGCCACACACTGCACCCGGCACCCGGCACTCTTCCACATATTACTGAATAGTAGACAACAAAAAAAAAAATACACAGTCGACTCACAAAGTGTAACAATAAATTTTATATAAAACTAAGCACAACAACGAGAACGTACTTCAAAGAACAAACATTAAATGTTGCACAGAGTGGGGTGGCAGCATAAAGGACGAGTATAGCTGGGTCCTTGCAATGCACAGGTGTAATCCCAACAACAACATCAACTACCATCTTCCAGTATTTGTAAACGGAAAAAAGAATCCAAAGACAGAGATTTCTTTGGGGGGTGGTCGGGATCGGATTGGAGTTTTGTAAATGCTGCCGCCCAGGAGGTATTAAATGCGTTTAGTGCAACCGAAACTTAGAAAAGCGTAAAATTGATATGCCGTTGCGGGGGTAGCAGAGATATGCTTGGTTTAGTATCCGTTCTGTTAGCTTGCAGCAAGAATTGCATTGCAATTGGCACCACATGCGTTTCCCATGAACCGTTGTGTTCATGTGTACGTGTGTTGCTCTGGTAACGAATGTTAACTTACATGAACACTGGCTAGATTTTGTTTTCTCTTCTCTCGTTTTTTTTTTTGTAGATTTTGCTTTTTTGTCAGAGGAAAAAAAAAAGTTTTTGTTTACCATAGAATCGGTAAACTTTCCAAACATTTATACTTCGAAAACACTCATGTGTCCTGTGGGGTGGGGGCGTCCAAAAAAGCGGCACAGTGGTATGTACGGTTAGCGGGATTAGTGGCATAAGAATCTGAACTGTGAAAAAGCACCTAACCAGCAACTAATTCTAATGAAAGTTTTTGCTTGGTCCAACTAAAACCGCTGTTAAGAAAAATATTTTTGCATTTTCATACATTTTACTTGACAATTATTATCGACTATGTATATGTGAACTAATAGGAACTAATACTTTTTTTGTTATCACTTTATTGGACATTATGATCCAAACACCAATTTTACATACATACGTAAATTTACATTTCAATGATCGGAAATTTATTTCACAATAAAGAGGAGGGTATGCCATTAATAATGGAAAACAACATCAGCCAAATGGCCACTACGATCACGCTTACAGGACTATATCCTTTTCATAAAATGTTCATTACCAAATCGCAAAGTGACTGCCCTAAACAGAAAAAAAAAGACGTCACGTGTGGAAAATATTTGTACAAGAATTGCATCACTTCTCAATGAAACTTTTCGTTAATGTGCTAAAAAATTTGTCAAATATTGAAACGAAGTTTGATGAAATGTATCAACAAAACAATTCATCAAATATTTGGATATTTTTAATGAATTTTTTTGTTGATCCCATTTATCAAATTTCGTTTTAATATTTGATACATTTTTAGCATATTTTCGAAAAATGTTATCAAATGTTGAAAGAAATTTGATAAATTGAATTGACAACAAATTTTATATTTTTTATGATTTGTATTTTGGTTATCTAATTTATAAAATTTCTTTTAATATTACATACATTTTTTCGTAAATATGATAAGCAATTTACCAAATATTAAACAAAATTTAAAAAATTATAATATTTTTCGATCTATTTTATGAAATTTCGTTTCAATATTTAATAAAATTTTTCATAAATATGCTAAAAAACGAAATTTGATAATTGTTGATGAAAACATTTATTGTTAATTTCAAAAATATTTTTAATGAACGACATACAATTTTTTTTGAATATTTCTTCATCAAAGATATTTTTGATAAACAGTATACGAATAATTTCTTTAAGTTGACAAATTGTTTTATCACAGGATTTGCAATGAAATTTTTGTTTGAATTCGTGAATATTTTCATTGAATCGAAAAATTCACCTCTTCAAGAGGTAACACGGTCCGGAACTTTTCCCGAAAAAATTCAACGTTGCTTGTGTGACACCTAGCGCCATCTTGTTGAAAGTAAACGTTGTCCATATCAATATCATTCAACTCTGACCATAAAAAAAAAATTATGAATCATCTCTCTTGATCCAATCTCATTTTTTGAAAAAGTAAGGTCCAATGATCCCGCCGGACCATAAACCGCATCAAACAGTCACACGGGTTTTCCCAGCCCCAGATGCGACAATTTTGCTTGTTGTTGCGTAGCCACCCGGGTGGAAGTCAAGATGATTTTTCGATGGAATTCCCGATCATTGTCATTCATTTCAAAGACCCAATCAACAAAGACATGACGTCATCAACAATCGGCCGGCTTGAGTTCTTATGTTAACTGAACTTTATAAGCCTTAAGACCCAAGTCTTAATGCAAAATACGGTGTAATGACGTTTGTGGAATGTCCAATTCCAAAGAACGACGAGGAATGGACAAACCTGGATTTTCTTCAACCCCTTTGGGCTATAGCAGCAATATTCTCAGTTGTTGTTGAGCAACGTGCACTGGTTTTATTTTTCACATCATTAACTTCTCCCAACAGCTGGAGTTTTGCTACCAATTTCTGTATTGCGGTCCGACAAGGTGCTTCACGACCACCCAAAAATACTTTAGTTTTGCGAACTGCAAGATTTTCACCATTTTTGTAGGGAATTTTAATAATTTCAATGCGTTTGTTGAAGCGTATATCGTTCGATTTGCAGTAATGGCGTAGTTTCTACTTGTCAAATGACAAAGAATAAATGCTTCAATAGTCCCAGCTACCGAAATACCGTGCGATTCAAACTAACACCTCTTGTTGGAAACCCCTTTACATGTGAAATCTGCAGCTGCACACTGAAATATACGGTTTTGGCAAGACTCACTTCCACGTGAACTTCCGCGGACATCACTGTTATAGGATCCTGATTGAAGGAATCCACTGCTACACAGATGGTTTTTGAATTTAGGAATACAAGTTTCAGAGATTTTATCGCAGAGAGTAGATGTTGAAGCCAAGGTAAACATTAACAAACACTACTCTCTCTTTATTCAAATCGGTGTCACTAGACGCTACTTGACGCTCCTGAGTCCCTGGAGCAGCCACGTAAACTCCCTCTTTCCAATACCCTTACTTCCCATCGCTAACAAAGTACATTGCATTCATGGGGGCCATCCCCGGAGAGATAGTCCAAAAAATGAAACTTTTTGAACCAGTACAAAGACTATCTACCGTTGATTGCAGGCACTTGCCCAGTATATCAAGTGGTATCAGGTGAAGAGTTGTCTCTATACCCGCGGTAGGGTAGTACGTTTTTTCACAACTCGAAATGTTACAAGTTTTCTTGTACAAGGTTTGTAAATATTTTTTAAATATTTATGAATACGTGGGACTGGAACGTTAATTTGAGGAATATCTTTAAAGAGTGCAAGGTTTTCCAACTCTCATTTCGAATTGTAATTGTGGAAATTCCATTTCTTTTTAATTTAGCAGATGTTTCCTGTTACGCCCACTGTATTTCACAATCTGAATTCTTCGAAATTAGATATAAACGGAGTCAAATGAACTTATATAAATCAGATTTGAAAAACAATTTAAAGCCATATACTCAGAATTATGATAATTATCTCGAATTAGTCCAACATTGTTTACAACAATTCCTTACAATATTTTAACCCGAATCGCCCTGGTGTTGCCATATGGCAACGTATAAGCACAAGCACTTTTGTTACTGTAAAATTGCAACGGTTTGACATTATAGTGCACAACTTGATGTTTTTGACACGTGTGAAGTGTTGTCTTTCAAACAAGTGGTCGTGTTATTAGTTCTCACATGACAAGGTTGCAAATTTAGATTTAAATAAAAAAAAAAAAATTAAAAAAACCAACAAATTAAAATGATTTGTATCACAACCGAACACACTCTCCCAGCCCACTGTATGCAGACACAAACACTTTGTGCAATCAAAGGCATAAACTGCACTCCGAACACAGAGCAAAGCAGAGCAGAACAGAACAGTCAGACGCACTAACACTGGGAGGATACCTTTCAAAGCACACATTTAACTTTTGGCCATTGTTAGAGAGATGTTACTACTCGAATCTCGTACGCAACACATTCCACAATGCAAAGGATACGCAAACTTAGCTTAACGTCTTCCTCTCCTGGGCTAAACGCATATCATATACATGCACATGCATGCATGCGTACGTACTTGAAAGGAAGTACCGAGAACTGAAGGCACAACTGAACTCCAGAAACTTATCCATTTCGTTTTCCCAAATGCATCTCCAAACAGAAACAGAAACAGATAAGAAGATGTCAAGTAGTCGGAACGGTGTGGGGGGTTTACGGGGCGATGGGGGAAGGGCTACATACGAGTAAGGCTAGAATAGCAAACGAATTCGAAAAGAAAACGGCAGCTGATTTCAAAAGTCTGTTCCTCCACTTTCTATCTTTGAGTTTGCAATTGTTTTCTGTTGTTGGATCTGAGGGATGGGGTGGAGGGGGTCAGTATTGAATTGATTGCTGGCATTGTGGTGTGTTGTTGTTTGATTTTGTTGCTGAACGATAAATAAACTTTTATGTTAAAACTGCATTTAGCCTTTCTGTTCGGTGGTACAATTTGATCTGTTGATGTTGTTTGTACTTTGATTTGTATGAATCCTTGGTGGAGTTTGTAAATATAATATTCTCCGCTGTACGTACATGTACGTACAAGGGATGCCAAGTGGGATTTGCATGAGCTATGGGGATTTTCCAGACTTACGAGCACCGAACTAGGAGCAACAAATGCCCAAAGCGACTAGACTGTGCGTGACTAGACTATAACTCTTCTATTGCTGAATTCGTGGTTAACATAAAGTTTTCTTGTGGTCAAACGAAAAGGCGTGTGGCGCTTACGAGGTAATTGAATTTGCTATATCTTTGTAAGTATACATTCTTAATATTTTAAGAAAAATATCGTTGAACATTTTGCTATCAAATCTCATTGAAAAGTGAGATTCAAAAAAAAAAGAATGCATCTTACAATTTTTTCGTGGTAAGTGCTCATTATGTTGCTGAAAATGTTCCTCTTCAAGTCACTAAAACGGAGACGTTTAAATGTTCATTACATGTTGCTGGTTATTGTATCATAGGCCCGTAAGGCCCAACAGATCCCGAGATCCAATCAAACTTCTACAAAATAATGTAATATGATTCAATTGAACAGAAACCAAATTTAGTTTAACAGTGGTTACATTTTAGGCACAGGCCCAGGGATTCTAGGGGACAAACAACTGGTTGGCTGGAAATATGGATACATGAGTAGCCAAATGAAATAAAAATGATCGATGAATACAAACATAGATTTATTTTTAAGACTTGATAACATTTTGGGATCGGAGACAGGCACCCGAGGTATTGCAATAACCAGGCATGGCAAATTAAATTAAATATTTTTCTTTTCACAAATACAAATATGCAATTAATTTCCAGATTAAAGGCTCCAAAGTCATGGACTTTCAATGGAGTGTGATTTGAGACTTTTTCAAACCTACACTTTATTTAAAAATCTGACAAAGACTCATGCGAGCTTTATCACAACCACATAGATTGCCAAAACTATGTTCGAATTTGCAGTGCAAATGGGGCGAAAAGGCACAAACTTATTTGCTGGTAATTGTCGAGGCGAACTGTATTCCAGATGGAGGTTCCACTGGATTCCACCAGAACGATGTCAACCATGTTTTATCAACAAAGTACCTACTTTTTTCATTTGACATCTCATTGTACAGCACAAAGCCAATACAATATTATTAGCGGCGTTTTTTTCCCCCAATTCAACTGGCGTCACTTTTTTGTTGTCTGTTTAACAGCCTGTTTTTATAAAACGTCTACGTCTGAGACGAACAGAAACGTCTGTAGCCGAAACGAAACTGAATTGTCTTTCTATAACTCCAACGAATCCAATTAGACAATACACACAAAAATACATAAGAAACAATTTTCAGTTAGAATTAAACTGAGACTTTCGTGTTACAAAAACCCGAACTGACGAAATAAAATTTCTGTTCGTTATTTTAACGAAACGAGAGACCCATTTGTTTTATAAAAACAGGCTGTAATTTTTGTTTTCTAAAATGTATATTTTCATTACTCAAGTTTCACTTGTTCAAGAGAACTCAAACAATATTTTCTTAAAATTCTTTGTGTAACTATACAATAGTTGCATCTGTGTCATTGAATAGACATCAAATTATTGCATTAAATGAAATCTGTAATTCTTTCAGTTTAAGTGTTCTTGGAAGAAAATGTTACCCCGAATGATTGTGATTTTTGCAAAATAAATCGTTTAATTTTAGTTAGACTACAACGGCAATTAGTACTGTTTTTTCATTTCAAATAAGACATATACTTTTCAGTCATTACCAATGAAAACTGCTAATTGCAGTTGGGCGTATTCGGTTCGATTTCTTTTCATAATAATAATACCACATTTTCTGTTTCATCACTCTAGATATAATTTCTCATGCAAGTTGAGTTTTTTTCAAACTTCGTACAATTTGGCATCCCTAGTGCATGCTAACGTATGTATGTATGTGTGTACTACATTTGTCTGTATACACTTTGAATATGTTTCGTAAGGATACTGCTTCACCGTCGGAGTTAGGCTATCAAAAGCTTCTTCTCAAAATGAATTTATATTTTCTTTCAGTTCTTATTTCATTGTAAATGTTGTTGGTGTTATTGTTATTGCTGCTGCTCTTGTTTCTGTTCTGTTCTGTTTTGTTTTGCTTTTATTTATTGATTTCCTTTGAGATTTTTTTTTTATATATCTTTTGTTTGTTGCTGCACTACAGCCACTTCTTAGTGGGTTTAAACTTTTGCTGTTTCCTGAAGTAATAGATAATGCAGGTCAGGGATATGTTACGGGGGAATGAGGTTGATGGAGACTGACTATGTGGTGCTCAGACGGTTTGGGTTAGAGTATATGAGGCAGGCCGTAGCTAGGGCTGGAATAATATAAGGTGGTAAATAATTCTGAAATATTTCCACACAGCTTGAAATTGTGCCCATCTATTGATTAATTTATACATTATTCCCAATCCATATAAAAAAAATCACTTATCATTCTAATGCGGCCTGTAAAGATTTACGATTATCACAAAGTCGGCTATACGCGACATTAGACTTCTCTTACACGTTTTATCCTCATTTATGTTTTATATACAGCAAATTAATGCTCGAAAGTTTTTTCGTTTGAAATGACGACTCCAAGACATGGAAAGTGCTTCTTATTGACAAGGTAAAAAACGAAAAACTTCCAAAAACAAAACAAAATTTTTCGAGAAAATCAGATGTGGGTCAACTCTAAATATTTCTGGAAAAAATTCTCAAAAATAATGTAACAGGTTGAGCCAAAAAAAAAAAACAGAATTTGAAGTGATGATTTTAAAATATAGAATATGGTTTCTATAACCAAACTGAAGCTGGAATTCGAAAAACTTAAAAAAAAACTATTTTTTCGAGAAAATCGGACCGTTAAATATTTTTAAAAATAATCTCAAAAATAATTTAACAGGTTGACAATTTAAAGGATTTGAAGTGATGACTCTAAGACATAGAATGTGCTTTCTATTACCAAACTGAAGCCGGAATCTGAAAAAACCTCCACAAAACCAAATTTATTGAGAAATACGAATATGTGCCACCTCGAAATATTTCTGTAAAGTTCTGGAAAATAAATCTAAAAAATAATTTAAAATTTAATTGAGCCCAAACATAATTTGAAATGATGACTCTACGACATAGAACTTAATTTTTCGAGAAAATCGAATATGTACCACCATTAAAATTTTTTCAAAATTTTTTTAAAAAAAATTGTAAATTACTTTAACGGGTCCAAATGGACCTTTAGTCTGTCACGATCTCACATATTTTATCTTAAAAAGAAAACTAAAACATTCATTAGGGTAGTTTTTAAGGAATTTACTTAAATCTACAATTAGAGTAAACCATTGCCAGTAAGATGATCCCCATGTGGCTGGTTCACCCATTTTTAGTGTGTAACTTTTGTCCGACCGCAATTGCCCTGTGGAAGATCGGGAACATTTAATGCGAAAAGTCATATTTTTACTCCTAAACTCATCTTATTTCATATGAAAGAAATCCACAATTTAGAAAATTTAAAAAAAACCCCAAAGGAATCAATTAACTCCCGAAACGGAAATTTAATAAATACTCTAATTTTGGGGACTTTTTTCCTATAAAACAAAGGCTCAGTTTTTAAAATGAAAATTCAGTAATTTCCAAGAACTACAATAAGAGGCCATAGGATTTATTATGAATATATTTCATTACAGACTTTTGGGGACATATTTCATATGAAATAGTGATGGGGCTGAAGAATTTTTCAAAATTTATTACCATTTCTGGCCCCTGCTGTTACCAAACGTTGTCACTCTCTGAGTGAATCTACCTATTAAATGCACGTATTTAGTTATGCTGCCAAGATAACGAAAACGAAAATAAGAAACTGAAATATGTTGGTTGGCTCTTAGTTTTCAATTTGTTATGAAGCACACAATTCGAAGATAACAAACGTATGCACGTATGGGAGTCCCCGCATACATATGTATGGTATGTCTGTATTAGGGTACGTAATACAAATACAAAGGGAGAAATATCATTATTATACTTATATTTGCAACTTTATAGCAATGAATGAAATGATTTATGGCAAAAGTCATAGGAAGGAATATGAGAACGGCACAGAGTTGCCATGGAAGCGATAGGTAGGTAAAATGTTTTTGGTTTTCGGCTACAAAAGAAATGATAAATTGTTTGAAAGTAAGTTAACCGTGCCAAGGAACACACCGATATTTGCATCGTCATGTTGGCAGCTTGCAAACGGAGGATGGGTTTGAGGAAATCATATTCACTGGGGGGGTTTGAAAAGTGTTCGAAAGAGGAAAATAAACTAAAAAAAAAAAAAATTTCACCATGCATTGTGGAATATTGTAAACTTTAAAGAGAACATATATGATGGTGAGGTGATGGATAGATATGATATGCTGGATATACTAGGGTAGAACAAATTTGAACCAATACTGGGATGGTGAATGATAACGCAGGTTGTTTTTATGACGTTTATAGACGTGGCAGATATAGATATAGAATATAGAATTTGTCGCAATAAAATTAATAATAGCCGGCTTTAGAAATTTTTTACCATTACACGGTTCAATATAACAAAGAAATTGTTTTGTATTTCTGAATTTTCTAGCGTAGCCCTTGAATTTATTAATGTTGGGAAGCAGATAGGAAAAATATTGACAGGAAGATAATTCCACATACTAACAGATCGGCTGAAAAATTAATTTTCTCTCTGTAGTGCGTCGTCCGGCCATTTGAAAATGAACTAATGAGACTCCAGGCGACGGATATCCGACGAAAATTTACCTTTGAAATATCTATAAGAGTAAACCCAAAATTGTTCATGAACAATATTAAATAGTTTGTCAAAACGTGTTAGAAAACCTAACAACAAAAAATATGAAAGAAATTGACCCCTCCTAAAATCTCAAAATACAAAAAGTAGCCAACTTTCTAGGTTAGATTAGGTTAGGTTGAATGGAGGATCAGTCATGTACCATCACCGTTTCATGTCGCTGACATACACCTAGGCCAGCAATTCGGTCTGTTGTGCGCTCCTGGTTTCTTCTACAAATTCCCTTCCCCTTTTTTCTACGTAAGGAATTGCTTACGTCTATTGCTTTGACGACCGACAAGTCCTCTTTTTTTTTTTTTGACTAACACTCAGTTGATGTTCCCTATAAATGCAATGCACTGTGTTAGCGATGGGAAAGAAGGGTATTGGAGGGAGGAAAGAGGGAGTAGTGTTTGTTGATGTTTGCCTTGAATTTGATAATGTCATAGCAGGCAGGAAAACAACTTGCTGGAAGATTATTCCACATGCGAACAGGTGCCTCTCCTAACCTGCGAGAAAGCAGGGCACTGGCACAGGAAGTGTTCCGCCGTCTCGGCGTCCTCTGCGCAAGCCCTACATTCGTCGCTCTCGGAACATCCTATTCTAAATAGGTGTGCTCTTAGGCTAGTATGTCCTGTGATGACCCCAACTAGCTTACTCGGCTCATTTTTTGTTAAACCCGAGTATTCACATTGTTTTCTTATAATCGAGATTTCCCCAGGTTTCCTTTGTGGGTCTTCCCACCTGTTCCTCTTGCCATCTGAAGGCATGGGTCGTCTTCATCCATTCCCTTAACTCCTTTTTTGTCCCCAGAAATGGTTTCGACAATTGCAGAGTATTTTGATGGGATACCCTTCCCATTTTTGCCAGTTCGTCGGCCCTAACATTGCCTGGAAACCCTTGGCGGCCCGTTATACAGTTTATAAATATGTCGTTATCTCTCGATACGTCATTTATCGTTTCCTTACAGTCCATGAGTGTCTGAAGGATCTAATTGCGTTTTGACTGGCTGTGAAAATATTGATAGTTTTTCCTGTGAACCTATTCCGCAGCCATTCTACGCATTCTGTGATGGCCTTGTGGAATCGTTGAGTACTTTGGCAACTGGTCAACTTTGTAAATATTTCTAAAATATCTGGTGAACATTTTTGAGTTCTGTAAATAACTGATTGTACTCCTTGACTACCGATTATTTTGTGGGTTAAAAATTAAAAAAACTGGCATTTGATTTTTAATGTGAAAACCTTAAAGAATCGCTCACTCCTTGCCTACAAACATTTTTTTCCAGAACCCAAAAATGTTCACTAAATCAAAAGTTGCAGGCTTTTGGCCGCTAGAATTGGATTCTAGTCCAGTGTGAAAAATTATTATTTTCTGACAAAGCGCATTTCCATCGGATTCTGGGGATCGAAAAATCTGTACGTGCTCAATGAGAAGCCCCGCCATCCAGAGAGAGTAACGGTCGCATCATTGACCCATTTTTCTTTGAAAATCCTGCTGAATTGTTATTCAATTCTTTAACATCTACTTTAAATGAGACAGGTGAGAATTTTGTTTTACTAAAACTCAGGTTATGGCCCCTATGAATGCAATCCTGAGCGGTGTGCGCAACCATTTTTGTTGGCCGATGTTTGAAGACATGGACCTGGTCGATTTTTGGTTTCGAATTGGTCCATTTTGATGCAATGCTCTTATAAAGAGGGAGGATTGTATCAGAAAAAAAACCAAACAACTCCAAAGAAATTTAGTTTGGTAAGATATAGCGGCTTTATAATAAAATAGAGTGGGAGGCTCTATGAAAAATACGTCAAAAAAATGAGAGCATATGAAAAACTCCCCCAAAAGTCCAATATGAAAATGTCCCAAAAATTTAAAAAAAAACACACAATTAATTTATGAAAAATTCCCCCAATGAAAAGCCGGAGCCACAAAAAAGGCTCGCTGGGAAAACAAATGGAGATTTTTTTATTGTTAAAATTTTTGGATTATTTTGCACAAAACGAATAATGTAATATTCGGGCATGTCACAGAAACCCAAAACGTAGAATTTTGAAACCAAAACGTTTTTAGCTTCTCCAGAAAAAGGGAAACGAAAAAAATCGATTCGATTTGAAACCCATGACAAAATCTGAAGTGAAATTTATATTTTAAGTAACTTAAACTGCAAATTGAAATGAAATTCTGTTCAAAATTAATTATGAGTATTGCTTTTATTAAAAAATATACTAAATACGTTGAGTATGATAATTTTAACATCTTTTTTAACGTATAAAGTATCAGGCATGTCAAAGACATAAAATTGACACATATGAAATTGGCAGCCTTAACAAAAACAACCCTTAAACCCAAAAAAAATATCTGAAGGAAACTCCGCAAAGAAATGTAAGTATTAATTAATAGCTAATTTTTACGTATTTAAAGGGGCAAGCACAAGAAAATTTTTTTATTAATTTTTTTTTTATAAATTTTATGGAATGCCACCATGATATTGCGAGAGGTTACGTGAAAGGATACAAGGTGGTCGGACAAAAGACCTGATGCATCCCTAAGACGTCGGCGATCTAATTTAATTTGAGAATGTGCCTTTCTCTTTTCTTCCATCACAGCAACAATCGAAACACGAGGCATATTTTTTGGTTTGTTTGTTTGTTTACTTTTTTTTAATTAAAATCACAGTCAAAGTGTGGAGACGTATCGAAATTTTTGACGGCGGTGGGTAAACCAGCTGTTTCTAATTTCAATGCTACCATATTTTTAATAGAAATATTCGATTTCCATTTTTTTCGATTTCATCAAACCCAGGAATTTTTGAAGAAGCAAAATTAAAATGTTACGATTTGGAAAAACGAATTCAAATCGTTTTCGTAAAATGTCTGTGACATGTCTGATAATCTAAATATTATGAAAAAATTTTTTTTTTGCCATATTTCGATTTTTTTTTTTATAGAAATAGAGTTATATGCTATGCTCAATGGAAAATGCCCCAAAAATAATATGAAAAATTCCCAAAAGTAAATGAAAAAGTACCCAAAAACACTAACATTTACAAAAGTTTCAGATATCCTGTATTTTTGGCCAAATCATAAGTCTTCTAAATGATTCCACTATTTCCAGTTGATTTTGCAAATTTCACGAATAACTTTTGTGCAAAGTACTGTGGCATGTTGAAAAAAAAAATATGAAAAAATCACAAATTTTTTGGGGGTATTTTTCATAATGAAAAATGCACCAATTTTGTATGAGATTTTTTTTCGGCCATCTTTCGTTTTTTTTTTGGGCATTTTTTCCATCGTGTATGATTGTACTTAGGAGTACTCCAACCATTCATCCTGATATTCTACGACGTTGGTATATTACAACCACAGTTTTTAACCCGTAAATTGCCGGAACGTTTTGCCCGGCAAATTTTTCGAGTTTTTTTCCTCCGGATTCCGGGATTGTTGGTCGGGATTCCAGGGAATAAAATACTATCAACAAATTAAACTAATTACGATTATGGAATTTCCGAGACATTATAATATTTGTTACTACCTGTAACAGTCCTAACAACTATATATTACATTTTGATTGTACAGGATTTTTTTTTAATATTAATTGTCTAGGATTTGTTTTTAAATATTTATTAATAATTTCAAATTTTTAACATACCCTAATTAATTATATGTTTAAGTTTTGGTTAGCTTAGGTAAAGTGGAGACGATGAGGCATATTTTCTCCGACTCATGTCATATATGCCAGTATTCGTCTTGTTGTGCGTTTTGGTCAAAGGTTTTTTTTTTTTGGAAAAATTTTTTTTTTTCCATTCCCGGGAGTTGAAAAAGATCGAGAATTAAAAAAAAACCCTAATTACAATCATTATTTTAATGCAATTTAAAAGAAATGTCAAACTCAGTCTAAAACTGTGAAATGTTCCAGACAATGGGGACATGTGGAATTACAATTTTAAAGTCTCAAAACAATAATTTAGTATTCTAAATTCCTCTGTCTTGTTGTTCAGATGGTAAAATAACAACTTAACAACGCATACCTCTTTTGGTGATTATAGCTCAATTAACATTTGTAATAAAAGAGTTTTAACGTTTTTAATATGTAACATTGTTGTCTTCTCTCTCTCTCTCTACATTTTAATAAAAACCTTGATGTCACAATTACGCCATAAATACCTGAAGCGAAACTATAGTGAGTGTAGAGAAATCAACATTCCAGCAGAGCCATTAAAAAAGGAAAGAACAAAAAAGTAAGCAAAGAAACACAACAAAAACAAAAAACGAAATTACGGAAAATATCCTCAATCCTAACATATCAACATCAACATCAGCATCCACGACAACATCATCTTTCAAACTGACTGCTTGATAGACATACCCTTTTTTCGTGTTCATTTCTGTTTATGTTTTTTTTTTTTTTTATTTTTTTTTATTTCGTTCGCCTTCTGTTATATCCAAAATAAATTTGCATGTTTTAGTTGTTCGTTTTGTTGCTGGAGGTGGTAGTCATTTTCATTTCTACGTACGTTTGTACATCTATCTGACTGACTGACTGTCTGTCGGTCTGTTTGTCTGTCTGTGTGCCAACATACATACACGCTCCGGCATAATGCTGACGGAAAGCCTTAAGCCATTGCTTAATTTCGTTCCTGATTTTTTTTTTTGCCACCCCGACAAGGTAAAAACGACATATTAAAAACTTTGTTTCCAGTTCACAAAACATTCGTTACAATTGGACTAAATCCGAACTCATGGTCATAGAAAAAACAACAACAACATACAAATTGTTTTACTCAGTTACAGCAACGATCATGATGCTGAACATTCGTACCGCTGCAGAAGTACCGACGAATATGGTTGAACTGAACGTGACCAATGACGAACAGTCTTTTAGATATTTGTAACGGTACTGTGGAAGGCCGTGGTGTGGTAGGTAGTGTGTGTGACTATCACACCAAAGATCCCGAGTTCGAAACCGGGTAAGTCCATTTTTTTTTTAGATTTTTTTTAAAATTGTCGGTACTTTTTTTATGAAAGAGATTATAGCCCCCAATATACGTACAAAATTCCCTCAACATCCATTTTGGTGAACAGACAGGAATATTTCTAAAAAAAAATTCATGTACACGTTAGATTTTTTTTTTTTTAAGTTTGAAGTATAAAGCTCGTAGTGGCCTGTGTGAAAGCCTTTCGACGGATTTTTAACCCTTTTTTAGTGATCCCATCGAGCTTTAAAAAATAGATTCTTATCAATTCTCAGATTTTCCTAATTTTTTTTTTTTTAAATGGATATCGTTTTTTTTAAGGTTTCAGTTCAAAAAACATTTTTTTTTCGTAACGCTTAAGTAGTTTAAAAATTTGGAGTCTCTTCAAGTTATGCTAAGAAAAGTGAAAAAAATATTTTTTTCTTTCAAAAATAATAAAAATTGGGGAAAATTTGAGAATTGATAAAAATTTATTTTTTAAAAAATTTGACGTGATACAGACGTAATTATGGAACAAAATTATTCCGACTCCGCTTAGTGTTAGCAAACAAGATAATGAAATATCTATTTAAATCGATGGCAGGCATATTTATTTTGAATGACATACGATTAGGTTTTTTCCAGAATTTCGCCGGGTATTTTACCAATTACTGGAGCACGAGGTGGTCAATATAGACTGCCAAACCCTGAGTTAAATTCTCACCAAACTCGTCTCACATTAGGTTGAAGGAAATCGCATACAACTCTTCCACTTCCCCTCAATTATTTGTACTGAATCGCTAGACGGCCACATAGAAACCAGACCTGACTCATCGTGTTGACTAAGACAGATACTTAAACGCATTTTCGATATTTTCAATCTATTTAGAATTGGGGGCAGTTTTAACTTACTAGCATCCGCATAAGATTATAAAATCTCCATTTTCGAATTCGAATTTCCCAACAATTTTACGTACATCATAAAGTTCGATAACAGTCAATACTAGGCAAATATAGATGGAATGATTCTTTGACTAGAGTTTTATTCTTCAGGACTGTATAAATATTTTTCCGAATGAAAAAACCCTTAAAAATGTTGAACGTACACTTCTTCCACATAGTTGACAACGAAACTATTTCTACAAACATCAAGTGTGCATCCATACTACAACTTTTCAACGTACAAGCAAGTAACACATACCTTTATACTTTGTACGATTTCTAGACTTTTATGTTTGCTGTCAGTTGGAAACATCTACGGGAACAACAGCATATTGGAGCTGTGCATGTGGGAAAACATCCAACCTTTGGTATTACAAATATATCGTGAAAAAGGAATGAAGCACCGAAAGTACTTTAACGAAGCTACAGGTGCAAAAACTGCCTTAGTCGTATATGTGCTTGATGTAACTTTAGAAATACGGACACCTAACGATGCCGTTAAAATATTTGGAAAAAATAAATAAACTCATACATATTCTTACATGAACGATTTGCACTATTTCCGCAAATTCACTTAATTTTTAACTGAATTTACTGCTGATAGAAGAATGGTTTCTGCCTATATTAGGGTAGAATTGGACAAGCAGGCGTGGCACCTCCCACACACCTTAACACGAACTAATAGAGCTGTGAAAAAATCGATGCCGTAATGATGTAACGATCTCATGGAAATATCGCAGTAGTTAATTTGCCTTATGATGTATTAGTCCATAACGATAAAAAAAAATACAAATGTGCTATCCCCTGTCAACAAAAATGGGCGACATCTTTTTTACAAGCGCCCCGGTAGGCGAGTTGGTTGCAAGCTTGCCTATCCGCGTGGGGATTGTGGGTTCGATTCCCAACAGAGTATTTGGTCAGTCGCTGTAAAAAATCTATTCATATGGTCTGTGGTTTACCCATAGACCCAAAAATTAGAATATAAATTTATTTTGTATTGTAATTAATAATAAATAAATAAAAAATGTTTTTTACGAATGGGGTTTTTTTTAAGAAATGCAGTTTTTGTGGACAACAAATTGTCTGATTTTTTTTCAAAAACAAAAGAAAATTAAAAGAAAATTATTAGAAAATATTTCAAATGTTCGCCATAAGGGAATTTGAATACTAACACAGAGTTATAACAAAGTTAAGTCGGTCATTTTTTCTCTTAATTTTTTATTTTTAAATTTACTTTGTTTTGTAATAAATAATAATATAAAGAAAATTTTATTTTACGGATGGGTTTTTTTTTTATGAAATGCAGTTTTTGTTGACAACTTGTTGACAGTTTGGAAAAAAAAAATTGTTACAAAATATTTTAAATGTTCGCCTTAAGATAATTTGAATACTAAAACAGAGTTATTAACAAAGTTAAGTCGGTAATTTTTCTCTCTTAATTTTTTATTTACTTTGTTTTGCCATAAATAATAATAAAAAGAAAATATTATTTTACGGATGGGGTTTTTTTTTATGAAATGCAGTTTCTGTAGACAACAAATTGTCTGATTTTTTTTTGGAAAAAAAAATTTTACAAAATATTTTAAATGTTCGCCTTAAGAGAATTTGAATTTTTTATAAAAATTTAAAATTAGAAAACAGTTCCCATTTTCAGTAATTTATCATAAAGCCACATATCTTACAATAAAAATAAGGTATGTATCATTAAAATCAATGCAGTGCTTTCGATTCTGGAATCTCATAAAAATCTACAATTTCGCACAGACAAGGATAACCGCGACTCGATTAGAAGGACCTTGATCTGACAAACTGTAGAAGTCAGGCACATGATCTAATTGCTTGGAAATCATGTATTCCAGCAACAAGAAGTTGTAGAGCCAACTTAAGTAAGTAAAGGGAACTACTTTCATAACGAAACAGAAGGCGAATTTCTCTAAAGTCTGTGAACTGCTTACGATAGAATGCTGGGATCATATTTTGTCAAAATATGAAACACTTGAGGATACTAAAGCCGAAACACCTGGTAAATATCATCTGCAATGGCTCATATCTAAAACAAATTCAAATAACGTTAACAGTTTAGACAACTATTTTTATTTTCGTGATATTTCGAAGCGTGCCAGAGACGAGTATCAACAGTCATTTGATATGCATGCAACCATCTGAAGGTGCTTCACATCACATATACACACACACACACAAATCCATATACACACATATACATACACATAGTTCTATGTATCTATGCACTGGAATGTAAATAATGGGAATTGTTAGTTTGCAGTCATAGCAGTCGATGAATATGATGTTGATGATGTGAGAGGCGTTTGCTGCTACAATAACAACATTTTCCTCATCACATGTAAAATTGATCATCAATGATTTTCGTATCCATAGGGGCCAATTTTTTAAGGTATTTTGCCAACCCTGATGAAACCGATGTATCATGTTTACTATTACTTAAGCGGGTTTTTTAGTTTTTGGACAAATTAAGAACACTTGAGATATTATGAAGTGGAAAGTAGAGAGGTAAAATAAATAAAAGTTTAAAGACCGGGTAAGACCATCCAACATTTTTCCGAGAGCGTGACCAAGATTAAGGTTTTGATAATGTCCATAACTAGATCCACCACTGAGTTGACCTTACACTGAACATCACCTGCAAAAAGAGCCTTGCAACATGCAGCATGTGATGCCTCTTCCAAATATAATATAGAAAACTAGTAAGTTGTAATGCGCCTATGGCGCCCGTTGAAATATGGAAAAAAAATTTTGTTGAAAAAAAAATTTTTTGTGGAAAAAAAAAAATTTCGTTGAAAAAAAAAATTGAAAAAAAAAATTTTTGTTAAAAAAAAATTTTTGTTGAAAAAAAAATTTTGTTGAAAAAAAAAAATTTTGTTGAAAAAAAAATTTTGTTGAAAGAAAAAAATTAGGAAAAACAAATTTTGAAAGAAAAAAAATTTTGTAAAAAAAAAAAATTTCTGTTGAAAAAAAAATTTTGTAAAAAAAAAAAATTGTAAAAAAAAAATTTAGGAAAAAAAAAAAATTTGGGGAAAACACAATTTCTGTACAAAACAAAAATATTATTTTTTTTATTATTATTATTTATAGAATGCCTATTTAAATTCCTACGTACTGCGTGACAGAGTCAGTGAATCAGTGTCGAGGGTAAATATATATTAAGATATGTTCGGCCAATTTATTAACATTTGTTGTTTGATCTTTTCCTTAAGATGTTTTAAAGAATTCATTACTTTGTCTTCCACCCAAATTGCAGTTTCATACAAAGTTATGAAAACAAAATACATTGCAACACGCTAAAAATCAAATTCAACATTTCTTAAAGAAGAGTTTCTGTAATGTTTACTTGCCAGTACAATATACTTATGTAAATACATTCTTTTCTATTCACTTGATTTCCCCCTTTTTCGCTGTATAAAATGTTAGCACATTTCATAAACTTATTTGTAACGAAGTAAATACCTCGAAAGCGGAAAACGGCAAATATACAAATAATTTCGAAACTGGTGGGTAGAGCCCGAAAACCGCAGTTTACCCACAATTAGGGTGTAGCAGGAAGTGGAAAAACCTCAAAGAAAAGGACAAAAAAAGAGAAATAAATACAGCGAAACGAAAGACAGTTTCTTGTAGCGACAACAAATGCAAAAATAGTTTGAGAAATAATATCATTACAGCGGTTTTTTTTTTTGCTTTCCCAGAGCAAAGGATGCAATAACTCCTCTACATGGCAGTGCAGTTACTTGTTTTCGTCTTGGCAACGACAATTTTTCCCACGAATTTTTCCTTTTGCGCCAAGCACTGCGAAAAAATATATTTTCTATGACAAATGATAGTCAATGAATGGTGAAATCATTGAAGGAAATGAAATGAGCAGAACTTCATAAATGAAATTGGCAAATTGTACACAAATTCAAGAGGATTTAATCCCAACTATTAATATTAAGGACTCTCTGGCAAGGCGGTAAATTTCAATGAAATATTTGTCTACAGAATGTGAATGTTTCCAACGTTACGTTATGGATAATGATGGGGGAATTCTATGAAATATGGAATTCATATTTTTTTTTGTGTGGTTATACTGCATTCAGTAAGAAAATATTTAACAATATTGAAAAAAGTACAATATTAAAAATTGCGGAGAAAAAATAAAACAATTTTCCCCCTAGGTAAATAGTGTGACATACTGGAGCTTGAGGTAAACTTACCCACTGGTTAATCTTGGTAAACTACATCAGTGCCTTTTATTGCCACCTGAACTATGGAGAGAACCGACTGCTACACATTAGAGAACGAAAAATAAAAACTATATGAACAAAATTCGGATTGTATGGGGACACAAATTGGGGAAAAATATATAAAAAATCAAATATTGTGATTTTTTGTTGGTGCAGACTTGTTCCACGACTACGCTTGGCAACAACACGTGCAAACAGGTTCCAACTCTAGACGAAAAACAGTCAAAACGGGATAAAAGGGGGAAAAAAAAATGTAAAAAAAAAAACAAATTTTGACAACAACATGTTAATAATATTTAGAGAAGAGACAAAGTGGGGGTAAAACTTATCAAAAAATGCGATAAAAAGGTACAGGAAATAAAGAAAAAGATGTGTAAACAAATAATCAACAGGAATGAGCCAAAAATTGTAAGAAATTAAGGCTTGACGAGTTTGGAAAATTGAAATGGAGTTTGCATTGGTTTGCCAAACCCGCAGAAGATGGTTTAGTCTAATGAGCAAATACAATCTTAATCAATTTTCCGCAATTTCTTATTTAATTAGAGAATGAAAAACAACATCAGTCAAATGGACACCACGACCACGCTTACTGGACCATATGCTTTTCATGAAATTTTCCATAACCAAATCGCAAAGTGGCTGCCCTATGTCCTCGATAGGGAATCAAGTCAGGTAAAATATAAAAAGAGGCCAAAAATGTCCGAAGCGTACCAAAACGGTATACGACGGGACAAAAAGTTTAATAAACTAAGCAAATAATTCGAGGTACTGAAAAGACAAAAGAAATGGTCCAAAACAGGTGAAATATAGAGAAAGTGAGAAATCACAATCTCTAAAACCAAATTCTCCCAAACTATTTGTTCAATCTACAATAAATTTGTTTGCTTAAACATTTGTTGGTTCCAAGAATATGGTTCCGTAAACATTTCACTGGTTTTAAATCTTAACTTTTGAGAAATCCCGTTTTCTGAACCCAAAAAAAAATCTAGTTTGTCAAACATTCGGTTGCGCAAATATGTGGTTGCAAAAATCTTTGGTTGTCGAACTATTTGGCTCACACATTTGGTTACACAAACATTTGGTTACACAAACATTTCGAAACCCTAATTTTGAGAAATCACATTTTCCAAACCTAATTTCTCGGAAACTATGTGTTTACTCTAAAATATGAAAATATCATCTTATTCAGAGCATAATTTCAACAAAAAATATTTTTTTTAAAAAAAAAAATCTAAAATTTTGATGGGTTAACCCCTTTCGCTTTTTTTTGTTCAAAATTTTTATTTTAGATTTTCCACATCTTTTGCCCTTGAATGCATTCTGAAATAGAAATGATATAATAATAACAACATATGTTTTATATAACATTAGCCATTACAGTTTAATGGCTGAAAATAAATTTTTAGAATTCTTTAAATTCTATTGAAAATTATCATAACATAGAACTATCAGTGGGTTCATAATTGTGCTAAAGAATAGCTTTAGTTTGGTGCCACTAGGTATGCTTGGTCATAGTGATATCCTAGTTACTCCATGTATGTTTGCTCAATGAACTCAGAATATATTTCCAAATAACTGGTTTGTAAATTTTAACACTTCAATTACACGAATTCTATTCAAACTTTCATTCACCCACCTCAGTGCTATCAATTTGTGTCAAATTTTTCCCCTTCTCTGGATATTAGATTCACCCATACCTGTGTGTGAATGGTTCATAACACAATCATGAAATTCAATGAAATTTTTTTTTTTTTTTTAAGTAATGAACAATAACGAAATATTCCGATTATACAGTGCGTTCGTACATTCATGGAACAAAAGGAAGCCAAAGGGAAGCAACGAAATATTTATACGTTCGTTCTTGTACTCCTTAACAATTGAGTCATAACTTAAAATTCAACCTACACTTCCCCTCCACGGGGAGGGGAGGGGAGTATAAAGAATATCCTTATACAAATATTAAGATGAATATGCAGTTTTGTTGTCGTTTTCTTTTTCTTCGCAGTTTCCTTATGAAAATAACAAAGGACTCGGTATACAAAGGCAATAGCTTAAGGCTGCATACATCTACTATTTCTGTTTTCCAAAAAAAAAAGAAAAAAAAAAAAAGAAAGAAGAACGAAAGAAAACAGTTGCCGTTCATATTCTCTGTATTCTCTTTACCTTTTGGATGGAGTGCATATTTATGTTGTCACGACGTTTGTAATGTTTTCTTTAAATAATCACCAGGGGCCTTTATGGAGCCATATATTTTGAAGATTGTTGTAATTATTTAAAAAAAACAGACAGATTGAGTTTTATCTCTGTGCATTGGACTTGTGTTTTATAGCTATTGATAGTGTTATGGTCGCTGACTCTACCTATGACAATAACAAGAAAAAAAGCTTGGCCTACCCCCGATATTTTATTTATATCCAGTACAATTCATTTTTACATTCACACATGAAATCAAAACGAAAAAATTAAAATTTTTTATAAACAAAATCACAGATTCCTAAAACTCACTTTATTCTAATTTTCCTGTAGTGCCGTCTGTGCTTACCAATTCAAGAGTTTCGAAAATACCTCCTTCATACTGACAGATTCTTTAAAACTATGGAAAAAAACCTCACTTGAATTTATATACTTTTCCTGTAGCGGTTTTTTGCTTTTATCAATTCGAGATTTTAGGTAATAGTCCGCTCAAAATGTCCATACCATTCATCAGGTTGGTATGCCAGAAAATCGGCAATAATACATTCAGTTTGTTGAATATCTGACAGATTTGGGTGTGGATGGAGCCAGTGTTGAAAACACGCTCCCTTTTAGATGGAGTCCGGATTATGATATCACTGTTATCTTTTACATAACAAAAAAAAAAAAATATAATTTGGTGGCTTTCTTCAATACCACTTACTGAATTGGAATTAGGTTGTTGGTGGAAAAGTAATTTAACATAATCACTTCCTCCGATTGAACTTGCTAAAGGATAATTAATTGGTATGAATGAAAAATCCACTAACACTGAATTTTCAATCTGCTTTCAAAAACCAAAACTCATTTATGATGGGTATAATCTTGTTAGTCAGGCTACCATGAACGATCTGTAGTATGTCTTTCTGACTTAAATTTCCTCTTTAAAACTGCTGCGTTACACAATACGAGACCGGTCAGAGTTTCAACTTTTGGATAATAGACATATTCAGTAGAGCAGAAGAATTTCCACTGTAGAGCAGACGAACTTGCAAGATTGGGGACTACCTTACCGATTCCAGGGAAACTTCAATAACTCTGACGGTTCGCTGATGATACAGAAGTTATGTGCACACATTTTAGGATGGTGATTCCCAACATGCCCACGATCTCCGAAAGCCATAGAAGATGTCGAGCACATTCAATTCTCCAAGATTTGAATGGGATAAAGCTCTACTAGATCAAGAGGTTGTAGGGATCGCGTAATATAGACGACGCAATAATGAAAACTGAAAAAAATATGCAGCTATGTGAAAGAAGGGAACATGAAACAACAAAGATACCGTCACATGAAAAAATATCCGAGAGAAATAAACACCCAATTACCACAAACAAAAAAATATAAAAAAAATGAAATGAAGCCCAAATGTTTTCAAATAATCTCCAGACATAAAACGGAAAAACACCCACACAAAAATAGAAAAATACAACGTTCTTAAAAAGGATGGGTTGTTTTTCATTTGGGCCTCATTTTATAATGAAATAACCTCGAAAATTAGAAATAAAATAACACCCAAAGGTAACAATGAAAAATGTTCTCGTTTTTTCAATTGACCCACAGTTTTTAGCTCAGAAAGTAATCGTGAAATCTCTAAAATTAGCTAAGAAAATAGTGAAAGCTGGGTGGGCTTTATTTCATTCGAAATACTCTCAAAAACTAGAAATGAAATAACACCTAATGGGCGATAATATCCAAATAGATTTGTTTTATAATTTTTTGCAACACTCAAAAAGTCTAAATATTTCTTTCAAGAGCCTGACAGTATTTTCCTGTTCAAATAGTGTAAGTTTTTAATATGGAAATCATTAAAGATTGACCACAAATACAGCATATCCGAAAAATGTCTTTAAAACTGTCATTTCTACAAACGACTTCTCGAAATGCATATTTTATTCAGAGGCCATTGTAGCGTCGATTTTTCAGTGAGGTCATTGTCATTGTCATTAACTATTCGGGGAATTTTTCACAATTTCTGGGGAAATTTTCCTGTTGGCCGTTTTGGGAAATTTTTCATCTATTTGTGAGAATTCATAATTTTTTGGGGGGACATTTTGCATTAGGTTGCGGAGAACCTCAATTGGCAGTGGCGTGGGAGATGTACGTGGGACAACAAGCAAAAATTCCACCACCTTCGGGGAGAAAAAAAATACCAACGACTACTTACTTACACCGTGTTACACACATTCTGTCCTATGAACCAAATTTACTTTTTCGGAAAGGGGATACAAAATAAAGATACACGTGTATCGGCGATTTTCATGTACACGTCAGAATTTTTTTTTTTTTAAGTTTGAAGTATGAAGCTCGTAGTGGCCTGTGTGAAAGCCTTTGGACCGATTTTTAACCCCTTTTCAGTGATCCAATCGAGCTGATTTTTTGCAGGCAGACTCGTGGAAATGTCTGTATCACTTAAAATTTTTAAAAATCGAGCTGATTTTTGGCAGGCAGACTCGTGGAAATGTATGTATCACGTCAAATTTTTTAAAAACAATTTTTATCAATTCTCAGGTTTTCCTAAATTTTTTTTTTTTATGTGGTTATCTTTTTTAAGTAGTTTAAAAATTTGGAGTCTCTTTAAGTTATCCTAAGAAAAGTGAAAAAAATATTTTTTTTTCAAAAATAATAAAAATTGGGGAAAACCTGAGAATTGATAAAAATTGTTTTTAAAAAATTTGACGTGATACATACATTTCCACGAGTCTGCCTGCCAAAAATCAGCTCGATTAGATCACTGAAAAAGGGTTAAAAATCGGTCGAAAGGCTTTCACACAGGCCAATACGAGCTTCATACTTCAAACTTAAAAAAAAAAAATTCTGACGTGTACATGAAAATCGCCGATACACGTGTATTTTTATTTTTTATCCCCTTTCCGAAAAAGTAAATTTGGTTCATAGGACAGAAAAAAATCTATTTTTTGTAACACGGTGTTATGAACCAATAAATTGCAAATTCTGTTTGTGACAGTGAATCACAGGGACACAGTGATCTGTGAGGTCAGTCAAAGTTTGAGGTCAGATGGAGGTCATCATCTAGCACACTAATGTTGCTATAAGTGCTAAATATTTTATCAATTGTTTTCTTAAGAATGTACACTGTCTAATTGGGGACAGATTTCACAAGCCGGCTCCTACCGAAGATGTACGAATTTAGAGAACCAGGCGTGGGCATTACTGACAACGTGCTTTACATCAACATTAAGATCATATTCAACATTGAGTTTATATACAACAAATCTACTCTGATTGCCTCTATATACGATCCTACGCCGATGAAGAGTACTTACAGTTCGACCATGCCGTACATTACGGCACATTCACTTGTTCTACTTGTACTTTTCTTTGTTATTCTAACATAATTTTCCGGAATAATATCGGGTACATACAAGTATACTACGAACGCTCTGACATATACGAACATGCAGGTTCTGCCATAGAATTCAGTCTAACATTACGCTCGTACATAAAGTGGAAACATGTCTTAATAAAAAAAAAAAAAATACATATTAACAAGAAACAACAAACTGCCGAAAGCCATAATAAAATATATTGTATTCTCATATCTAAGGTGACCAGTGGGGGTGTAACACAAATTTATGAATTTTTCCTCTTTTTCACAGCCAAGGCAGCAAGTGAGAGCGAACTGGCAGAACATGTTAAGAGGCAATTGTTTAAATTTATCTGAGCGTTTGGTAGATGGGTAGCTGCTGTGTTCATGGCGTCCTATGAAATTCGAATATTTTATGAGCACATAAGCCATAACCCAAAAAAAAACTGCTGAAATTCGAACAACTGGTGTTATAAACAAAACAAAAGTATGGATTTTAATATTTATTAGATACAAATTGCAGTGCATACTTTTCTACTGCATAGAGGATGTTGCAGTTGTTGCTCTTCGATTTGAAAAAATTCGTTTTGCCGGAGATAAAAATGCAAATACTACATGAGTTTATAGAAAACGAAAGTTGTTGAACTATGTAGAACTTTAAACCAAGATATATTAATAGGTAAGTAAAAGCAGTGAACACTTGGGCAGGGCCGAATATTACATACCCTCCGCCATGGAATGGTGGCAACGCCTTTCTGATTTCTGTCAACACCATGTCATCATGTATTAAAGTCCCATATAAAATGCCGATCTAGCTCCCAAGTAGGCGAGTGGTCAGCGTGCTTGCCTATCAGCTTGGGGTTTGTGGGTTCACAGAAAAAAATAATTTTTCGATTCAATGAAAATATTCACGAATTCAAACAAAAAATTCATTGAAAATCCTGTGATAAAACAATTTGTCAACTTAAAGAAAATATTCGTATACTGTTTATCAAAAATATCTTTGATGAAGAAAGTTTCATATATACAAAAAAAAAATTGTATGTCGTTCATTAAAAATATTTTTGATGAAATCATTCACATTCAACAAAATAATTTGTAGGTTGTTTATCAATAAATTTTATAAATTAGATAACCAAAATATAAATAAAAAATATAAAATTTTTTGTCGATTCAATTTATCAAATTTCTTTCAACATTTGATAACATTTTTCGTAAATATGCTAAAAATGTATCAAATATTAAAATGAAATTTGATAAATGGAATCAGCAAAAAAATTCATTAAAAATATCCAAATATTAGATGAATTGTTTTGTTGATACATTTCATCAAACTTCGTTTCAATATTTGACAAATTTTTTAGCATGTTAACGAAAAGTTTCATTGAGAAGTGATGAAATTCTTGTACAAATATTTTCATTGAAATTTTTTGGTTGTCTTTTTTTCTGTGTTCTATTCCCACCAAAAACTTTGGTCTGTCGCTGCAAAAATCTAGCCATATGGTTTACCTTTGGACCCAAAATTGGAATTCAAATTTACTTTGTACTGTAATTAATTAAAAATATAAAAAAAAAAACATGGACGACCTTGGAGTAATACATAGTATACGCTACTATCACACAACAAACTCCGCTTCCTATTCTGTTTAGTAATATAAAACCATTTCTGAGATTGGCTTGTACGCTTCGATGCGTACCAAGAAAAAGCAAAAGTCATGCGGGGTTTAAATAGGGAAGGACCTTCACGGTAATGTACTTGCTTTATGCTTATGACTTTACATCCTGTTATTGTTCTTGCTGATCAAAATCTAATTCCAATCGGTCTATATAACGATGAAGTGTAACAGCCCCTTTTTCCACAAGACAATACAGTACATTCTGTGACATAATCACATGCTCTACATCTCATCTCCGTATCTCATCTAATAGTTCTCTTACAATTTCCAGACACACAATTTTAAACTGTGAAAATTTTATAAATATGTATTTTAATAAGGAACTTTTAAGACAGGGACATTGACACGTTCCTCGGACTTATTTCTTTTCGGCTCTAAGAAAAATGCTCAAAGAAAAATAAAAAAAAAAATTCCAGAAAATAAATGAAAAATCCCCCCAAAGCCCAATATGAAAATTTCCCCAAAAATTCTGAAAAATCCCGTAAACAATTTATGAAAAAATACCCAATGCAATATCTCCCAAGTATTATGATTTTCTTCATTTGGAAATAGTGTATTTTTTAACAAACAAAAAAAAAAAAAAGTGTTACAATATCTTCAACAGATGGAGATTTCATTTTATCCATATTGGCTGCAATGGCTCCGTGAACATGAAAAATGGTCCCAATCTTAATATATATTTACCCTCGACACTGATTCACTGACTCTGTCACGCAGTACGTAGGAATTTAAATAGGCATTCTATAATTTTCTATAAATAATAATAATAAAAAAAATATTTTTTTTTTTTTGTACAGAAATTGTGTTTTCCCCAAATTTTTTTTTTTACAAAATTTTGTTTTTGCAAATTTTTTTTTACAAAATTTTTTTTTCAACAAAAATTTTTTTTTCAACAAAAATTTTTTTTTCAACAAAAATTTTTTTTTCCACAAATTTTTTTTTTTCCACAAAAATTTTTTTTTTCAACAAAATTTTTTTTTTTTAGCAAAATTTTTTTTTTTCAACATAGGCGCATTACAACTTACAAGTTTAAAAATAATTCCCCAAATTTGGGATGATTTTTCATTAGTTTTTTTGGTTTTTTGACTGTCACTTACTGTTAGGGATAGGAAAGAAGGGTATTGGAGGGAGTACTGTTTGCTGATGTTTGTCTTGAATTTGATAATGTTATAGTAGACAGGAAAAACGCAGATAGTAACCAAATGCTTCTAAAACTGTTATTTTTTTTTTCAGAGCGTGTTTCAATCCATGTGTTGGCCGATTTGATAATCAGTCGCCTCAGAGCCACCGCAGCTGACTCCCAATATTGTGCTTTCTTTGGTCTTTGGACATGAAAAATGCACCAAGAAAAATAAAAAAAAAATTCCAGAAAATAAATTAAAAATCTCCTCAAAGCCCAATATGAAAATTGCCCCAAAAACTCTGAAAAATCCCTTAAACAATTTATGAAAAAAATACCCAATGCAAAATGATTATGATTTTTTTTAATTTGGAAAAAGAGTATTTTTTAACAACAAAAACTCAAGGGACTACTGATCAACGTTGGTTGAGAGTGAGAGTGTAACTTATGGAGTGGGAACCATATGGAAATGTAGCGGAGCAAAAATCAGGGGAACAATGTTGAGAAATTAAGTTTATTACATAGCTGTTAATAAATAAATAAATTAAATAAAAAAAAAAATCCATAGTAAGTTGTTCTACAAAGATCACAGCAGTTTTTACTGTTTTTGGTCATTAGAGAATTACCGCAAATGACACTTAAACGGAAATAGCCCGAACAACCCGGAATAATTTATTCAAAACCATATTTCACAGAATCTCCTACGACATTCTCTTGTTTTAACATTACTCTCCTACCGAGTAGAGTGAAATCATACAAATTCTGCTGTGTCATCATTCATTTGTAAATATTTCAACATTATTCTATGTAGAAAACACGTTTATTTTTTATTTGTATTCAAATAAAGATTTATGAAAAATATACACAACACTTGTCATATTTGTTCGAAAATTCATTAACATATTAATTAGGCTGAATGTAATTTATGCGCGTAGATACGTATTTGTTTAATACAAGTGAAACGAGCAGAACTACAGAGCTGTGTAGTCTGTTCTGTGGCAAGGGAGGCGGGTGTGTGTTGCATGTAAAAAGTCACCACATAATGTTTAATAGACTATAAAAGTTGTACAATCAACACAACGGACATTTATATTAATTATGTTGTTGTTTTTCAGGCTGTTTATTTAAATTATAACATTCATGATTGTGTGTATAATATTATTGACATAGAGGAATGTTTCAGTTAATAATGATTAATGAATAATCTGCATAATAAATATGTTGAACATTATTGATGTTTGTGCGTAAGGTTTTCATATTAATTGAGATGCATTTTATGAATCTCATTCTAAAGGCGTGTTGGGTATATGAATATCAATTGGCAAGGGAGGAAATTTGATTTAATTATTGAAAAAAAAAAAACAATCTAATTGTTTTGTTGAACGAATGACAGGTAACAGATGAACTGCGTAAATATAAATTCGTAAATTTTGGTCTTTGGAAAGATTTGAAAACCGGACGGACATTTATTTCCTATGCCATTACTAAAAATGGAACGATATACGCTTCAACAACGCATTGAAATTATTAAGAATCATAACAAAAATGGTAAAATACTTACAGTTCGAAAAACTGTATTATATTTGGGTCGTCGTGAATTAACCACTTTCCGATTTGGTTATGGAAAATTTCATGAAAAGGATATGGTCCTATAAGCGTGGTCGTGGTGGCCATTTGCCTGATGTTGTTTTTCATTATTTACGGCATAACTTCCTCTTTATTATGAAATAAACATCCGATCAATTAGTTCAAAAAATGTAATTTTTCTTTGAATACCAAAATAACACCTCTTGTTGGCGAACCTTGTATTTTACAAATTTTTGCTGTAACTTTATGTGCATTGAGAAAAACTGTTGTTTTAAGTAATTCAAATTAATAAATATTTAAAATATGTATTTATTTTGGTATATTAGTTACTTTACAAAAACTTTACTAAGTCAAAAATCTCTTATGTTAAGTGCTTGTAAGTTGTTTCCCCCGGTTTCACACAGAAATTTGTTTAAAATCAGTATATATATATATATATATATATTAAAAATACACTGATCAATTGGATAAATAAACATAAATCGATTTCCCTTCAGTCGCATGCAAGTATTTCCCTTAGAATTCCATGAAGGAGCAGACGGAGAACTTCTTTTACATCACTGAGCTGGTAAAATGTTCCTACGTACGGCTTAAAAGGCTGCTGAAAAATATTTGTTGGTCTTAACAGGAAACTAAACTGTTTTATATCACATTAACGAAATTGTGAGAATTTAAAAAATATATTACAAAATAACACAGGCACTACTTTTAATTGGCGTCTTATTCGGCCACGAGATCCATTTAGCTTTCGGGCTGCTGAATTTTGGATAACAAATTGTCACCGGCTTTTTTCAGCTGTTAACTGTAAAGTTTTTTCCAGCAATCATAACACAACTTTCTTTCGGTCGAATTTGACAAACAATATCACTTTAGATAATATGACAATAGTTGCATCTACCATTTGGGTGCCTGTGAATAATATAAATTATTGAGACAACAGATGAGAGTTGTGCACACTATTGCTGATTTTAGAGAGCGCGCTGCAAGCAAAGCAAAGCCAGAGTCTGTAGTAATACGATCTAGGGATGTAACGAAGTTCGCTTTCGCATGTGTCAACGCGAATTATTAGCATCATTTTGAAATATTCGCTTTCGCAAAATTGTATATTTCTGTATTCGTTTTTGCAAGAAATATTTTTCAATATTCGCTTTCGCTAAACCCACATTCGCAACATCCTAAGTCACAATTGTTGTGATTCGTTAAGAATACCAATAATTACGATTACACTACTCAACAAAATGAAAAAAATTTCATGTACTCCGGATGCGATAATTTTTTCTGTGTAGATAACCTTGACATGAGCTCGAAAAACGCAATAAAAATTTTTTTTTTCGTTTGGTTTTTGTTTTATTTTTTTTTTTAAATTTGAAAAAAATTTTTTTGGTTAATTTGTTTCGTCCGGCATAACTCGGGAACCACTAGCCCGATTTAATTGAATTAAATTTTAAAAGTGCAAAATGAGACAAAGATCATGAAAATCGATGCACGCGTTTCGCTTTTATTCGCAATTGAGTAAAGGTATGAATTTCAAAAATTTCAAATTTTCATATATTTTTGTCACCCAACAAATTTTAATTTTTTTTGTAATAAAAAAGAAAAAACCTTACCATAGACAAAGTTGTGCATATGTCGAGCAAATTTTTGAAATTCATACCTTTACTCAATTGCGAATAAAAGCGAAACGCGTGCATCGATTTTCATGATCTTTGTCTCATTTTGCTCATAGGTTATGTGACTTTACGTAAAAGTAATAAGATTTGACATTTTTTTTCATTTTGGATTTTCTATGGATTTTTAAAAAAAAAAAAATTTAAATCTTTAGGCAAAAAATAAGTTTTTTCCTTTATATATTCATTTTTAACTTGGAAACTGTTGCTTGTATAGGAAAACAATATATGAACAGATTAAGGGAATTGTAATTTGAAATTTTTTAAAATTTAATTCAATTAAATCGGGCTAGTGGTTCCCGAGTTATGCCGGACGAAACAAATTAACCAAAAAAATTTTTTTAAAATTTAAAAAAATAAAAATAAAACAAAAACCAAACGAAAAAAAAAAATTTTATTGCGTTTTTCGAGCTCTTGTCAAGGTTATCTACACAGAAAAAATTATCGCATCCTGAGTACATTTTGACTGTTGACTAGTGTTATATTTAGGTTGCCTCAACCATTCTTCTACTTTTTGGGAATAACTGCAATTACTTGCATTTCTTGCAATCATATTCTGATGAACTGTTGTATTTCTTCTAAAACTAAGTAACCTGAACTAATTCCCAGATATTATTTTCCTTAGTTGCTTTATTTTGCAATTTTCACAGCAAATGTGTTCTCAAGTGGCTACAATTAACTACATTGCAAAATAATGAAGACATTCAAACTGTCGTATCACTTAAATTTAGCAATCTTTAAGTTATTTTTTTCTTTAGAATTTTTTCTTTCTTTAGAAAATATCATTATTTTTTCCACATTTTCCTTGTTTTCTTTTCATATCTGACAATAAATTGTTTTGTAATTTTCATCTTGTACCTCCCAACATCTTCACGATTCCCATTCGCTACCCTCTAAATCTCTGCCACCACTTACCAGTTTCGCCAAGTTTTGTTATTTTGTGCATGTGGCGACAGAACATCTCATATTCACCTCCTGTTGCCGGGGCGGACGATGTGGATGCGGATGTTGCGGCGGTGGCGGCGACGTTGACGACGACTGTTGCTGCTGTTGTTACCGGTGGTGCGACTGCGACGGATGTGGTGTTGGGTGCATCTGTTGTTTTAACCGAATGCATGTGTTTGGTGAATGCTCCGACAATGGCAGCCATACGATCAAAAGCGTTAATATTTATGTGACCATTTGGTAAACTGCAAATACAATAAAAGTAAAAATATGTAGTGGGAGAATTTCATACCAGTGAGTGTATGTGTGTTTTAGGTTAGTGCTATGAGAAATAAGGACAAGGACTGTGCGACGAACATGAAGGACTATGGAGTACGTGGGTGGTGTTATTGCTATTTGAAGAATAGTATTAATATCACAAATAAATGCATTTAGAATTAGAAAATTTAAAAAAAAAAAAAGAAACTGTAACAACACTTTTTCGATTTCATTTTATTGTGACAATGAATTTCGACAAATGGGACATTAAATCAGACACATGTAGAATAATAATAATATTTTTTTACTCCGAGATAGAGCTCGGATAATAAACGTATTGCTTGGGCCAATAGATTAGTAATACCTGTTTTTTTTTTAATTCCATGCTAATCTAATTTTCTTTACAAAATCGTATTTTGAAGCCGACATAAAAATGGCTTGACCGAATTTCAAGTATGAGCTTATTTTTTAATCATTTTGACAACGATCTGAATAAACGTATAAAGAGGAGTTCCCTCAAGTGATAAGCGAGATCATGAGCCACACTCTTCAGCATTTTAAAATAGCTCGACCCACTGTTTAAAGATGGCTTCGAATGGCTAATGCTTCTCTAGAGAAGTTTTAAATGGCCTAGAAACTACTCTCTTACTCGTCAACATTTACGAGATGGAAGCAGCCGCTGAAAAATGTTAGATGGTCCTACCAGATTTCCAATCTGGATTCTGCCAAAGACAAAGGAGATCTTAACATCAAAATTCACGGTCGTAAAAACGAATAAATAAATAAATAAATCTATTATGAAAAAAAAAAAAAAAAAAAAAATTATATTTCAAATGTTTTTTTTAAATATGGAAAATATCTTATTTAAAGTTATTAGTTTTGCAAAACTAAGGGCCAATTAATGAGTCGAGGTTGATTTTTGTTTTTCGTTTAAATTGAATTGAAACAACAAATTCATTTTTTTAGTCAAAGTTTAAACGCAGTTTAATCGTCTAATATTGGTTGTTTAAACCAACCTTCAATAGTCAAATGATTGTGACAGCACTCAACGAAGGAAGAAGAATAATTAAACCTTTTTGTTTTACCAAGTTCCACAAATAAAATAAATTACATAAATAAAGCTGCTGTGTAATTTTGTTGATGCTGGAATTTGGTTTTCAAACCCCCACCAGTTCCATACATGTGTCATTTGCCCGTGCCAAAATTCATTTAGGCGAGTTTTTTAATTCTCATATTTTTTCTGAAAATCTTGTGTGACCAAAATAATTATTATTTATTATTATTTCCGGTGAATAATTATTATTTTAATTATTCACCGGAAACATATCCATAGCCGAAATTGTGGACTATTTTGACCGACCACTCAAAAACGCATTCGAAGATTAAACTCTGTTTTATTGGAAACTGAGTTCTACATAATCGTGATATAATTACGATCTCATTTATTGGCCCTGATTTTATAAAATATGTCAAGTATTCCCATGACTTCTACTAGTTATTGAATCCGTTGTCGATTTGCCAATACTAAAACATTCTTCATATTAACACTTTGTACATTAGGGTGGAGTGAAAACATGTTTTTTTTTCAATTTGAAAAAGTTAACCTCGGAAAGAGATGTAGTCTGGGGTCCTAATGAGGGGAAAAATAAAGAAAAAAATTTTAAAAAATTGTTTTTTGCCAACGAATTATTTTTAAAGAAGACTCCTCGACCTGCATAACAAGTTAAACAGTTTTAGATTTTGGGTCTATTTAAAGAATGTTTTTCACTTTACTTAGAACTAAAGTTGTAGGATCACTCAATAGGAATTTGGTGAACTGTATTGGTATTACATGTACAATAGGGTGGAGTGAAATTCAAAAAAAAAAGTTAACCTCGGAAAGAGATGTAGTCTGGGGTCCTAAGGAGGGGAAAAATAAAGAAAAAAAATTTTTAGGGGTCGCGCCACTCACTCGAAATTTGGAAATTATCGCTATTTTGGCGTTGATTTTAGAAAAATCTTAAAAATTAACGACTTAACTTATTTGAAATTTAAAAGTTTGAGCTTGTTCAGTGCCCAAACAAAAGTATTTGAGGCAAATATGAGGATAATCGACTAATATTTGTAGCTTTGGTGGCGATTTCATTGTTCAGTCAATTTTCTGAAGAAGGGACGATTTGACTTATTTTACTTTTTGAAATTTTTGAACAATGAGAAAATTTTTTTTACATTTTTTCATGCCCTTACTTCATTGTTTACGCTATTGCAAACATTTATTGACATAAAACTTTTTAGGATTTTTCTAAAATCAACGCCAAAATAGCGATAATTTCCAAATTTCGAGTGAGTGGCGCGACCCGTAAAAATTTTTTAAATTTTTTTTCTTTATTTTTCCCCTCCTTAGGACCCCAGACTACATCTCTTTCCGAGGTTAACTTTTTTTTTTTGAATTTCACTCCACCCTATTGTACATGTAATACCAATACAGTTCACCAAATTCCTATTGAGTGATCCTACAACTTTAGTTTTAAGTAAAGTGAAAAACATTCTTTAAATAGACCCAAAATCTAAAACTGTTTAACTTGTTATGCAGGTCGAGGAGTCTTCTTTAAAAATAATTCGTTGGCAAAATGTTCTTGTTGTTGAGATCATTGAATGGTAGTTAACATAACAATGCATAATAAAAATCTTTTCAGTTAACAAATTGTATGGAGTTGGTCTACAATGTGTTTATTAAAATAGCAACGTTTTATTGGTTGACTGAAGCGTTATTTCCCAAACTAAGAGCAGAATTTTTCCATCTACAGAGAACAATTAGCTCTCTATGGTAAAATTTTGTTTGAAAATTTTTAATTTTTAAATATAGAGTTTTTATGAATTTCCATTTGAAAGTCCAAATACCAAAAAATTTCAACCATGAGCGGAGTAAAACTCCATCGCAATTCTCCACCATCTGTTACGATTGTTTACAATTGGTCATTGGTCACATGTGATTTTTTTATCGATAGGAAGGAAGGGTATTGAAGGGGGAAGGAGGGAGTTTTGTTTGTTGACGTTGGTCTTGCAGTTGATAATGTCATAGCAGGCAGGAAAAACCCTTGGAGGAAGATTATTCCACATACGAAGAACGATTTTTCTCCATAGGGCGTCGGGCGGTCAACCGGCCCTTTGACAATGAAGGGATGAGAGACCCTGGATAGACGCGTATTCCGGCTAAATGTTCTAACTTTATCGGCCAGACGACGGATATCTGATGAACACTAAATACAAGTCTCTGACGAAGAGCTCAGATTTTTTTAAGCGGTTTATGATGACTTGGCCAATGCGAATATGAAAACTGCCCCAAAATTCAAAAAAAAAAATTAAGAATTTCTCATACGAAATTTATAATAAAAAATTCCTTAAAAAAATCGAGGGGATTTTCATAATTTCTAGTTAAATTAAATTTTTTGTTTTTGTGGCATTTTTCACATGAAAAATTAACAATAAAAAATTTTCAAATTATTTAATTTTTTTTTTGAGGGATATTTTCACAATAAAAGTGAAAACTTCAGAAATTTTTTTTTTTATAATATTTTGGGGTTTCGGCCCTAATTATCACATTTGAAAAATGACCACAATTCAAAAATGAAAAATCATCTCAAAATGTACATTGGGGTGATTTGTGGTAGTTTGCTGGGCCATCGTTCACTTTAAAATTGGAGTAATTAACAATAAAAAATTTCCAAATTATTTAATTTTTAATTCTTTTTGAGGGATATTTTCACAACAAAAGTGAAAACTTCAGAAATTTTTTTTTTATAAAATTTTGGGGTTTCGGCCCTAATTATCACATTTGAAAAATGACCACAATTCAAAAATGAAAAATAATCCCAAAATGTACATTGGGGTGATTGGGGTCATTTTTCAAATGTGATAATTAAAATGACTTCAATTTCAAAATGAACGATGGCTCAGCAAAATAGGAAAAATCGCCCCAAATTAACGTCAATGTAACATTTTGGGATGATTTTTCATTTTAGAATTGGGGTCATTTTTCAAAAACATTATAAAAAAAAATTTGCATTGGCTAATTTTTCATCAGTTATTGGGGAATTTTTCATATTCGGGCTTTTGGGGGGATTTTTTCGTTTATTTTAGGGTAATACATTATTTGGGGGAATATTTTATGGAGCCATCCTACTGAACAAGTATGTCACCACATTTTACATCAGCTGTCAAATCGTAGTTATCGATATCAATAGTTCTTATGCAGCAAAAAAGAATTTTTAAAGAATTTCCAAAAAAAAATCGGAAAATCTTCCCCTGATTTTTCTGTTTCAAAACCTCAATTTGCTATGAATGCTAGTTAAATACACACCACTGCAATGGCACACTGCATTTCAACAGACAACAACAACAATAAAATAGTCATAATGGAACACAAAATACTTCTCCTTTACCACGAAGATACAAACGAAACTGCTCATGGGGTAGAGAATAGCACTTCGTTTTGCCGTTTCTTTTTTAAAGCTTTTTTTTTTTAACAACTTCAAGGTGTTCCATTGTCCAATACAGAGACTCAAGGGGTGAGACGAGCAAAAACCGGACAAACAATATGTTGAAGTTAACCCAAAGCATTGGGGGGGGAGGAAAAAAATGTAAAGAAAACAAAAGAAGTGTATGAAAAACAGTCCAAGGAGGTCCTTGGTAAGGACTTACAGACACACTCTCGCAAACACACACCAACGCCGACCACACTGCAATTATATGGCCACTACGTATATGATTTTCACTGGTCTAAAGGGGAAATAAAAAGGCCTTTCGCTAAGAGGCCTTCTTATTGCAAAAACGTCGTCTAGGATAAGGGATAATGGATATTTATGGGTCTGTGATCACAGTTTTATACAAATAAGGGCCTACTGTAAGGCCTTGCTAACCCTTTATGTCTGGGTACACCATCTTGGTGGCAGTTGTATCCACATGCAACAAAGTCACGTGCTACACATTTCTTAACCATGGCATAGTTTCTTTCAACAACAATAATATGCACTGGCATGCTCACATTCTTGGTTTCTTTATTTTACTTTTATTTTATTTTTACATGAGCTGAGTTCAGTTCAATGCAGTTCTGTCTGTCCTCGTCGGTTTAGTTCATTTCAACGGAGTTGTATGATTGACATTTACGGTTTAAGGGGATTTAACAAGGACAAGGACAGACATTCAGGTATTCTGGTGTTTTTCTTGGCCATCCTTTCGGAGGTAACTGCACGCCATATAACGAAACAGTCATGACATTTATTGCTCTACAAAATGTTGCTACTTGCCCAGACATGTTATGCCAGAATGAAGCGTGTAATCATGTTGAAAGCATTTTCATACCACTCACATAGAGATCAGTTGTTGTATGTATGTATATACTTTTGTGTGGTCAATAGAATATACATTCAATTGTTTTAGAAATGTTCATTTGAAGTACAAAGAGATAGGATATCCCTCGGACCATTTGCTTTAGAAGATGCTATTTGAAATTTCATGAGAATGGGACAACGACTAAGAGTAAAAGATAAATTAGTACAATTTATTGAATTGGATAATATTTAAATAAAAAAAAAAAAATATTTTGGATTGTATCATATAATAAACAGGATTAAAAGGAATAAATGCAGCAATATGAGGTAACACAGGGGATAGTGTACTCAATGGTTTGATGGGTTTGAACCCAAGTGCTTATCTTGGTCATTCTTCCTCTCGTCGTATACAGGACACCGACTAACGGAGCTAAAATCAGTATACCTTGGAATAGGACCTATAAGTCCAAGGAAAACAGAAAACACATTCATTAAATGAAAATTACCCGTACAATTAGATATACAAGCACGGTTCAGTGAAGCATAACAGGATTACTAATAAAATCCGCTGGAATGGAGCGGTTGTTTCGATCGAACTTAAACTGAAGACACAGCATAATAAATACTATTGCGAGGGGTTGTAGGGTGCACGGATCAGTAAAAGTTTTGGTGTTATGCAATTGTCGTTATTTTCGTGACCCTATCTAATGTACACGCTAGCCGAGGTGTGGATTTTTGGCAAAACGACTTATCTTGAGAGAAGACAAATTGCCAATATTTTTAGCTTTAAATAAATATATTTTTGAAAATTGAATTTTCTATACAATCTTCCTCCTCCTACATTAAAAAATATTGGAGTTTGAACAAAACGGCCGAATATTTTACATTTATTTTTTTTACAATATTTTATCAAATTCAAAGTGAACTTACAAAAAATTGTATTTCAAGATAAGTTGCTATTTCACAGCTCCACAGACACACCAAAATCTGTACTCACTTACAACAGCATGTGGGTCATCAGTCTGTTCAAATACTTCTGCACATACTGCGTAAATCCTCCTGAGCTCCACAGTCCAATTTAGATACATTTCTTTTGGAAAATTACGTTTTTTTTCGAATCTAATTGTTCTTTGTTCTAAGAATCTGCCTATGGCTGCGAGCCAATTATAGATTCCTGCCAAGTACGTAGCTATTCTACTCATAAACATGGCAAACACTTGTTTGTTTGTATGGACGAGTGTGGCATCGTTACCATGTCATGCAACAATTGGCTAAAAAGACAAGTCACTTGTATGCACATATGTGAATGAAACTGGTCATGTTGTAGCATCGTCATGTACACAACCAGTAGTTGCACACACACTGAGATACATGCACGTACACCAATGCAGATGCTGGCATTCCATGCGTTCGTTGAGTTGTGCAACGTTCGCACGTATGGTTAACGCATTTTCAAAGTCATTAAATTTCAGCTCGCAGCTATTTTTACAAGAGTTCTTCCTGTTTGCACGAACCGTTTTGGTACTGGCACCAGGGGCCAGCCATCTTCATTTTCCTGGCGGTGATGATGGAGCTGTTTGGCAAACAATACCCCCGTACACCATTGTGCCGGTCGGTAGTTTGGAAGAGAGAAGAATTTTATGACTAAATAAACTTCAGTTTATTGGACGAACAAACAAAGTTTTTATGCTTCGCATTTAGTCCGTACAGTTCGACGATATCAACTGGAAAATGCCAAAGTTATTTTACGTCGTTTTTTTTTTCTCAGTTCATTGTAGGAATTCATCTGTAAATACCTTGGAGGGATATTTTCTAGTTCATTCTTGTTTGGTTGGTTTTTTTTTTACTTTTGTTGAAAATTTAAAAGTTTTAATCAATAAAGTTAAGATGAGACGAATGAAGAGCAGTATTAACAGTTCGTATCCCATGGACAGCAACATTTTCCAATGCCAACACAAAGGTGTGAATTTTTTTTTTGGTGAAGTGCACTTAGTTTGGCACTTAGAAAGAAGACTAAGATTTCGATAAGATAAGAATGTGGTGACTATGATGTGTACTAGATAGATGTGTACTGGACATCTGGACCAGATACTTACTTACTTATTTCCCTTAAAATTCCATGAAGGAATAGACGGGAAACTTCTCTCGAATTAGTGAGCTGTGTACAATAGGGTGGAGTGAAATTCAAAAAAAAAAAAGTTAACCTCGGAAAGAGATGTAGTCTGGGGTCCTAATGAGGGGAAAAATAAAGAAAACAATTTTAAAAATTTTTTTAGGGGTCGCGCCACTCCCTCGAAATTTGGAAATTATCGCTATTTTGGCGTTGATTTTAGAAAAATCCTAAAAAGTTTTATGTCAATAAATGTTTGCAATAGCGTAAACAATGAAATAAGGGCATGAAAAAATTTAAAAAAAATTTTCTCATTGTTCAAAAAATTCAAAAAGTAAAATAAGTCAAATCGTCCCTTCTTCAGAAAATTGACTGAACAATGAAATCGCCACCAAAGCTACAAATATTAGTCGATTATCCTCATATTTGCCTCAAATGCTTTTGTTTGGGCACTGAACAAGCTCAAACTTTTAAATTTCGAATAAGTTAAGTCGTTAATTTTTAGGATTTTTCTAAAATCAATGCCAAAATAGCGATAATTTCCAAATTTCGAGGGAGTGGCGCGACCCCTAAAATTTTTTTCTTTATTTTTCCCCTCATAAGGACCGAGGTTAACTTTTTCAAATTAAAAAAAAACATGTTTTCACTCCACCCTAGTGTACAATATAATTTGTATACTCAATGACCGGTAAACCTACTGTTTAAAGCCGGCTTCGAACGGCTAATGCTTTTCTAGAGAAGTTTTGCATGGCTTAGAGATTACTCTCTTACTCGTAAAGTTGCCAACATTTAAGAGGTGGAAAGAGCAGCTGAAAAATGTTTGATGGTCTTACCCGGTTTTGAACCTGGGTTTACCACGACCGTCTGGACCAGATAAAGAATATTAAATGTTCACCATATGCACACTAAGGGAAATGCAGTTGACTCTGAAAGCTATTTGTTGTTGTATTGGCCTGCTGGAGAAATGCTTCGATGCTTTTTCATGTCTTTTATCACTTGGTGCTTTCACCAAGAGTCTCGATATTCCTCGTTTGCTCCTTCCGTTGAGTTGTCATTTAATGCCTTTCTAATTGGTACGTTTAGATTCATTCGACCGTCTAACTATTGTCATGTCACAACCGACGAGTACAGCTCACGGGCTGTTGCGAAGGATTTTTACTCGAAAACACCCATCGACGCATCAAAAGCTTTCGCAATTACCCATGTTGCAGCTACCTAAAAAAAGGAATGTAAAGAATATAAACTGAAACTAAGAACGTGGCCTAGAGCTTGACGACATCAACATCAATAACGGTGTGAGCTGTTTTACCGAGAGTTAAGGAGGAAGGCAAATCATCTATGGTAAAACAATAAGACGGTAGAATATGAGATTTTTACGGGGTTGTTTTAATTCTTCGCGACAGATTCTTCTTGAATTGTTTGCTAAGTCAGCAATTGCCAGTACAATTTTTCGGTGTTTCGGCTGCTGATATTATGTAGACAAATTCTTTGATTACCTCGAAGCTGTAGCTATCGTCTATGTCGCGCCATGTTTACCCTGCAGTTGCAAGGTTGTGTCTTGTCCTCGTTCACCATCAGACCCTGCCTACCTGATTCAATCTCGATTATGTGGCCTTTGTTCACTGTGGCAGTTTTATTCAATATTTTCTGCATACGTAGGTTGGAAAAATTACTGGGTAAAATGTCACCCCAACTGGGACCTTTTCCAAATGGTGAACTTTCTCTTTTTACCGAGGATCACACAAAGTCATTCTTCGAAAGTAATTGCATCAGTCGAAAAATGGCATGGATCGGTTTGCTTCTCATGAATTTGGAGTAGTGTGGAGATTTGGTCTGTAGTTGATTTGATCGCTCTGAAGTCAATCTCAGTAAGCTGAATCGGATACTTGAGTTTGGCCAGCAATCTATCGCACAATATGCTAGATTGGATCCTATGTGTGATGGACCATTTCTGGCGGTAATTGGAAGAATCATTGTTCTCCTAGTCTCCAGAAACTGCACTCTTCAAAAAACGTATTAAACAAATGCCCATGATCTCATAGGTGTCTTTATCACCCGATGATTTGCATTTACCTGGCGAAAGCCCCCCCCAGCACACACCAATTTTGTTGATCCATTAGATTTAAATTCATTAGCCTTGTTTAGCTTTCAGCTTGGTTTACTTTTTTCCTGGTATTTTTCTTTTTAATTCATATTGTTCTTCCTACCTTTTATTCTTTGCTTACTGAGCAATTCCGTTTCCAGGTAACATTGTGTTTTTTTTTCCGCTCCTGCCGCTTTCATTCGTTTTTAATCTGTTTACTATTCATAAACAAGGTGTTCCGAGTTTTCCTACGTATTCTTGGCCAAGTTTACTTGGAATGCGACAGATGCTCAGCTCCGCCAAAATGTGTTGAAGGCGAATTTATTGAATAGCAATTTTAACGCTTCAACCGCAAGGAAACTTAATTAATTCGCCATTCATGCATTTTAGTTGTGATGAACAAAAGCTTAATTGCTTCAAGTTCTTTCTAGTTTTTTTTTTCCTCATCTCTCCCCCGCCCACAGTTTAGCTTTGCTATCATTGTTGTCGTTGTTAGTTCTTGTAATCGAAAGGATTTCCACTGACTACACAACATCTTGTAGTTTGTTGTTGTGTCGTGTCGTGTTGTCGTTGCTTCCTTTGTTCTACGCTTTACTTCCGTTCCGTTCAATTCTAGTGCTGAGCAGCTTATCCGCTTAATGTTAGACGCTGTTCTTATCGTTGCTGTTGTCGATGTCATTGTCGTTGTCGCTGTCGTTGGGCTTTTTTGTTGTTGTTGTTTGCATCTGTAATTTATTTCTCAATGATGAAGAATGGGCAATGAAATCAACATCGTACAAAATGCTGTGTACGTAGTGGGCACAGTGGTTTCTGAGTGGTGTGTGTGTGTGTAAATCTTAGAAGGAAATAGAATGTCAGTCGTCGTATCGTGTGATTTAACGATAGTCGAGATGGTGCGACTCAGCCCTGAAAAATGGATCTGCCAACGATCGCAACAATTCAACAGAGTGAGGAGAATTTTGCCGAGAGACGTCGCATTTTTTCACTTTCAAACTTTGTTATCGCCTCTCAGTTGGGGCCTTACATCAGCTCGAAATAGACGACGACTTGTTTTTTTTATTGGAAAATCATGTTTCCTGATCGCATTTTCATCTCATTTTCAAGCAAAACTAGTGTTCAGAAAACCCGTACATGATTGTAGAGAAGTCAAGGTATCCTCAGAGAGTGTGAATTTTGGAGCTGAGTCATCATTGACCTATTTTTATTTAAAAATGCGGCCAAAACAACGTTTTCGGTAGAAAGTAAGCGCTACAGTGTCAAGATAAATAATTTTTTGTGACCGCAGATTGCAGGCATGAACTTGGACGACCCTTGGTTGGTATCAACGGGATGGAACGCCTTGCCCACGCCACAATCGATCTTTTAACTAGAGGGATCAATTGGCCAATTTTGTAGAGAGCGATGTTAACGATTTAGGGTCTTAAGGCGAATATCAGGCAAGTGATTCGGCAAAATCGTAGAAAATTGAGTTGGGCAGCCAGACACCGTTGAATGAAATTGTATTCCCTAAATAATGGGAAGATTTGGTCTTTAGAATAAACCAATAATATTCTGCATACTCGTCTATTATTTTGTTAAATTCTTGAAAAACTAAATTTTGTATTTGCCCAAATAGGCGAGTTGGTAGAGCGCTTGCCGATCATTGTGGGGGTTGTGGGTTCGATTCCCACTACAGGATTTAGTCTGCCACTGTAAAAATGTAGCCAAATATACAAAAAAAATATCTGTACTAATCTGCGGATATTGATTGGGGTTCGGTTGGTCCTAGCCTTAATTTATAGTTATTCTTCGTCAAAGGAAATGACTGGATATAGATTTAGATATATACCTCACCCCCTCCACATAAATTGTGCGTTTGGGGGCAATTGCGTCTTCGTGTATGAATCTCATCACAGAAGGCGGTATTTCACCGTGTTACACACATTCTGTCCTATGAACCAAATTTAATTTTTCGGAAAGAGGGAAAAAAATAAAAATACACGTGTATTGGCGACAGAATTTTTTTTTTTAGTTTGAAGTATGAAGCTAGTAGTGGCCTGTGTGAAAGCCTTTGGACCGATTTTTAACCCTTTTTCAGTGATCCAATCGAGCTGATTTTTTGCAGGCAGACTCGTGGAAATGTCTGTATCACGTCAAATTTTTTAAAAAATAGATTTTTATCAATTCTCAGATTTTCTTAATTTTTTTTTTTTTTTTTTTTATATGTTATCTTTTTTTTAAGGTTTCAGTTCAAAAAACATTTTTTTTTCGTAACGCTTAAGTAGTTTAAAAATTTGGAGTCTCTTCAAGTTATGCTAAGAAAAGTGAAAAAAATATTTTTTTTTTTCAAAAATAGTAAAAATTGGGGAAGATCTGAGAATTAATAAAATTGTTTTTAAAAAATTTGACGTGATACCGACATTTCCACGAGTCGGCCTGCCAAAAATCAGTCGGATTTTTGTCCGATTACTTTTGATTTTTGTAATTATTTACAGTAATTGCAAGTAATCTTGTTTACTTTTAGATTATTTCTAATTATAACACCGTGTTACACACATTTTGTCCTATGAACCAAATTTACTTTTTCGGAAAGGGGATAAAAAATAAAAATACACGTGTATCGGCGATTTTCATGTACACGTCAGAATTTTTTTTTAAGTTTGAAGTATAAAGCTCGTTGTGGTCTGTGTGAAAGCCTTTCGACCGATTTTTAACCCTTTTTCAGTGATCCAATCGAGCTGATTTTTTGCAGGCAGACTCGTGGAAATTTCTGTATCACGTCAAATTGTTTAAAAACAATTTTTATCAATTCTCAGATTTTCCCCAATTTTTATTATTTTTGAAAAAAAAAATATTTTTTTCACTTTTCTTAGCATAACTTTAAGAGACTCCAAATTTTTGAACTACTTAAGCGTTACGAAAAAAAAGTGTTTTTTGAACTGAAACCTTAAAAAAAAACATTTAAAAAAAAAAAAAAAAAAAATTAGGAAAATCTGAGAATTGATAAAAAATCTATTTTTTAAAAAATTTCCGAATATGTGCATTTGGTTCATAGGACAGAAAAAAATCTATTTTTTGTAACACGGTGTTTTGGTTAACCAGTTTTAATGGAATTAAAGTTTTAGTGTCTTAGCCTTAGCTAAATGCAAGGTGTCATAAATGGTCTTTCATTTCACGCTGGCTGGGAGAAATACCACGCCTCATGGCATCATGAACTTTGCTTTGATTCAATGCTAACTGATCATTCGAGCATTCACGATTTCACATCACAGTGCTTCATTAATTAATTGCCCACCCTACAAACTACTGTTGCCCGTACGGTTACGGGCAAACAAATAAAGACTGCATACAACATACAAATTTTAATAACAAACGGAAGAGGAAGAAGCCGAAGCCGAAGCAGAGAAACGCCTGCAAGCACTTTCATTACTCTGAAGGATGACTGGCTGGTGTACGTTGTTTTATGCCAGACCATTATTTGTAACTTGGTCCTTTTCCTTATACCTCACCTTGTGCCAGGGGATTGGGGCGGGGTCATATTAAGACTTTTTCTTGCTGCTCAAATATAGGTGAATGGTATGTGTGTGTGCATATGTGTATGTATTGATAAGCAATATATTTGCCTGTGTGTGTGAAACTGTTTATTCAGGTGTTGGCTGTACTGGCACCTGTGCCGGATTGAAGCCGGCTGATGGTGGCATTGTAATTACTAAAGTAGATACTCGTATCCCTGCATTTATTACTTAGTGAGTCTTAAGGTCGTTGCTGTTGATTTAACGTTAAATGCCATCCATGGCAGCATTGTGGTTGCTGATGTTTCCATTGCTCTCAGGACATGATGTTAACATACGTTTTACTATGTCTTACTTGCGATTCTCTGCTACTTTTTGTTGGCTTATTAAACCGTTTCCCTGTTGGTGTACTTCTTTTGTTGTTGTCGTTGTTTTTTGCACTTTCCTACATTGGCTCTTGCGCTTACAATGCAATTAACGCTCATTTTAATGCCTTTAGCTCGTTGCCATTTTGTTTGAGTTATTCTTCCTTCGTTTGGTCTTCCTTTCGTTGTTTACTTTGTTTGCCCTTAGAAAAAAACCTAAAAAATTATCTTGTTTTCCTATTAGAGGAAATCAATTTCGGTTCTGGTTGTTGGTGGTGCTGCCGCGCCGTTTAGTTTGAAAAACTTTGTTTAATTATAAGTTATGAAATTTGTTGTTAATTAGTTTTGTCATTATTGTCAATATTTAAACAATAACACAGAGGGAGGGAGGGAGGGAGGGAGAGAGAGTATCAAAGCAATTCAAGATAAACGGATGAGGGAAATAGTAACGAGTCGAAGGCAACTTTGCTTTTTTTTTCTTCTCGACCAATTCAATTGGAAATAATTAAATTAATTATAAATGAACTAAAGCAAAGATATACGGCGTGTATAATTGCATCTTAAACTACTTATAAGGGAATTAACGGGAAAAGTATAAACTTTTTTCGGGGGGTAAAGCACAGAAAAATATAACAAATAAAGAATAATGAACTATTAGGACAGTTTTTGTTTCGAAAATTTCCTTTGATTAAAAATGTATTTTTTTTTTTTGGAAATTGTTTAATTAATGTTTGGTATTTGTTATTTAGATATATGATTACTCATATAGGACGCCAATAAGTGGGGACATGGACTAATTCCATCGATATTTTTGAAAGTTCGTTCAATGGTGAACAACTTTCATTACTGACGTATTGCCTTTAACATTCCATAAAGAAAAAGGGAGGCGGAACTTCACGCAAAGCAGCAAAATAATTTGTTTGCCTGGTGAAAGTGACATATTGTTTCAAAGCGGGCACGCGAAATCTTATAAATTGTACAGGGTTTTGAGATTAAACTTTTACTCCTAAAGACGCCAACATCTACAAGGTGGAAGCAGATGCTGAGAACGGTTTGATGGTCTTAACTACCAGTTTTCGAACTTGGGTTTACTGAGTGATAGTCGCACAGACTTCGTCACAACTAGTCATTATTTCCAGCCCTTTCAAAGATAACACTAGTCAACAGTCAAAATGTACTCGGGATGCGATAATTTTTTCTGTGTAGATAACATTGACATGAGCTCGAAAAACGCAATAAAAATTTTTTTTTCGTTTGGTTTTTTTTTTAAATTTTAAAAAATTTTTTTTTGGTTAATTTGTTTCTTCCGGCGTAACTCGGGAACCACTAGCCCGATTTAATTGAATTAAATTTAAAAAAATTTAAAATTACAATTCCCTTAATCTGTTCATATATTGTTTTCCTATACAAGCAACATTTTCCAAGTTAAAAATGAATATATGAAGGAAAAAACTTATTTTTTGCCTAAAGATTTAAATTTTTTTTTTTTAAAAAATCCATAAAAAATCCAAAATGAAAAAAAATGTCGAATCTTATTACTTTTACGTAAAGTCACATAACCTATGAGCAAAATGAGACAAAGATCATGAAAATCGATGCACGCGTTTCGCTTTTATTCGCAATTGAGTAAAGGTATGAATTTCAAAAATCAAAAAAAGTCATATATTTTTGTCACCCAACAAATTTTAATTTTTTTTGTAATAAAAAAGAAAAAACCTTACCATAGACAAAGTTGTGCATATGTCGAGCAAATTTTTGAAATTCATACCTTTACTCAATTGCGAATAAAAGCGAAACGCGTGTAATTTTAAATTTTTTAAAATTTAATTCAATTAAATCGGGCTAGTGGTTCCCGAGTTATGCCGGACGAAACAAATTAACCAAAAAATTTTTTTTAAAATTTAAAAAAAAAAAATAAAACAAAAACCAAACGAAAAAAAAAATTTTTATTGCGTTTTTCGAGCTCATGTCAAGGTTATCTACACAGAAAAAATTATCGCATCCGGAGTACATGAAATTTTTTTCATTTTGTTGAGTAGTGTAATCAAAAAACATGCTCAGAAACCAGGTTAAATTATTGATACCCTCGACGTTTCACATAAGCTTTAGCATCTAGAATGCTGTCGTAACATTGAATTTGTTGCTGTTAAGTAACGATTACTAATCGTAGTAATTACTAATTAAATTACTTTGTTGGTAGAGGGGCAGTAATGATTAAATTACGATTATATTCAGTTAATCGTGTTACAAAAAATTGATTTTTTTCTGTCCTATGAACCAAATGCACATATTCGGAAAGAGGGGAAAAAATAAAAATACACGTGTATCGGCGATTTTCATGTAGACGTCAGAATTTTGTTTGAAGTTTGAAGTATAAAGCTCGTAGTGGCCTGTGTGAAAGCCTTTGGACCGACTTTTAAACCCTTTTTCAGTGATCCAATCGAGCTGATTTTTGGCAGGCAGACTCGTGGAAATGTCTGTATCACGTCAAATTTTTTAAAAACAATTTTTATCAGTTCTCAGATTTTCCCCAATTTTTATTATTTTTGAAAAAAAAATATTTTTTTCACTTTTCTTAGCATAACTTGAAGAGACTCCAAATTGTTAAACTACTTAAGCGTTACGAAAAAAAATGTGTTTTGAAACCATTTAAAAAAAAATTTAGGAAAATCTGAGAATTGATAAAAATTGTTTTTGACGTGATACAGACATTTCCACGAGTCTGCCTGCAAAAAATCAGCTTGATTGGATCACTGAAAAAGGGTTAAAAATCGGTCCAAAGGCTTTCACACAGGCCACAACGAGCTTCATACTTCAAACTTAAAAAAAAAAATTCTGACATGTACATGAAAATCGCCGATACACGTGTATATTTATTTTTTATCCCCTTTCCGAAAAAGTAAATTTGGTTCATAGGACAGAATGTGTCATACACGGTGTTATAATTAGAAATAATCTAAAAGTAACCAAGATTACTTGCAATTACTGTAAATAATTAAAAAGAATCAAAAGTAATCGGACAAAAATCCGACTACTATCACGGGCTACTTTTGATTCTTTCCGATTATTAATAGTAATCGCAAGTAACCCTGATTACTTTTAGATTATTTCTAATTATAATCAGTTAAAGGACTCAAATTCAACCAGTATTTGCTTTGAGTTATATTTTTCTTTACCGATATAAATGGTATACGATTTTTGTTTGTCGTTTTTAATATTAAAGTTCATAGAATTCTTCTTGATTTGTTGTATATGTAGTTTAAAAAAATTGCTTGAGGAATCCAATGATTTTATTATCTTTATTCGAGATGTCATCATGGGTAGCCTTTTGCTCGCGTTCATACACGTCCCCGTGATAAGAGCAAACAATTACTAACGATCATGTCTTGTAACGTGGGATCATGCATGATTAGAGTAAATTGGGTGTGCAGTGATTCTACTTGATTGTGTTATAGTAATATGAAGTAATCTTGATTACTTTTCGATTATTTGTAATTGTAGTTAATTTTTTATAACATATTGTTTAATACAATTATTTTTCCAAGTAATCTAATTGATTACTAATCGTAACCGAAGTTTAACAGCTATGCTCTTGTGTAGAAAAAGTGATTCCAAAACAGATACTCTGAAAGATAGAGACGATTTTGGTGAGACGAGGAAATACATGCCCGCAGCAGCAAAAGCAGAAGTATGATGCTGTGTACCGCTCCCATTAAAAGCATGATAAGAAGACAAGTATAAATGGAGATAAGAATGCTGCCCCAAAGGCAATGCGGAATGTGTGCTGTCTGTCTTGGTGAGATTGCAAGTTGCGCACACAAGAATCCAAGTTCAAAGCCACGGAAAAACACAAGATATTTTTCAACCGTAGATCCAATCAGTTCGAAACCAATCTCAAACCATCTGGAATATTTCCTACATGTGATATCGCTCTGGAAAACACACGGTGACACAATGATCAATAATGTCGTCAATAATTCGCTTCGTTGAGGTCCCATATAGAATCCGGTTTTTTATACGTATCACATACGTATACATCACATTTAAACAAAAAAAACAAATTTCAATTACTTATTGAACAAGATTTCATTAATATGGCTAGCTGGGCTGGCTTTGCCCTAGCTCTAGCTTTACCCTCCGTAGAGCACATTAATTCATATGCAAATTAAATCATGAGATAAGAAGAGACCATGCATTTAAGTATTAAATAACATCAGTTCTCGTAGCTCCGAGATGGCTGATAACACGATTACCGAACTTAGTTTGAACAGCATGGGCTAGGCGCATCAACCCACTGAAGCCAAAAATTGTCCATGCCTTCACTATCCTGCCACATGTCTCTGTAGAGCTCATCGTTAATGGAAATGGCGTTTCTAGTGATATTTTAAAAGACCAATTGAACAAATCAACCGCCGCACCGAACTGTCCCAATCTGAGACTTCATTAGCTACTTCACGATTACCTGAGGGTTTTCCGATTCTCAGATGCAGAAAATATGTTTCATCATAAAAAAGTGTGACAAAATCGTTGTCCAAAGTGTGAAGCGGGCAATTAAAAAATATTTGTCGACCCAGTCTAGGAGTATTTTGAGATGCTGTGAAATCTGAACAACAAAGTCTTTAGACTTTGTTGGAATATGATGAAAATTGGCACATATATTAACCTCATTGCTGTCAGTTTGATATTGCCGATTGTCTCCAGATATTGCTTCGTTCAGATTTCACAGCATCTAAAATTACTCCTAGACGACAATTTGTCGAGAAATATATCCGTGTTAGAAGTCAATTATATTATGATCTCAGCAACAGAAATAAATAATTGAGATGTCGCCTGAAAGATATTAAAGTCCACTTTACAATAATTTAAAAAAATATGTATAGCCTTGTTCGACATAAACCTCTAACTAAAGAATATAACCTTGGATATTTCATAAAAGGGATATTTTTTTTCCTAAAATAGTTTTCAGAAAATTTCAGTCCATTCTGATAATATTAAGATGTTAAGAAAAACGGCGGAAAATTTCCGAAACAAAAACTGCCCTAATAAATCATTATTCTGCATTTATTTTCTATTTTTTATCTCCCGAAAAAAGTTTCCACATTTCCGATAAATTCCTTCGTAAATAGTTTAAGATACAATTATACACGCCGTGTATCTTTGCCTAAGGTTCATTTATAATTAATTTAACTATTTCCAATTGAATTGGAGGAAAAAATAAAATAAAAGTTCGAATCGTTACTATTTGCCATGGGTTTAGAAGTTAGAGAACTTTTACTGGTGGTTTTAGGTACCCAGGTGCTCATATTAGCCTGGCACAAGCAGAAATTTGCATCAGACTGGTTCGATGTTCCAGCACTGATTCGCAAACTCTCGGCTCTACAATGGGCTAGAAACTGTGAGTGACTAAGTAATAGCTCAATCTGATAATATTAACATGAGCTACATTGTGGTTAAAGTTAAGAAAAACAGCGGTTTTTTTTTTAAATCCAAGTTTTTTGTCCTTAAAATCGAAACCATTTTCTCTGGGAATATTAGGAAATTTTATTCTTATTAATTTTAATAATTTTGAAAATCAAACCTCTAAACGGACCATCCGTTATAACTGGTAATCACATTGAATGCAATCGCTTAAATTTTATATTTTCGTTTATGTGATTAGAGTGGCATAAGGCTATTGAACGTTATGCCGGTTTTATTGCGCAGTCATGGAAATTGTTCGTCAATTACAAATATCGGTTGTTGACTTTGGCATTGATTGGTTTATTTATTATATATTTTAATCGGTACACAATTTTATGTACATTTGCCACTTAAGAAATTGTACAGGGTTCTCCAACAAGAAGTGTTATTTTGGTATTCAGAGAGAAATTAAATTTTTTGAAAAAAAAAGATCGTATGTTTATTTCACAATAGAGAGGAAGGTATGCCGTTAATAATGAAAAGCAACATCAGCCAAATGGCCACCACGACCACGCTTACAGGATCATATAATTTTCATTAAATTTTCCATAACCAAATCCATTACGATATATCACCCCAAAGCCAAAATGTGAAAAAAACTCAAAGACAAATGAAAAACAAGCCCAAACAAAAGAGAACAATTCATATATCGAGCGCGATTTTGTTTTAATAAGGTGTTTGGGTTACAATCCTAATTATCACAATTGAAAAATGTGAAAAATCAACCCAAATTTATCTGTCGATGTAACATTTTGGGGCAATTTTTCATTTTTGAATTAGGGCCATTTTTCAAATGTGATAATTAGCGTCGTAACCTCAGCGTAATATTTGTTTTGAAAATATCGCAAAAAAATCCCAAAAAAATTAAAAAAATGGGGAATTTTTCATTAACAATTTTTAAAAAAAATTTATATGAAAAATGCTCCAAAAATTCCCTAAAAATTACGACATTTTTCATAATGAAAAATTACCCAATTTTGTTTGAATTTTTTTTTAGAGATTTTTAATTTTTTTTTTTTGGTGCATTTTTCATAGAACCGAAGCCAGTGGGCCAAGTTAACACTATTATGGCTAACACCACCAAAGAGAGAGTACGTGTTTTGGCATTTATATTCAAATTTCTGATATTTGTCTCAAAAAAAAAATAATAAAACCCAAAACTGAGCGTTAATTTTTGCACAATTAAAACATTGAACGGCTGGAAGAATATGTACTCAACACTTTTATTTTCCAGCAAGCTTTGACTAAAACCGGTTGTCGGGACCAAGGAATTATTTGGGATGGTAAAATGAAGTAACCCACGGAAAGAAACAATTAACTAAGCCAGCTACAGAAACAAAGAGATAAGCTGACACATTTCCAGTTGAAAAACAAACTCGAACTAGGATATTGCCGTGTTCCAGAAGGAACAGTAGATCTTCCACACAACAGCATCTGCTGTCCCCAGTTTGGTAGTCTTACAATTCCTTAAGACTCATAATATACAAAACTTTATGGAATTTCATATCAGCACTTTAAAAACTAATTTTACACTCATATGACGGAATAATTACATGAATTCAAAAGATTTGAACACAACATATGTTAAGCAAATCACTACCGTCGGTCTGTGTGACAATTTAAGACCACTAGTGTTTTTTCATAATTATAGCTGCGATCCAAAAACAAAACTGATACCAGAACAAACCAGACGTTACCAGCTATAATTTGACGCTGTAGCTCAATTTCTAAACCGCGAAATGATACGGTTCTTTGAAGTTAAAGAACAAATGCGATTTTCAAAATTGTTTTCAAAATAATTTATGTGAGCCATTTATTTGGATCACAGTTCACGTTGTTCTGATAATACCAGAGCATTTGTGGTTTCTTTAGGAAAAGAAAACTCGTGACACGCATTTTGTTTTTAGTGTTTTTTTTTTATATCAAAATTGTTATTAGAGTCATAAGATTGAATTAAAAATGAAACTTGTATAAAAGCTGCCTGCATTAGAGATTTGATGTTAGTATAAATTGTTATTAGAAGCTGTCAACATTTAAATACAAACAAATAAACATTCTATTAAGCAAAATGGCCAAATTGTTCGTAAGTCAACAAAAAAATAAAATCCTTACATGTGGATTTTATTTAATTGGGGTTATTTTCTCTGATTTTGCAGATGATTGTTCTCTTCGCCCTAATTGCCATTGCTATGGCTCAACGTGGTTATGGTGGACAAAATGGCGCTGGCGGTGTTCAGTCAGGCGGTTATGGTGGACAACAAGGTCATCAAGCTGGTGTAGGTGCCGGTAGACCTCAAGGAGGTCACGGCGGTCAACAAGGCGTTTCTGGTGGACAACAAGGTCATCAAGGTGGTGTAGGTAGACCTCAAGGAGGTCACGGCGGTCAACAAGGCGTTTCTGGTGGTCAACATGGCGGTTTCGGTCAACAAGGACATGGTCAACAAGGTTATGGCCAACAAGGACACGGTAGTTCCGGCAAACGTGGTGGTTATTAATTCTATTAAATGATCTCGTATAACTTGAACTTTGATTTTGTTTAAAATAAACTATTGGAAAAAAAACTACAATTTTACTGATCGATAAAAGTGGAAAACTTCACAGATCTTGAAAGTATTGCGGCTAAAAATCATAAAAATCGCAAGCGGTTAATCCTGTAGTTTCCTAGTTGTTATGCGTCAGTTCCGTTTAACGACCGTTAGAGGAAATGTTGTAGGCATATGAAAATTATTCGTTCCTTCTTCTGCTTCTGAACTCGCCTCAATTCTAAAGTTAAAACAACGTCAAACATTTCAAGGAACATGTTTCTGATACAACTTTATTTTGAGCTATTGAATGGGAATCTCTTTTCAAAATTCATCTACATGCAGATAGGCTTTTAAAAAATGGGAGACAGATGAGAAACAGCTTGACGACTATATATCTTAATATATATTTACCCTCGACACTGATTCACTGACTCTGTCACGCAGTACGTAGGAATTTAAATAGGCATTCTATAATTTTCTATAAATAATAATAATAAAAAAAATAATATTTTTTTTTTGTACAGAAATTGTGTTTTCCCCAAATTTTTTTTTTACCAAAATTTTTTTTTCCAAAATATTTTTTTCCAAATTTTTTTTTAAAAAAATTTTTTTTTTACAAATTTTTTTTTACAAATTTTTTTTTTTCAACAAAATTTTTTTTTTCAACAAAAATTTTTTTTTGAACAAAATTTTTCAACATAATTTTTTTTTTTCAAGACAAATTTTTTTTTTTCCATATTTCAACGGGCGCCACTGGCGCATTACAACTTACTATTTAACATATTCAGAAAACTTTGTCCTAAGGGTAGAAGGATGAAGTTTTTCGCGCCTAAGTACTCCGACACACGATGATTTTGTCTGCTTACATAGCAGGAGCAGTGCTACCACTTTGAGGCGAAGAAAATGTAGCAAATCTGCTACATTTTTTTGTTAAAATGTAGCAGATTTTCAAACACAGGGAAATAGTGTATTTTGGAAAACTGTGCCTTGGAAGGATACATTATGTTTAAAAAAAATCAAATCAGATTCAATTAGTTGATTTTTTAACACACTTTTATGTAATTCATAAACTGAAAAACACCGGCGGCAACCCGCCGCACAAAATATATCGACAACGGCAGCAATTCGGTCTGTGCTATGCAATCTTCTTCGGCGCTGGTGTTTGTTTTGTGGTTGTCAAATATTTCCAGCCTGTTGTCAAAAATTTACCTAGCCCTAATTTATTAAGGGAATTTTTTTTGTTATTTCACGAATGTACACAAAATGTAGCAAAATCAAAATGTACGTACATAAATTTAAGGATGAAGAAAAAGTAGTAGATCTACTACAATTGTAGTAAAGTGGTAGCGCTGAGCAGGAGTAGTAGTGTTTTTTTTTAAACGCCTTTTCTGAATGCTCCGTGGATCTGACAGCATCTATGCAATGGCTGAAAATGGTCTGACACGTTCAAATCAAGTATTTGAAGTGGAAAGAGAGAGTTTTGCCACGAATACAAATTTCCCCATGCTTGGCAATATTTTGATTCCGTGCTCAGCATTTTGGGCTCATTTTTAAGGATCTTTTTCATTTGTTTTCGTATAAAATATAAATGACTTAAATAGTATCGCGGGTAGACCGGCCACATTGGCTACAACTGGGCATGCTTAACCCTACGTAGCAGGCAGTGACAGTGGGTCACTATTGAAATTAATACTTGTTTAAGTATTTTATTTTACATCAGTCATTATCGTTCCAGACGTCTAATTTTCTTCCATTAAATAGTGTACTTTAAAAAAATGCCCATTAGAATTTTTGAAGTTTTTGTTTTTATGGCGTTTCTTTACAGTACAAATTTACAAATTTGTAAACGATTGTAACCGATTGATATTGATTGTTCTGAATTCTTGAAACAACTTTAATTTTAATTAAAGTATTTTTGATCGTTGAACTCGAATATGAGAAAACTGCGTCATATGGTAAACACCACACCTCCCACCGAAGCATACTTAAAGACTTGGACTAAGTACTTCTGTCTGGTGGAGGACAAGAGGATTATTGAATTATTTCGGCTACGAAATATAAAATGGAGCTTAATTCTGGCACCACGGGAGCTTTTTCCAGCATGGCTGGAAGTGGTGATGGCCCCCTTTGTGGTGCTTCGTTGCTGTGGTTTAAACCGAAATAGTGGGTAGAGCCTTGGATCGGTGTGAAGTTTCACTTTCAATCGGGTGCAGTGCCCGTAGAACGGTAGGAGTCCCTAACCAAGGGGGATTCCGTGCCAAATAATTGGTTTTAAATTGGCAGTCATGTACTGCTTTGCTACATGAGTCGGGCGTTGGTAGACGCATTGTCTTCACCCGATGCTAATACCACCGTGAGACTAGGCCATCGTGGCATGTACTCACGTTAATCTCGACGACACTGTCTTAAAATCTAATATTTGTTTTGACGAAAAAGTTTGTCCACTTTCATCATCTAGTTAAAAATCGCATAATTATTTCCAAAAAAAAACATGGCAATCATGATTTTTTTCACAGCAAATTTCTATTTACTTCCCAGAATTTTTTCATATTAAATTTTAATTTTTTGGTTTTTTATACATCTTTTAAAAGTTTGTCCCAATTGTATACTTGTGTGTTTAAGCAGCCTTGACTAATTCCTGGAAGACATTGAGGAAATTCGCAATCACAATAAATAGGCACCCCTTGAAGTTTTAGAATTTGTTTACAAACAAACAAACAGAAAAAAAAAGAAATCGTCAAAACAAAAGGGTCACGGTCCACATCAGCGTTAGTTTTAATGAATTCTCACTGATAACGCCAGCATACTATCAATGCTTAGAACAATTGTAAATGTTTGTGTTGTGGTTTTCCAAATTGAAATCACGCATGTAATGAATTTCAAAATTTATTACCGTTTTCTGAAAAAAAAAAAATATATAAAATTTTTTTTCTTCAGTCTAGTTCTTATCGCGAAATTGTTAAAGGCGGACGGACAAACCGTTTTTTTAATGTGACGGACTGAGCGTTTTGTTGCTCAGCTGATAAGTGACATGTGTATTAGACTAGGTATGGATTTAAAGATGTTTTAAAAAAAAAATATATATATTGATAATTCTTTTACAATGTCCATTACATTGATTACAGTGGTCCAGAAACAAATTACATCGCTCAAAAGGCGATAACTTTTTTTTTGGTTTTGTAAAAATGGACAAATACTAATAATTTTAGAAATATATTTTTAGAAATAAGAGCCCCGGTAGGCGAGTTGGTAGCGTGCTTGCCTATCAGCGTGGGGGTTGTGGGTTCGATTCCCACCAGAGGCTTTGGTCTGTCGCTGCAAAAATCAAGCCAAATGGTCTTTGTCACCCGGTTTACCCTTGGACCCAAAATTATAATATAAATTTACTTTGTATTGTAATTAATAAATAAATAAATAAATATTTTTAGAAATATATTTCCAAAGTTGAATTGGTTTCGGATTTTTAAATTTTTATATGTTATGGTTTTGGGTTTTTAATATCCTCACACCGCGGATGATCATTTGATACGATCCAAAAGTGTCAATTTATTTAAAATTGTTTATCTTCTTAACCTATGTTATCACACAATTTACAGAGTTTTAGTTATTTCACTTTTCATCTAGAATTATTGAATATTTTGTAGAGAAGGAATATTTATTATTTTAAATTTTTTCAGAGGAAAGTTATATTTTAAAAAACCTCTGATGTATTGAATTTGTTTTGTATAAATTGCTCATAAAAACTTTTAAGTTTCTTAATTATTAAAAATCTACACCATTTTTAAAATTTAAAATTTCAACAAACGTTTTTTGACTGTTTGACTTGGTTTACTAGATCAGAAGTTATACTTGCTTATTTATAAAATATTTAAAACAGTTTTACAAACCATTGTTAAGTCATATGTATGAAAATACAAAAAACAATTATCCTACATTTTTCTTAACAACGCTTTGTAAAGCTGTTTTAAATTTTAATAAATACATCGCATAGACTTTTTGTCGATAAACTTTGCTTCCTTGTGTGACCCAAAGATGTGTCGCAAGAGTCGAACCTATCTAATGTCTATCAGCGGGTTCATGAGTCTAGCTCGAATTGAAAACAAACAACCAAAACAAATTAAGAATAATCTTTTCATGGAACATCTGCGAGCATTGTTGACTATGAAATTTGGTATAAATACGGATTGTCTTCAGATTAATTCAATTAGTAGCAATTGTTTTTGAAAAGCACACGTTTGTAGTGAAATACGAAAAAATAACAGAAAAAATATGGCAAAAATAATGGTAAATTGTGAAATTGTGACAAAATGGGAAAAATTGTGATTTTAATGGAATTGGAATTCATTACAGTTGGTTTTTGTGGCTATGTTCGGTATGGCTCTAGCCTATCCCGCTTATGGCGGTGGCGGTCATGGCGCTGATAATCAGCTTGGCGGTGGTTATGGCGGAGGAGGTGGCCATCAAGGAGGTTTAGTTGGCGGTCACGGTCAGGGAGGTTATGGTAGCGGTCATCACGGAGGTGGTGTCGGCGGTCATCAAGGAGGTGGTTTTGGTGGTGGTCAGCAAGGTGGTTTTGGCGGTCATGGTCAAGGAGGTTATGGTAGCGGTCATCACGGAGGTGGTTTCGGCGGTCATCAAGGTGGTGGTTTCGGCCAAGGAGGTGTGGGTGGCGGTCACGGCCATCAAGGTGGTGGTTTCGGCCAAGGAGGTGTGGGTGGAGGTCAGGGCCATCAAGGTGGTGGTTTCGGTCAAGGTGGTCGCGGTGGCGGTTATGGTAACCAAGGTCATGGACATGTTGATCAAGGTGGTTACAAAAAACATGGCTACTAAATTATGTTATTTGTTTGATGTTGCGAAGTATTATATTTAGACCTAATAAAACCCGTTCTATGGAAGAAAAAAATTTTAATTAAAGTTTTTTTTTTCAATGAAAACAACATTTTTTGGGGGTATTTAAAAATAAAATTCTTTTTGATAAATTTCAAATTAAATCCGAAAAAAAAAATTAAAAATTTTAAATCGAAACAAAATTTGAGTTTGTTGCCACAATAAAACATGGAAAATTAAATTGTTTATATTGTTACAATTTTTTTTGGGGGTATTTAAAAATAAAATTGTTTTTGATAAATTTCAAATTAAATCTGAAAAAAAAAATTAAAAATTTTAAATCGTAACAAAATTTAAGTTTGTTGCCACAATAAAACATGGAAAATTAAATTGTTTATATTGTTACAATTTTTTTTGGGGGTATTTAAAAATAAAATTGTTTTTGATAAATTTCAAATTAAATCTGAAAAAAAAAAAATTTAAATCGAAAGAAAATTTGAGTCTGTTGCCAATAAAACATGGCAAATTTAATTTTTTATATTGTTTAAAAATATAATGAATTTTAACATCTTTTTAAATTAATAACAATTTTGTTTATGTATTGTTGATCGGTATTCTTCATACAGTTTTGATTCTGTTAGTTGAGTTTGAGATCATTGATTATTTCTATTTCTTTGAAATTGACAGCAGAAATCATTGCAAATGGATATCGATAAAGAAGTGTGGCAGCTTCCGAAATGGATCCGTAGACCTTGCCTGCGATGCTTGAAACAATCAGAGAAACAAAACTATTTGAAGAATATAGATCATCAATACATACAAAAAAAATTAAAAAAAAAAATATTACAAATTTTAAATCGAAACCACATTAGTGTTTGTTTCTAAAACAACAATTAAAATGATCATAAACTCTTGTGCGCATTCGATTTTTCACCCATGATATTATACAAACGGTTTTTAATATCAGTTACATTTTTTTTTTTAATTAAAAAAAATCTTAACGGAAATGAATTTTTGTCCGGCCTATTGCCAGTTTCTCCGAAAGAACTCAGAAAAACTTAAAATAGCTTTGCAAATATTTCGTAAGAAAAATGTGTGAAAAAAAATGTTTTGTTTACATTTATAATAAACTTTTTTTTAAAAAAAAATTGTGAAAATTGTTTTGTATTTTCATACATTTTTCTTAGCAAACGTTTGTAAATGTTACATTTTCATGAGCTATGTTATATTTTTTTTAGAAGACGATTTAATTCATGTATCTGTCTGTGTTGGCTGCGCCATTTTCCAAATACACTGGCGATGTTTTCTGGCTCTATTTCACGAATGGCTTGCTGAATATGCGACTTAACGAATTCATAGCCCGCGATGCCATATGGCACAGATAAAACGATTTCGTAATGTTAAAAATTCCAACGGATTCGAACTCAGGACCACTTTTTTATTAAATTTTTTTTTTTAAAAATGTGTTGGTCATGAACGGCTGGAGGTCCTTCATCGTTAATGGATTGTTCGATTGTGACAGAAAAATAGTCTAAGGGCTTCAAATCGCATCTCTGAGGTGGCCAATTGACATCGCACGGCTGGTAAAACGATTACCAAATTGGTGTGAAAAAATCGATTGTTATGTGGGCTGAGGGCATGGAAATCAAAGACCGTCCGTGTCTTCCATCTCCGTCAACCATAAGTCGTTTATCATGTGTCTGTAGCACTCACCGTTAACGGAAATTTTTTTACCGGCCTGTCGAAAAGGAAAATGTTAACAAAATTGACGTTTTAAAATTTCAATTACAAACTTTAATTTAAAAACTTCATTCCTCTATACCCCTTGTGGTATCGTTGAAAGTCGTACATGCTCTGGATGATAAGTGATCGTGTAAATGGGCTCATAAAAACCTAAATACAATACCATTGATGTAGAGGGTGTGAAAACTACCAATCGATGGCTTCAACAGAAATGTTAATCTATTACAAATTATTTTGGTTTTCCACAAGCAACCAACAGTCAATCCACCCATGCACTCGGTTGTATGCCCCACTTTGTGGAGAATATCTAAATAATGCAACTGAAGCAATTAACATTGCACTCATTTCCTTCCGTTCGTTGTGTGAGTGTTTGTTTGCCATCTGTGTGTGTGCCTGAGTATAAAGTGCTCCCGGAAGTCAATGAGTGTGTGACTGTGTGCCGGATCTTTCCTTTCCATGCCATTTTCATGCATAATAAATCTTTTCAACAAAACTGCAAAAGTGTTTTTTTTTCGTTGTTTTTTTTTTGTAAATCAACAGTGAAAGCAGAAAAATAATATATGACTGCCTATCAGAGATGGCAAATACATACCTATGTAGGAGTTTCGTGGCAGTATGAAACTACGTTTCTAATAGTACTCGGAATAAAATACAAACTTATTTCTTTTAATCTTAACATTTCATGAACTTCCCCCGAATCTTTGAGCTGTGCACTATATAATTTGTATAGTCACTGATCGGGACCTACTGTTAAAAGCCGGCTTAGAGATTATTCTCTTACTCGTAAAGTCGCCAGAAGCAGCAGCTGATAAATGTTAGATGGCCTTACGAGGTCGCACACACTACCTGCCACACAATGACTGTCCACCAAATACAAACTCGATCTTTCAACAAATGGATGAGAGATGACAGGATATACACATAATTCTTACATAAAATGTAAGAATTCATTAAAAACAAATGAGGGGGCATTTTTGGGGGAAAATCAATAAAAACCTGTGGATTGGCATGCAAGTTTCTTAGCGATTACAACAAGCAATAACTTAGCTTTTTTCAATCTCCTCGAATGCCATGTCCTCATGATGGAGGTTGGTCCATTATACCATTGAGAGTATGGGGACTTTTTGGAAATATCGCCCGCTTAAATTTGTATTTCGTATCGTTTTTTGTTTGTCTTATTCTTGTTTTACCTTATTTTTAGCTGCCGTCAGAAATTATTCTATAAAAAATGGTCCAAAAATAAAAAAGAAAGATTTCCACACAAAACAAATCTACTACAAAATTGGGTCATTTTTTATTATGAGATGTTATTTTGAATCACCCGGTATTTCTGTAGCAGTCACTTTTGAAGCTTTTATTCTTTGACATGTGACAAGTAGAAACTAGGCAATTACTAAAAATGGAACGATACACGCTTCAACAACGCTTTGAAATTATTAAAAATCACTGCAAAAATGGGGAAATTCTTGCAGCAACAGCTCGCAAAACTAAATCCTTGTCGGACCGCAATATAGAATTTGGTGGCAAAAATGCGAGCTGTTGAGACAAGTTAGTGATGTGAAGAATAAAACCCGTGCAGGTCGCTCAAGAACAACTGATAAAATTTCTGCTGTAGCCCAAAGTGTTGAAGAAAACCAGGGTTTGTCCATTCCTCGGGCATTCCAGAAACGTCATTAGACCGACTTGGGTTCAGTTAACACAAGAACTCAAGCCGGCCGATCATCAACAACGTCGTGTCTTTGCTGATTGGGTCCTTGAAATGCATGAAAATGATCCGGAATTCCATCGAAAACTCATCTTGACTGATGAAGCCCTATTGCCACCTCGATGGCTACGTCAACAAGCAAAATTGTCGCATCTGCGGTTCGGAAAACCCAAGAGTTATTGTTGAGTTGTGACTGTTTGGTGCAGTTTATGGTCGGGCGGAGTCATTGGACCTTACGTTTTCGAAAATTAGATTGGATCAACAGAGATAATTAATGATTTTTTATGGTCGGAGTTGGATGACATTGATCTGGACAACATTTACTTTCAACAAGACGGCGCTACGTGCCACACCATCAACGAAACCATTACTCTTTTACGGGAAAAGTTTCCGGACCGTGTTATCTCTTCAAGAGATGATCACAATTGGCCACCGAGATCTTGTGATTTAACACCTTGAGACTTCTTTCTTCTCAAGAGTTGGTTATGGAAAATTTCATGAAAAAATGGCGCCTTTGTCGAAGGGCCAATGAGAAATGGGGAATTTTTCATAAATTACACCGTGTTACAAAAAATAAATTTTTTTCGGAAAGAGGGGAAAAAATAAAAATACACGTGTATCGGCGATTTTCATGTACACGTCAGAATTTTTTTTCAAGTTTGAAGTATGTAGCTCGTAGTGGCCTGTGTGAAAGCTTTTGGACCGATTTTTAACCCTTTTTCAGTGATCCAATCGAGCTGATTTTTGGCAGACAGACTCGTAGAAATGTCTGTATCACGTCAAATTTTTTAAAAACAATTTTTATCAATTCTCAGATTTTCCCCAATTTTTATTATTTTTGAAATAAAATATTTTTTTCAATTTTCTTAGGATAACTTGAAGAGACTCCAAATTTTTAAACTACTTAAGCATTACGAAAAAAAAATGTTTTTTGAACTGAAACCTTAAAAAAACGATAACCATTTACAAAAAAAAAAAAAAAAATAGGAAAATCTGAGAATATATAAAAATCTATTTTTTTAAAAAATTTGACGTAATACAGACATATCCACGAGTTTGCCTGCAAAAAATCAGCTCGATTGGATCACTGAAAAAGGGTTAAAAATCGGTCCAAAGGCTTTCACACTGGCCACAACGAGCTTCATACTTTAAACTTAAAAAAAAAAATTGTGGCGTGTACATGAAAATCGCCGATACACGTGTATTTTTATTTTTTATCCCCTTTCCGAAAAAGTAAATTTGGTCCATAGGACAGAATGTATGTAACACGGTGTTATTTGGGGGATTTTTCAGAATTTTTGGGAACATTTTCAAGCTGACCTTTTTGGATAATGTTTCATTTATTTTAGTGATTTCTTCATTTGGGGCATTGCTCTTTTTTTTTTTGGGGGGGGGGGGGGTAATTTTTGCGTAGAGCCGTCACAAATCTGCCATTGTGCTCCATAAACACCGACTTAATAGTAAGCAGTCACCAAAGGGTTAACTTGATCCAAGGACATCAACGCTGCCCGGACATTATTGTCTGGTCCTGGCCCCGATGACTTCCATGAGCTCCCTATGCCATTTACGTGAGTATATTTGCTTCATGGTATCATATAACCATACCAGGCAACCGTCTGCTCCAGCCTATACTTCGGATTCATAATCCATTGATCTGTAGCCAATATTCTCATTTCCCTTGACGAGACTTAGAGATGCCAATTAATTCCAATAGTGCTAACTATTCTAAGGTCGACTACACTTCGACCCAGGATTCCGTGAGGCATAACTCCAGCCAACTAGTACCAGATATTTGACATTCAATCAAAACATCTCCACAGGTTCACTTTGCCCAAATGTCATCGAGGTTTTGCATAATCGTTACATTCCAGCAAACACTATGTCGAGGGCAGACGACCAACGCCTGTAGGCAAACGCATTCGATTGACTTTGAACTTCAGATGTCTCTTATTATTTTAATAAAATGCAATGCTACCCGGGAGGTGGTTTTGTGAGGTTTCCAAAGACAGAGTCCTGTCAGAGGCCGATATGTTTGTTGCAACAGACAAACGCATTATTGCAAAAGTGACGGTGGTCAAGAATTATATTCAAAAACAGGGGTGTCGTGTACTTACTTGTGTTTAATGATTGAGAAATACGTCGGATTTCTTTGGTAAATGAATGATATTTATTGAAGCGAAATCTGGGTCGTATTCTGTTAAAAAGAAGACAAGGCTATAATGAGGTTTGTCGCAGTTGCCGCCATTTAACCAGAGATGACACTCTAGGCGTTGAGGTCGTCCAAATCCATATCGAGATCTATATCATCATATAGGAAAAGTGCGCATCTGATCTAGGATGTCTGCCAACTAGATACAAGCTCACATTCATTATTAACTAGAGATTTTCAAAAAAGCTTCCAATTAAAATGTTCTACAAAATATACTTAGGGTCTTTAAACGGCAGCTTTGTAGTGAAGCAAATTTTCTTTATACCTAATCTTCTATTCGAATATATATTTTCCAGGATATTAATTTTCACCTATAGACAAAAAAACGTATGCTTGTAGGACTATTGTTTTAAACTTTATACACCGCACCGCCTCCCTGCAATCTTTTTTTTTATTTTTTGTGTAAAATCACATAACGCTAATTAGCCTTCAAAAACGCAGTTGAGAAAATTACATTGAACACTTAATGCAGCTAAACCGACAAAAAACGCCAATGTATCGAATGCAAATGTTAAAATGAAAGCAAACTAATCGCAATGTGAAATGAGGCGTTTTAATGAAGTTTCACGAAGCTAAAACCAAAACGTTAATGTACGTGATCATATCGATTTTACTCCATTCCACTGCACTCCACAGACCGGCACGGCACACATTCGCCCTCTCGACGTTGCTATGGATGAAAGTGTAAAAAACAAACAAGCGAGAACCTAATTATGCATTAATGATTGCATTTCAAAACTCACTGTGCGCATAAAGGTAAAAGTTTTGTTATGAAAACAAAGTTGTTTTTTTTTCTTTCGCCGAAACAAAAGCAATCTAAACGCCTCCAACTAGCAGCGGATAGATGCAAGTTGAATTTGCTGAACGATGTGATGTGTAGTGAGGTTAGGTGTCAGAGGAGCAGAGGAGTGAAAAATTCCAACAATGGGGAACAAAATAGTTTTGCCTACTCTACTCCGTCGACGTAGTCGTGTAGGGCTTAGCCATCCAAGGCTGAGTAAATTGTATTGTTGGAGTGGGATAATTATTAAGTGTTTGGAACACGTTTGTTCTGTCTCTGGGTTAGCTGAAATTTAATATTTTTATATGATAAAACTTTTAATTGATTGTGATGCGGTCATTTTTGGCTTTAGAACTTAAAAATAATATGTTGTAATTAGTGCAATTAAGGCCAGTCGGGGGAGGGTAAATCATAAAGTTGGTGAAAATTAAAAAATTAAAAACCCTGCCATGACAATGAATTAAAAATAAACAAAAAATATTCAACTACCCCTCCCCCAAATATGGGAGGGATATGTCCCAAATATGTCTCGTTTGATATTTTTAGTGATAAAAGAGTTGGAGCTATCAAAGATTTGTTTTTAATACGCTGATAATACTTTTTCCGGAGATGTTTTGCATGTCATTGACGAGAATGAAACATGATGATTTTTTTTATTTATTGTCCAATATGCCTAATATTTCACATGAATATGGTGGTGGTTAAGATTTAGCACAATATCTCTTCTAGAAAGCGAGATATGTGGATTTTAGACAAAAAAAATATTTTCAGTTAATTTGGTATAACTCAACTATTTGAAGTGCGATTTCAGGTAAAGGCAATTCGTTTGGAAACAGAATTGATAAAAATACCACGAAAGACATCAGAAAAATAACTTCCAAGAGAACAATTTTATAGTCTTTGGAACCCGAAAGCTGGAAAAAAATTAACTTTTTTTTCTTAAAAAAAAGTACCAAAATACTTTTGTTCATTATTCATAAAAATTACGAAATCCTCCACTGTGCGAAGAGAGTCGATTACCCCATGTATGATGATTTATGAACATACTATGGTTCAAATTACAATAATCATGACCATCGGAAGAGACTCTGCCCTATGGAATATCAAACTGTTGGTTGGGAATTAAATTGTTCAACCACAAAAATATTTCAGCTTTTACAAAATCCCTTTTGCCATAATTAGTACAATCAATATTCGAAATTGAACTTATTAGTCTAAAGGAGGTGGAAACCGACCTGTTCGTGTATTCAGACGATTTTCCTGATTCTCTCAATGTAAGAAATGTGAATATGAAGGCTCCTTCCGGACGAGTCTCCCAGCCATAAAAGCCAGTAAGCTAAAAAAGCACATATGGTTTGTGTACCATACAAGCTAGCACTGATTTCGGGAATACTTTTTCTATGTTAAATACTTCAAATTGTTTGTGCGACATGATAATGTGCTCGGACAAGTTTCCATGCCCAAAGAATACTTCTTTAAAGAAACGAAATACTGGTTTGGGTGCTGCGATTGAATTGTGTTGCCAGCCAGCTAAGACACCTACAAGATCATAGGACATTGATTATAATACACTAGTAAGTTGTAATGCGCCTATGGCGCCCGTTGAAATATGGAAAAAAAATTTTGTTGAAAAAAAAAAAATTTGTAAAAAAAAAAAAATTTTGTAAAAAAAAAAATTTTTGTTGAAAAAAAAATTTTGTAAAAAAAAAAAATTTTGTAAAAAAAAAAAATTTTGTAAAAAAAAATTTTTTAAAAAAAAAATTTGGAAAAAAAAATTTGGGGAAAACACAATTTCTGTACAAAAAAAAAATATTATTTTTTTTATTATTATTATTTATAGAATATAGAATGCCTATTTAAATTCCTACGTACTGCGTGACAGAGTCAGTGAATCAGTGTCGAGGGTAAATATATATTAAGATTCTGTGTTTTAACACTTGCATACAATTTTTAAAAGTTATGTAAAATTTTCCAAAAAAAATTATGTGTGACAGCCAAACGAGCAAAAGAAATTACAAAACTTATGATTTATATACATCGCATTAAAGCTGGAAGATTTTCCTTTTCAATTGATGACTCAACTCCTTTGAAAATGATTTTATTGACCAACTTGTGCTTTAAATACGGAAAAACTCAGAAAAATTTGTGGCAACTCTAAACCTTTTCCAAAAAATCTGAAAAAATTCTCAAAAAATATTTAACACCATCAAAAAATATATTTTTTTTGTGACACCCTAGACACCCTATGTCCCATTTACCCTGCTACTGGATCTCTTCATAACAGCATTAATCCTTCATTTTAATGGCATTCATTGTTATATTCTGACTTTAACTTAAACACACAAATCCGCTTTTCCACATTATCGTGGTCTGCCATTCATTACCACTTCAAATTTTAAGTTGCCAACATTTCAACTGTTCATTTCAATTCTTACATGCATAAGTAATTAACTTCCTCCTGGTGGCATTTCGCTTTCGTTTAATTAAATAATCTTAACCGTAATGTCGAATTCATGTTCGTACTGCAGTAAAAACAAAATGAATATATTTTCGTAAACATGTAACGAGGACACTTATCACAGTCAACCGGCACAGCAACGAAATCAACTGAATTGCAACGAAACGAAATGAAATGCGATAAATGTAAATAACACAAAACTTAAACAGTTAATGCAACTGCAGTGGCAGTGAATGTGGCTGCGGCCAGGTATGTCTGTTGCACTCAGCCCATGTGATGAAACCACCAATTTCGATTGTCCTCCTTACTCCCCCCCAACGCAATGAGACTAAGTTAACCCGCCCGCCACGCACGTTGTGCATTCGTTCTGGTGTTGTTTATTTTGCGGAGCATTTAACAAAAGTCTCGATAATTAAATGGAATGAAAATAACCGAAAATTATGTTCAAACAAATAAAACGTGAAAATTGAGTAATATTTTTTTAATACCCATACACCCGTACACCGGCGCTCCGCTAGACCAAGCTATGCTGTCGCAAGAGCATCGATTCGAACCGTACATAAGCAAATAAAAATACATACATTTAATCAGAAATAATGCCACATGAATTAACGCTTTTTGCACAACATTCACAAGAGCTTTTATTCGGTCACGATGGCGTATAAACGGAAACATGCAAATAATTACCACAATGGGATAAAAATTGGGAACGCAGTGAAATAAACGATGCCGATACATGTTTGGAAAAAGCGCTGCATTGGTTTCGAGTTGGTCAGTTGGTAATTAATGTCATTTGATTTGTGTTTATTTTTCATATCAAATTGCATGCACATTGAACAATTATAAATATTTAAATAAACAGAAGCACGTACTTGCAATGCCTTAGTACCAAATAGACTGCAATACCTTATTATAAGATATTTTAAATAATTTATTTAAAATTGATACACCATATTTTTGAAAATGATTTCTGATGTCAATAAAATGACAGCTGTTAAATAAAAAGACAGCTGTCAAATAAAGTGATAGCTGTTAAATAAAATGAAAGCTGTAAAATAAAATGACAGCTTTCAAATAAAATGACAGCTGTCAAATAAAATGACGCCTGTCAAATAAAATGACAGCTGTCAAAAAAATGACAGCTGTCAAATAAAATGACAGCTGTCAAATAAAATCATAGCTTTCAAAAAAATTACAGCTGTCGAATAAAATGACAGCTGTCAATAAAATGACAGCTGTTAAATAAAATGACAGCTGTCAAATAAAATGACAGCTGTTAAATAAAATGACAGCTGTTAAATAAAATGACAGCTGTTAAATAAAATGACAGCTGTCAAATAAAATGGCAGCTGTCAAATAAAATGGCAGATGTCAAATAAAATGACAGCTGTCAAATTAAATGACAGCTGTCAAATAAAATGACAGCTGTTAAATAATATGACAGCTGCTAAATAAAATGACAGCTGTTAAATAAAATGACAGCTGCTAAATAAAATGACAGCTGTCAAATAAAATGTCAGCTGCTAAATAAAATGACAGCTGCTAAATAAAATGACAGCTTTCAAAAAAATGACAGCTATTAAATAAAATGACAGCTGTCAAATAAAATGACAGCTGTCAAATTAAATGACAGCTGTCAAATAAAATGACAGCTGTTAAATAATATGACAGCTGCTAAATAAAATGACAGCTGTTAAATAAAATGGCAGATGTCAAATAAAATGACAGCTGTCAAATTAAATGACAGCTGTCAAATAAAATGACAGCTGTTAAATAATATGACAGCTGCTAAATAAAATGACAGCTGTTAAATAAAATGACAGCTGCTAAATAAAATGACAGCTGTCAAATAAAATGTCAGCTGCTAAATAAAATGACAGCTGCTAAATAAAATGACAGCTTTCAAAAAAATGACAGCTATTAAATAAAATGACAGCTGTCAAATAAAATGACGGCTGTTAAATAAAATGAAAGCTTTCAGAAAATGACAGCTGTTAAATAAAATGACGGCTGTTAAATAAAATGACAGCTTTCTTGGATAAGGATGTGATACGGTGTTGATTTGTTCGAGATGCGTACTTTTACCGTTAATGCTTAGAGAAAATTCCGGCACAGAAACCAAAGGGTAACCATTTAATTTACTTCCTGTCCGTAACGATTTTTTGGGCTACCTTCACACCACTTTGTAACTATTGGCGGGATCTAATGATTTTCTACAGAACTTGCACAGAACTTAACTATTAATATCTTTCTCGTCCATTTAAAATGTGGAAAACGGCAACTGAGAAATTTGCTGATGCCCGTGCCAGGATTTGAAATCGTCTTTTGATAGCCAATCCCGTTCTCACTCTCAACTCAAAATTATATTCCTCCCATACATTTGCACTCTAATATGTGCCATATTGATGATGCAAAGAAAGAGAGTATAAAAATTTACGCAATTTTACTAAACGGCCCCAATTCTCTAAAATGGGTGAATAGCAAAAAGAGAATGAAACAAAAACCATAAAAAATGTCTCGGCCATAATGTACAGTTGTGGCCGTTCAACACATTTTTATTGGCTTTTAAGTGGAAGGGTCAAGCAAACGAACGCGTTTAGAATTTTATGTTTAAATTATTGGACAATCTACATATATGTGTGTGTGTGAGAGGGTATGAGGGCATGTGAATATGGATTTGAAAAAAAAGCTATAACCACATTTTATTATAACAATTAAACTTGTATTGCATATTTTTAGGATGTGCTGGACGTTTTTTTTTTGTTTTCATATCGTAAAACTGCGCATTTAAAACGCCGTTCCATACGATTTTCGTTCAAACGATGTGTACAGACTGCGAAGCCATTGAACATTGTCGAATGACCGTAATCTTTTTAAATGAATAATTCTTGTATACATGTATGTGCTCTTACATATGTATATATGTGTATGAAATAATATTGAATTGTGCTCTGGTCCACATAGAAATGACCGCAATAAATATGTTTAATTAAATTATATGAATTCATATTCATTTATTGTCTGTAGTTTGAAAAAGTCTGATATTGACTATTAGCTATGAGTGGGGGAAAACGGCCGCAAAATGTTTATCGCTGATCCAGTTGATTGCTGGATAACAATTGTCTATCATGCGAAATGTTTGAACAAAACAGATGCCGGCCATTTTAAATATTCCCCCAATTTATGTGGGTTGCTTTTTCCAGAATCGAGAAGGAATAGAATGGGTGTAATGATGAACGAGTAAAAGACCAAATTTATGCTTGCCACTGCTAGGCAAACGTCGAGACGAAAGAAAGTCGACATAGTGAAGGCTGGCAGTTGTGGAAGAATTTGTATAGCTCGGCTACGCCATCAACAGAAATAATAATGTCAGCATCGAAATAATGCAAAGGATCGTGCTGGCAAATATATGTTATTTCGGGCTAAACAAACAATTCACGAACAGAGCTCTCTATCGGACTGCAAATATGTTAGCTGAAATTTTTTAAAATTACCATTTTTTTTAGCGTGTAGGCTTTGTGATAAAGCATTATGGGTTCGTGGCCACACTGGGCTTTTTCAAAACAAAAAAAAATTTAAAATTTTTTGAAATTCAATGGAAAAGTGTCCAATCCAACGAAAAACAAAAAAAATATTATTACAAAGATATAGGAAATTCAATAGTATCGTAAGCACGATACGCCTTTATGCTTGACCAAATGAAAAGCCATCTACTGTAACATTTTTCTTTTGGCGCTTACGTGTTCTTCGCGAACTCATTCTGTTCCCACTCTTTCTTTTCTCTCAACATGTGAGCACTTTATTTCGCTCTTTCAGAAAACCACCACCAAATGCTATCTTCACTGCTTGTTGATATTTTGCTTTTCAAAGCATGAGTATAGCATGGATATGCCCTACTGAACATTTGTTCTCGTTCACTCGCTTAGAGCTACGACAAGTATTACACCAATAATTGCTTGCTTAAATCATTGCAAATGGATACCGATAAAGAAGTGTGACAGCTTCTGAAACTTTGCCAGCAATCACAGCAACCACAAAACTTGAAGGCTTTTTTAAAAATTTCTATTTCTGCAAAGAAATAGAAATAAATCAATGATCTCGAACAAAAGAAACAAAAGCTGTATATTTAATAATATTAATTATTAATATTAATTCCATTGTTAAATGGAACATGTATTGCTTCAAAAAATTAACAATAAAATTTTAATATTAACAAGTGGAAAAATAGTAAGTTCGGCCGGGCCGAATCTTATATACCCTCCATCATGGATCCTTAAAAAGTCAATAAATAAGAAAACTAACTGAGTTTTTGGGCCGCTGGTGACCCGATAGTCCCAGAAACCGGATCAAAAAATTTAGGCAAATCATGAAAATAAAGGCATATTTGGGTTCGTGAGTAAATTTCGTTGCACTTCGATACCCATATGCGCATGTTTATCATGGGCCCTTTTTTGGGCCCCAAGGGTCCACGGAACCCATGAGCACGCCCATTTTTGGGATTTTTTCCCCCATCTATAAATTATATAAACTTAGAACAATTTTACCAAAAAAAATCAGATGTAGTGAAAAAAAAAATATTTGAAAAATTTGATTATGGCCGGGATATATTTAGTCCCGTAAAGGGGAACTTTTCCCCTTTGGTCCGATATTGCCCATTCTCGAACTTAACCTGCTTATGGGCAAAAAACATCTTCCTACAAAATTTCAGCTTCTTAGCGTTGGTCGTTCGCACTCTATCGTGATTTCAACAGACAACAGACGGACATCGCTAGAATGTCTTAGAATGTTACAATGACCAATAATATATATATTTTATAGGGTCGCAGATCACTCTTTCGAGGTGTTGCAAACGGAATGACAAACTTAGTATATACTCCATCCTATGATGGAGTGTATGAAAATGTTCATGATTAAAAAAGTTAAAAATTTTCATGGCTAACAAAATTTTTATGTTTAAAAATCTTAAGAGTTTTTATGGATACAAAATTTAACTATTTTCATGGTTACAAAAATTAACAATTTTCATTATTTAAAAATGTTAATGATTAAAAAAGTTAAAAATTTTCATTGTTAAAAAACTTAACAATTTTCATGGTTAACAAAATTGAACAATTTTCATGGTTTAAAAATTTAAAAATTTCCATGGTTAATACATTTTACAATGCATTGTTAAACCAACAATTATTACTTTAATATTATCAATTTTCATGGTTAAAAAATTCAACCATGGAATATGCAGATTAACTATTATTATTGTTCAAAACAAGTCAACAAGAAAATGTTTAAATTAAATCATGTTTATTTATGGTTAAGTTAACCTTAAATACGATTAATTTTTTTCTATGTGTGGTAAGAACATCTAAACCATTTTTCAGCTTTAAATATCGGCAACTTTACTTGTACGACAGTAATCTTCAAGCCATGGTCTATGTTTTTTTTTATTCGGTATAAGCCTATTGGAATACAAGTTATTTCTTGCAAAGTTCACTTCTCCCACTTGCTTCTTATTCGAATGTTGAGTAATCTACATAACTTTGTACTTCTGTACATAGCTGACTTTTTTTTTCATTATATACATTTTTTATAATTGATATCATCTATCCTCTTCCACGGCCCAAAAACACATATTAATTAAATATTCTGCTATTCAAAATTTCATTGGCAATCGTAATTTAATTCCAGCAAATATTCAATGCATTCAGAATGCAAAAGCTGGCCCAATTACTGGCTTTTGCCACCGATAACCAATACCAATTCCAATGAATACATCATATTACTTAATTTGTAAATGGAAATTGCAATATTAAATTGCATAATGTGTAAAATTACATTTATTTCATGCCCACAAAACTTTGGTCATATTCGGAAAATTAAATAAATACAGCTAGAAATTGCAATACATACAAATACGCACACACATAAAGAGTGCTGTAATATCAAATGTGTTTACTAATAATAACATAATGTAAATACCACTTGACCTTTGATAAAAATATTCATTAATTTGAATGACTTTGAGTAGACGTAAATAGAATATTTACCAACTTATGGTAAACTCAAAATGGAATTCGCCCTCCATATCTTGCAACTTCATGTTTTCTCTCTGGTCACAAGCAAATCATTTATTTGAGACCAGCGACAACAAGAATCACTTGGTTCTTGTCATAGTTCAAGATTGTACACAAATAGTTTTTTCGATTTGGATGTAATCCGTGTGAAAAAATGTCTTTTTAATTCGGAGTAGTGGGTACAAAATTGACACCATTTGGCATCACTGTGGATACATTTAACAGTAATGAAAATGTGTTGTAGGGTATGTTGGATACTTAGCAATGAACTGATTGGATTAACTTGGCAAAGCCCAGCATTTATTCTGGTCAACATTCATCGCAAGTGTATATTGACCTCCGAGCTAAACTCAGTGCCACCTGGATAGGTTCCAGGTCGCGACTGGCCTGTAACCCACCTCCAGGAAACAACTACCACTGTAAATACAAATAAAAGCAATAGTGTTGACGACCCCCCGCAAACGTTTTAAGGACCATGAATAATGGATTCACAATAGACATCCAATGAGTTTTCCATCAATCTAACACAATTACTCACCCCTTATTAGAACACAGTGGAAGCACATCTCCCATTTAATGTCGACGGCAACCAACGAGAAAATTTGTTACCAGGTCCTACGGTGCTACGAATTCTTGTAGAGATGGAAGCGGAAATCTGATGACGCATATGCCCAGGATACTGAGACTTTTCCAAAGTTTCAGCAACGAAGAGGCTCTGTGAAAAATACCCTAAAGAAAGAATTTCCCAAAAAAAAAAATTCACAAAAATTCACAAAAATTCTGAAAAATCCCCCAAAACAATTTATGAAATCATAAAAAGGGAAATGCTTAACAAAAAAAATCTAATTTGAGGAGATTTTTCAATAAGCAATATCACCCCAATTTGCATTTATTTTTGGCCTTTTTCATAGAGCCCACGATGATAATGTGGGAGAAGATATACCATTTACAGTCTCGAGAAAGTACAGACAGCTATTCCCCGCCTTGCAAATAACAAGGCCGCAGATGGCGATAGGCTACCGGCCGATCTATTCAAGACTGTTGGTGACACAATTGGTGACAACCGAGATGAAAATGAGTTGCATCTTCATCATCATATGAATGACATTGTCTTCCTTTACTAAATGACAAAGTTCAACCTTTTTCAATAAAACCAGAAATTTGGAAAAAAAAATATCTGTACTTTTTTTTTATAGCCGATTCAAATTTAAAATATTAAATGGCCCACCCTCTATTCAATTCATATTTTAAATTCCTGATCTGCCAACTCCATCAAACCATAAAAAAATACGATTAACGAAATGACAGACATATGAACGAAAACGTCGTATCTGCCAATTCTCTGTTAATTGTCGGAGTTCTCCCCCTTTTTTTGTTCGACGACAAACATCAGCACATTGAATGCTCCCTTCCAATTATTCAAATATGAACTTTTCAATATCAGACATTGCCTAAATTGTTCACCACATTAGATTAACCTTTGTAAGGGAATTTAATATCGCAAAACTTTGATTGCAGAGCAAAACAAAAAAAAAACGAAATAACAATCAGTTCGCTACGAAAATCAATCGAATTTTTTGTGAGCTTTCGCTTTGGTTTTTTTTTTTTTTGGTTAAGACCACAAGACAAATTGATTGGCCGACAAATTGCAGGGTTAACAATATGCAATGTTGCGGTCCAATAATGACATTTATTTCGTTTTTGTAAACGTTTTTGCGCTGTATACTCTTTTAATTGTTATTCATTGTTGAACAATTTGTACTTTCGGTTTTTGTTAATAATTGAATTTTATGTTGCAGCTGCAGAAGAAACCAAAAAAAAAGAAAAAAAAACAACGGAAATAATGCCAATTAGGCCATATTGAAATTGAATGTATAAATTCCCAGAAGAAAATTATCAATTTCTTCTCCTACAAATTGGAATTTGTGGTTTTGGCCCACAATTTCTGTGTGTACGGAAACAGCAGCCCCATGGCTGGATGGACTTCATTAAGAATTCACCAATTTGCAAATTTTCATAAATTCACAAATTGTGGCAATGCATAGTCAGTGAGTAAATAATAAATTGGGGTTTAATAAGGATAGTTAGACAAATGTGGCTCCAATGTGATAATTATTAATGATTAGTCGTAGACCATTGTTGAGAGATATTTGCCGGAGTTTACTTCATCATTTCACTTAAGTTGAGTTGTGTCTGGTGGGGGTTTGAAATTCAATTTGGTTTTAAAGTAATTAGTGGTTAATGTTTGCCTGGTCCCTGCGGTTGTGTGAAATATGAACATGAATTCATAATTCATGTGCCGAAGAATGTGTTTAAACCGTGAAAATGCGAGAAATAAGATGATAAAAACACATATATTGCGAATCTACCGGGAAAATGCCGATAGCTGAAGTTGTAGTTACGCAGGCTAACACACGAGTACTAAATACTGGGGTTTCCAACAAGAAGTGTTGTTTTGGTATTCAAAGAAAAAAATGGATGTTTATTTCATAATACAGAGAAGGGTATGCCGTTAATAATGAAAAACAACATCAGCCAAATGGCCACTACGATCACGCTTACAGGACCATATCCTTTTCAGGAAATTTTCCATAACCAAATCGTAAAGTGGCTGCCCTATATCCTCGATATCCTCACGAATTCTATCTTTGAGGTCTTGAATCGACGCCGGGCTGTTGGCGTAGACCTTATCTTTCATGTGGCCCCAAAGGAAGAAGTCGTCAGATCTCGGTGGCAATTTGTGATCACCTCTTCGAAAGATAACACGTTCCGGAAAATTTTCAGTTTTGCGAACTGTGACTGCAAGATTTTCACCACTTTTGTAGTGAATTTTAATAATTTCAACACGTTGTTCCATTTTTAGTAATGACTTATTATCTACTTGTCAAAGGGATAAAAGCTTCAAAGGTGGTAGCTATCGAAATACTGGGTAATTCAATAACACCACTTACACTACTCAACAAAATGAAAAAAATTTCGTGTACTCCGGATGCGATAATTTTTTCTGTGTAGATAACCTTGACATGAGCTCGAAAAACGCAATAAAAATTTTTTTTTTCGTTTGGTTTTTGTTTTATTTTTTTTTTTTAAATTTTAAAATTTTTTTTTTGGTTAATTTGTTTCGTCCGGCGTAACTCGGGAACCACTAGCCCGATTTAATTGAATTAAATTTTAAAAAAATTAAAATTACAATTCCCTTAATCTGTTCATATATTGTTTTCCTATACAAGCAACAGTTTCCAAGTTAAAAATGAATATATAAAGGAAAAAACTTATTTTTTGCCTAAAGATTTACATTTTTTTTTTTTAAAAAATCCATAAAAAATCCAAAATGAAAAAAAATGTCAAATCTTATTACTTTTACGTAAAGTCACATAACCTATGAGCAAAATGAGACAAAGATCATGAAAATCGATGCACGCGTTTCGCTTTTATTCGCAATTGAGTAAAGGTATGAACAGATTAAGGGAATTGTAATTTTAAATTTTTTAAAATTTAATTCAATTAAATCGGGCTAGTGGTTCCCGAGTTATGCCGGACAAAACAAATTAACCAAAAAATTTTTTTTAAAATTTAAAAAAAAAAAATAAAACAAAAACCAAACGAAAAAAAAATTTTTTATTGCGTTTTTCGAGCTCATGTCAAGGTTATCTACACAGAAAAAATTATCGCATCCCGAGTACATTTTGACTGTTGACTAGTGTTATTGGAGAACCCTGCAGTTACAATTTATGTTTAATTAACCACCTATACGTATGAGTAATGTGCTTTTAAATTAATATTAATCATACGCTCCAAGGAAATGTGAATAAATAAATTTTTAATAATCATTCCTAGGAAGTTTATATGTTGTAGATTGAAATGTGATTTATTGAGATCTTAGGTACATTTTTGTAGTTGATTGTTTCACTGAGCTATGTACCTGAACAAGGGGAAAAGTTAAAAAAAAACAGAATTTTTTAAAGTTTTTTGCGATATTGGCCTTGAAGATGAACTTGTTTGCCTGCAATTTAAACCTTTAGAAATAATCAATGATCTTGAACTCGACTCACAGAAACAAAATTTATATGTTCACAATGTTATGACAAGAGTTACAACTCTGCCTCAGAGAGTAAATAAAAATCCCAAACGATTTGCAAGATATGATTTTGAGAAATTAACATTTTTTTTTGCAAAAACCACACCGAGGCCCCTATTTGTTGGGGGCCCATAAACAAATACGGGATTTTTTGGATCGATTTTATATTTCAATGAAATTACACACAGTGTAATCAAGAGCACGGATCAAGTGCAGTGAGATAACAATCAATGTTGGTTAGTCGGCTCCGGAAACATTTCAGATACGCTCTCATTTTTGTTAAAATCATTTTATCTACCAAAGAATGACATTTGTTAGTACAACAAAAGGGCGGAATTTCATGTTTCAATTGCAAGACCATGTGAAGAATATTACGAAACCTCCTGGGCTGATTGTGAGACCTGCTCGTGAGACCAAGATCATTCGGTGGCCACGAAAAGATCACGGGTAAAGAAAAAGAAAAATCATAGCGTGAGTATAGAACGCAAGAAATAGACAGAAATGAGTATCGTGAAAAGAACGTCGTAGTCATTGATATCAATGGATTTTAAATAGAGAAAGTCAGAGCCATCGCTTTCGCCAATGAATCTGCTGTTTAGATCAGGGTGTTGTTTTCCTACTAGTCCCTGACAATAAGCTAGCAAAGATTGCACTGATCCGTCGTCTTCTTCCTTACGAGATATACCAATTTACCCTATTCCCTTTCATACAATACCTTTGAGAACTGAACAAAAAAAAAAAAAAAATTCTGAAATCATAGCCAGATTTCCTTGGCATTCCTAAAGCTGAAGGATGTGCCCACGACTCAGTACTCAGTACTGAAGTACTTCGATTTGTCGACGAATATTAATCGGAATACTGTAGCTCTTATGGAAGCTTTAGTTAAGCCTGATTACATATTACTGATTTAGTAACAGTTGGTGTGGTAAATATATTGCTTTGAAAATCATACTAATTAATTATCCAAACATATGAGATTCCTGTGTTGGGGTTTGGTTTACATCTCGTCTCATCATCGATGACATTGTAGATTTTAATTAAAATTCGTACATATGGTCACAGACTATTCATCAGCACAGCTTTGTTTTTCCACATTTAGAGACACACCGACACCACAGCCTGTGGTCGGGATATGAAGAGGGAAAACTGGTTACCCTAAAGGGGACAAGAGTAATATCTAAAAGGCTGTCGGCACGCCCTAACAAATTTATACTGGCTGTTAAAAATCGCTTATATATTAATTCACATTATTACACTCTTCCATGTTTAATCATTTGAATCATCGTAATTCAATGAGCGGATGCTGTATGAGAGACTGAATGAGACCGCTGTAAGACAACATATTGCAAGCGATTACTTTGTTGTTCGTTTGGCAATAGTGGGCGGATTATGGGGAATAGTTTGTCGATTGGTGAGATGTGCCGGGTGAAAGATAAAATACGATGCGTAATTCTTATTATCATCATCATTATCACATCAGTCAAACCTTACTCATACATGTGTATTGGTGTGTGTATACAAATATATGGGAATGTGTGTTTGATTCACTTACCGCTGCAAACAGTCTTCACGTCCTGCCATTGCTAATTTAACAATATCCGCAAACACCGGAATTACAACCCAATCATTAGGTTTCATCGGTTGCGTTGCCTTAGTCGCCATTGACGATGATAAAGTATTCGAAACCTTGGCATGTGCAACTGACGTTGATGAGCCGTTAGCGGTGGTGGATGACTGGGGATTAAATGCATTGCATGCCGTTTGCAAATGAGAGGTAGAAGAGTTCGAAATTGTTACAGTCAACGGCTTTTTTGTCCCGCATATTTGTGGAGCCGTGTGCTGCTGTACATTGTCTATGGGTGATGTAATCAATGAACCGGTAGCGACTGGTGCGGCACCCGCAGTCTTTATTAGCGAAGTAGAACCACACGATGGGGAAGCGGCTGTCGTAGCTGTTGTCGATTCATCATGGGAAGCCGCACTTAACACCGTTGACGTTGTTTCCGCTTCGACTTCCGCCGTTGTTGTGGTGGTCGTTGTTGCATCCGTTAATGCCGTTACTGTTGTTGCCGCCGATGATGAGCTTGATAGTATAACTGGATTTGTTGTTGCCATTGCTGCCGCTGCTGTTGGTGATGATAATGATGAAGATGTTAAGTGTGTATCAGTCTTTTGTTGCAAATGCTGCTGCTGCTGCTGTTGCTGGAGTTGATGCTGATAGTGATGATTTTCATTTAAGACAATAGCCTGTTTATGCCACAAATTGCCATGCCCCTCGGCATGACGTTGCATACAGTCCAATTGCTGACATGTTACTTGCAGTTTACTCCACTGTTCAGTGTTAATGAAAGATCATTTCCATTAAACGCGAGTGATGATAGGCAAACAGAGTGCGAGGAAGAGATAGGAAAAGAGAAAAGTGATTAATCAAATATTTGAAGTTTCGATGAATGTACATCAGGGTAATGATGAACATAATGCGTATGAGACCACTTTCAACAATACATTAGGCAGATTATACAGTGTAACGAAACCAAGAACTTTTTAAATGAGAATGGCGAAGTAGATTAAAAAATCCACTTTTCAGAATTTAAGAACACCCAAAAAAAAACTATGCGCAAGAAATGCCCCACCAAAAAAAAATAATAATTTCCCAAAATGACTCAAAAATTTTACAATGAAAAAATGTTCCCCATTTTTTAATTTTGGGTAATTTTTAATTTTTTTTTGGGGCATTTTCACAAAAAAATACTGAATCATATTTTTGGGTGTTTATAATTTTTATGGTTTTTCACATTTTAGGTTAGAAAATCACCCCAAACTTTGGGCGAATCATCATTCTTGAATTTGGGTCATTTTCATGGGGGTCACTGCAGCCAGTATGGATAAAACGATGTGTCCATATTGCCGGGAAGACGTTGAAGATGTTTTGACACTTTATGTGTGAAAGCAAATTACTATTAATGTATAAACGTACAATTAATATTTTTCTCAGTCTTTTTTTTTTTTTTTAAAAAAATACCATTTTCTCCAAATTACGATTTTGCATATGGTAATTTTTCATAAATTGTTTGGGGGATTTTTCAGAACTTTTGGAGACATGTTCATATAAAGCTTTTGTGGGGATTTTTCATTTAATTTGTGGAATTCTTCATTTGGGGCATAAATAATTTTTTTGTGTGGCATTTTACATTTAAAAAAAAAAAAAAATTATCATAAAAAAAATAAAAATGTCCCAAAAAAAAATGAAAAATTCCCCAAAATCAATGCCCTATAACAAATGTCAAAAGAAAAACAAAATTTGTTTCATAATCCCTCGACGGATGTATGAAAAATGCCAAAAAGTTAAGAATGACCCAAATGAAGAATTCCCCAAAATAAATTAAAAAATCCCCACAAAATCCCAATATGAAAATTTTTCCAAAAATGTGGAAAATTCTCCCAAACGATTTATGCTAATTCTTCCAATGCAAAATCCTCCAAATATTATGAAAAATACCCAAAAAAAAAAATCAACATTATAAAACAAAAACATGCTTGACTTCTGTTATGAAAAAAATACAACAAAAAAAAGAAAACTTCTCCAAAAAAAAAATATTAATGTGGAATTTTTTGTATGAAAAATGCCTCAAAAACAAAAAAAAAATAAAAGTTATCATAAAATTATGAAAAACTCCCCAAAACAGAAAATAAATTATACCTTAAAATTATGAAAAACTCCCAAATTTTTTTGTATGAAATTTTTTTTTTGGGGAATTCTTAATTTTTTAGGAATTACTCAAATAATTTATAAAAAAACATTTGAGATGATTTTTTATAAATTATTTGAGTATTTTTTTGGAATTTCTGGGAAATTTTCATGCTTTTTGGGGAATTTTTGGGAACTCTTCAGTTGCAGCATTCTTAATTTTTTAGGGACATTTTTCATATAGTCCAATGTGATCAATATTGAAAAATATTGGTTTTGATGACCTGACCGAATTGTATTAACCCTTCACCATGAAGACCGTTCCCATGGACCATTAGTAGCACACAAATATGTGACATATTCTAAACAATAATTGCCTCAGAGTGCGCTTCGAAACTCAAACTTTCTGGCAAATAGTTCGTAGAATTTGATCCCTCATATTCATAATCTTGAATGTGTGATAAAAAGTGCTTTCGGCACTTGCTTACACTTTATTTTTCCCAATATCCACTTAGTTCGAAACAAATGGTTGGGGGGATGTTAATCAACGTCAGTGCGAAATGTAAATTTACGATGATATAAAAGCAAACTCATACACAGCAAGGACAACCTTGCAAATTGCAAGCAATCCCCAAAACTAAAGTAAACTTTGCTCATACGCTTTCAACTGGGATGAGTTGCCGTCGCATAATCATCGACCTTGCCAGTTGCCAGTCAAGAACGTGCGTCGAGATACGTGAGTGAGCTCAAATCAATAGGAGTTGCTCCTGCTGAGTCTTCATTAACGTATTTATGCGTCTGGCTTTCCGGCTCGTCATCATAACGCCATAAATCTTGAGATTGACATTTATGAAAACAAAAAACAACTTGGGCGTTTTTGGTTTGTTGGTTCACACACAAGACAAAGACGCATCGAAGGACACAAACAGAATGATGAAAGAATGACATTGATATCCCCACCGTTGGAGGGGTATGCGAGTGGGGCCACACTGTGTGGCAATAACGGTCGTGTTGATTACTCTGCGATTTCATGCTACTCGCGCAAGTTGCCACGCACTCTCTCCTCCTCGGGGATGTTGGTGCTCTGAAGTGGGCGTGGGCGTTATAAGGTGAGCCGGTAATTTATGGTGCCATTTATTGCGGCGTCTGTAGTGTATGGTTGTCATTGTTGTGTTATGTTGGTAGGCCATGGTTTTCATGGCATGTTTGCTTTTTCATCGGATCCATTGAAAAGGCCACGAACAAAAGTAATTGAATGAATTGTGATTTTCTGCTCACCCATGCCGGGTGAGAATATTTCACCATCTTTCTTGGCCTCGATTGTTGTGGTGGTTCGAAAAAAAAAATCACAAATCGTTTGTTATCAAATACAAATCAATTCGTAATTTAGAAAATTGTATTTTTGTGGTGAAATATTGCAAGCGTCACGTGATTTAGACATGGGTGATTAATGGCCCGCCATCTGATGTCATAAAACGTGTTGAAAGTAATGCCAAAATACAAAAGAAATTGGCAGTCACAGCCGAAGGGTTGTTTGGCCACAGCAAATTGATGATGGCAAAATATTTTCTAAAAGATTTTTTTGTTCTCGCTTGAATGGATTAGGGACAAGTCAAAACATTTAAATTGATTTTAATTACTTTTTGCGGGAGTGTTTTTGGACACCAGCTGAGAATCTCAAGTAGTTTTGAGAGAGGTGGTGGATAAGGGGGGAAGATTCTGACCTCGGGGTTGCTACAAACAAACTATATTTGGATGACATATTGGTTGACGTCACAATAAAGCTAAAAAACAAAGTATATAATAAAAAAATTATTATAATGACTGTAAAATTCGAAAAATCAAATTGAATTTTTTGAAATTACAAAATCGGAAAAATTTTGACATTTTTAATATGAAAAAAACTAAAATTTTATGAAAAAACTAAAAATATAAACAATTGCGTCAAAATGTGTATAGAAGCAATCGAACAACAAAAATTAGAAAAATATTTCCCTCCCTGAAATTGAAAAATACAAAAAATACGGAACTTAATCATCCCAAACTTCATCATTAAACCTGGGTAATTTTCATGGGTTCACTGCAGCCAATAGGGATAAAACGATTTGTACATATTGCCATGGGAAGACGTTAAAGATGTTTTGACACTTTATGTGTAATAGCAAATTACTATTAATGTATAAACGTAAAATTAATATTTTTCTCAGTTTTTTTTTTTTTTTTTTTTTTTTGTTAAAAAATACCATTTTTCCAAATTACGAAAACTTATTGTTGTTTTTTTATGATATTTTTCATAATATTTGGGCGATTTTGCATATGGTCATTTTTCATAAATTGTTTGGGGGACTTTTCAGAACTTTTGGAGACATGTTCATAGTAAGATTTTGTGGGGATTTTTCATTTATTTTGTGGAATTCTTCATTTGGGGTATAAATAATTTTTTTTGTGTGGCATTTTACATTTGAGGTATTTTTTAAGAAAAAAAAAAGAATTTTTATCATAAAAAAATTAAAAATGTCCCAAAAAAAAATGAAGAATTCCCCAAAATCAATGCACTATGGAAAATGTCAAAAGAAAAACAAAATTTGTTTTATAATCCCGCGACGGATCTATGAAAAATGCCAAAAAGTTAAGAATGTCCCAAATGAAGAATTCCCCAAAATAAATTAACAAAGGTTTACTAGATGAAAAGTTACAGATTTTTGGACAATGGTATTGGATACTGGACCACTGTGCCAACACTTTCAATAACCACGAGGAATACGGCAGTAACTCGATGACAAAAGCTGTAATCTACCATCTAAATCGCAGGCAGTGTTCGATTCGGCGTGGAGTCAACCGAGAGTAGCAGAGGTGTTAGGTAGCCCTCATCTTCTCAACAGGAGGGAGTGTTCGCACACACAGTGAATTTCTGTATTGACTCCTCAGACATTCTGAGGTTACTTAGTTGGTTTACAGAGTTTACTTGGTTTGCTAGGTGGACGTCGTGCTCACATCATGTGCAATGGTGCGTCTAGGTTCAGGTGAAAATCTTGTAAAACTTAGGCGTATTCTACCAGTGCTTCTTAATGGACACTTAAGAAAGCAAATGAATCGGAGGCGGATATTTTCAGCTGTTTGAAGCATTGGGTCAATCAGGATACCCTGTTATCGTCGCCCAAAAATGTGTCCTAAGTTTCGTGGTTTTGGTCGCCTTTCTTGAGTCAATTTGCTGTCGCAATAAAGGTTTCCAGTGTAACGATATCGACATTGAAGAGACATGTTAAGTCTTTTACAATTTGTGGACCAACAAATTTCCGCCTGAAGCTTACAAGAGCCGAGCAATGACAAAGAAGGCGTTCGGTTGTCTCCCCCTCCTCTTCATCGTTATTACCACAGAAGGCGTTGTATGGGACACACAGTGTCCGAGCGTGTGGGGCCAATAGTATTTTTGTTATACTTGAATGACCACTTATTTCATTCACCCATCAAAGTAAGCTTTTAATATTATTGCAAAAATAATTACAGAAAAATTGCGTAATTACTATTTTTGCATTATATTAAAAGCGTGTTGTACTCGAATGCAAGACAAATGATCAGCGGTTTGTTGTCATTTTTATTCGTACTCAAGTCATGCCAAGTTTCCCCCTGACTTCTATTTACACTAATTTTGTCCACTTTGTTGTCTCAAATTGTGTATGTTTTGCCAACAAATTCATTTTGGAGTGCAACACCTTTTCTCCTACACTAGTGATTGAAATTGTTGAACATTATTTAAACCGCTTGAAGCATTTAATTCCATTCAACCCTCACACAACTAAGAGTCTCCCAAACTATTCTTCAGCAAACACTTTTATTAATGTAAGTGCAATTTTAGTATTTTTTATTAAAAAATTCTTTCATTCATTACCTCGTTCCGAACATGCTTTTCATGTGAAGGGTGGATGTCTTGAGAAGCCACTCAAATGGGGAGGCAAAGAAAAAGATGCCATTAAAGCACCACCGCAACGATGACGACGACGACGACGACACTTTTGTGACACTTTCCTTTATTGAGAAAACATGCATTACACAAGGACCCTTATAGTCGTACTCACGCACACAACGTTAGAAACAACTCGACATGACTTTCTAATGCCACCGTTTCCGTTTGGCAGGACTTTAGCCAGTGCACCGGGCACCACAACCCTGGTCTGGATAATCAAGCATCAAGATGTTGAGGATGGCGATGAATATCTTGTTTGGATATTTCACTTGTAATTTCATCGTGTTTCCGTTCACTTTGTTATCATCGTTTGTGTTGGCGTTGTTGTTTTCCGCTTTTCTGCTGTCTTCCACTTCCTCTCCCTGTGCTTTTATTGATGCACTTTCCAGAAATGGTTTTATGACCGGATATTTACCAAGCACCAGCATTATCTATCTCTGGATTTGTCTAATTCTACTTTCCTCCTTTTTGTCGTTGTTCCTCTTTAGTTGCTGGCGCGGCGGAGGTATGATGAGGAAAAGTTTGCGAATTATTTTATTTTATTTTTTGTTCTATGGAATTTTGGAGAACATGTCAGATGTGGGAATTATTTATAAAGTATTAGGAAAATTTCACCAAAACAAAAAATCGACACGGGGATATGTGGACAATATCAATAACACAGCTTGTTAGAGGGCCGAAAAAGGGTGACCTTACCAAATGTAAGATTGAAATCGTCAGGGCCAGAGGCGTGTTGGATGTCCAGCCCAATCATGGACAATACAGATTGCCGTAAAACTATTAAAACTGATGGAGGTTATTCGATTTTATTCGCAATTTAGTGAAGGCATCTCATATTACCAATAATTGTAAATACTCTCTTAGTCTTAAAGTCGCAGGCATTTAAGATGAAAAATATTGTTAATGGTCCTAGCAGGATGCAAACAACAAAATGGGCTGCCACATAATTTACATTTTAAAATGAAACCCGAACTCGCCTATAGAATTTAGAGTGACTTCCATTTGCTGGAAACCCATTTTTCCCCTCCAAAAGGAACCTGCGATTCTATTAAACGATTTTGAATAAGGAATTGACATATTTGTGTTTCAAATGAAAAATGAAACTAAAATGTCCTTGCTTATAAAAACCTCATACTTCCCTCGATTTTCCCCATCTCTCCCTCTCTCTCTCTCGCGCTGTCTAAATCCCTAAACTAACAACTGTCCTTTGCTAAGGTTTCCTTTTGTCACTCAAATGGCATATCATCCTCACGAGAATGGCCTGCGGCCATTTCGTTGACATTTCTTCTATGCTTAATTCATGATTACGTTTAAAAGTACTCGCATAACATGCAACATGACCATAAATACGAGAATCCAACTTCCAACTCCGTTCGCAGTGACCTTTATTGACTGACTGGCCACTGATTTATGTGCATATTAAGTAAATGATACTCGGCGTATTGAAAGAGCAGACAAAATGCCAGCCAACGAATGACCGGGAACCCTGTGCGATGGTTTGCCAGAGCTGGACAGATCGGACTGTGATATATGCACTAGGGTGAAGTGAAAACATGCTTTTTTCTTAATTTGAAAAAGTTAACCTCGGAAAGAGATGTAGTCTGGGGTCCTAATAAGGGGAAAAATAAAGAAAACTTTTCAAAAAGCTATTAATTTCGATATTGATGACTATACTCATGCCTAAGGCCAACTAAAGATACACATCAAAATGCACTTTTCTCGTTATTATTTCATGTTGATGACTTTTTGTAATGGCTTTAAAAAGAAGAATTGAAGGGGTGAACTGTGATAAATGTAATGCCAATCTTCAGGAAATAGCAGAAGATTAAAGCGTGAACTCGGATAAATGTATTGCCGAACTTCGGGAAATGGCAGTACCGTATACAAACAGCGTGTTACAAAAAATAGATTTTTTTTCTGTCCTATGAACCAAATGCACATATTCGGAAAGAGGGGAAAAAATAAAAATACACGTGTTTCGGCGATTTTCATGTACACGTGGAGTTCAGACTCGTGGAAATGTCTGTATCACGTCAATATTTTTAAAAAATAGATTTTTATCAATTCTCAGATTTTCCCCAATTTTTATTATTTTCGAAAAAAAAAATATTTTTTTCACTTTTCTTAGCATAACTTGAAGAGACTCCAAATTTTTAAACTACTTAAGCGTTACGGAAAAAAAATGTTTTTTGAACTGAAACCTTAAAAAAACGATAACCATTTAAAAAAAAAATTTAGGAAAAGGGGACCGTACATTAGGGTGGAGTGAAATTCAAAAAAAAAAGTTAACCTCGGAAAGAGATGTAGTCTGGGGTCCTAATGAGGGGAAAAATAAAGAAAACAATTTTAAAAAAATTTTAGGGGTCGCGCCTCTCCCTCGAAATTTGGAAATTATCGCTATTTTGGCGTTGATTTTAGTAAAATCCTAAAAAGTTGTATGTCAATAAATGTTTGCAATAGCGTAAACAATGAAATAAGGGCATGAAAAAATTTAAGAAAATTTTTCTCATTGTTCAAAAATTTCAAAAAGTAAAATAAGTCAAATCGTCCCTTCTTCAGAAAATTGACTGAACAATGAAATCGCCACCAAAGCTACAAATATTAGTCGATTTCGAATAAGTTAAGTCGTTAATTTTTAGGATTTTTCTAAAATCAACGCCAAAATAGCGATAATTTCCAAATTTCGAGGGAGTGGCGCGACCCCTAAACATTTTTTAAAATTGTTTTCTTTATTTTTCCCCTCATTAGGACCCCAGACTACATCTCTTTCCGAGGTTAACTTTTTCAAATTAAAAAAAAGCATGTTTTCACTCCACCCTACCGTACATGCTGACGCTTGACACTACGTGGACAGACGCTCGGAGCCGGCTTTAAACAGTAGGACCCGGCCAGGGATTATAAAAATTATGTCGTACACAGCTCATTGATTCGAGAGAAGTTCCCCGCCTGTTCCTTAATGAAATGTTAAGGGGAATAAGTAAGTTAGATAGAAAAAGGCGGCTGAAACATTTAAGACTTTTCTACCAGAGGATACGATCTCGGGTTTGCTGTGTGATAGTCTAAGAGACTGCCTATCACACCAAGACAGCCATGGAAATTAAACAACATAGAGTTTCTACCATGAGTTTCTTGATTTTAGCAGAAGTTTTGTTTGTCAGAGTGTGAGCTACAAGCAAAGCGTAGCGATACTAGTTTCTGCTACACTCTGTCAGAGTGAGAGCGGGACGAGTGTATGCGACAAAGCAGGCTGTGTAATGATTTCCGAGTTCAAATTAGACATTCAATGTATTTTTTTGACGTTACATACACAATGGCTATGAGAAATACACTACTAAAACTAATAAAAAAATTATATTATGAATGTAATAAATATGAATAAAAAAAAATATTTTATTTTATTTATTTTTATTCTTAGAATGTGTTTGCAGACGTATCAGCAAGAAACTAAATTGTGTTCCAACTTAAAGGAGAAGAGAAGTCCATCAGTCGACTAAAGCGCTTTGGTACTGAAAAAACTGTCCATTTGTCCAGTGCACTGAACATCTTAGAGAATCATATCCCATACAAAACCTCGATTCTCTTGAGAGATATATATTTCTCAGCACAAAACTAAAAAGACATTCCTTCATTATGGCAATGGTATCTCTTTAAAATAAGTTCACTAAAAATACTTCCAGAGATTTCAAGCATTAACACAATCACATCATATCCTGCCATCAATGCAATCGAGATGCGAGCAACCACCATTCACCCACTTTCATCTGAAGAACACACATTTATCGTAAGGTAGTTATCTTTAATACGTGTCACGGCGTTAAGGATAGAAAGGCATTGCAGCCATTCCGCACTGTATTCCCTGCTGAATAAAACATGACATGTCAGAGCTAGAGGTAATTCTACAACAAGATGTTTTACATTTATGGCAAAGAGGAAAAAGTGAAAAATGTTACAGGATAAAGAAAACAAAACGAAAAAGGAAAAAAAATTGATGTAAAATTCTAATGATATTCTTAAGTTGAATATTCATTTAAAGCATTTTGTTTTTGGTTCGTTGCTGCTGCTGCCACATACTTTCAAAGTAGTGTGTAATGCGACTGAGAGCAATTAGAAAAATCCATTAGCAAGAAAAGTGTGTTTTCCCTTAAAATAGAAGAGGGTGTGTGATTTTGTTTCTTGTAGGGTTTTTCATCACCATTTCTCATAAAAAATAGCTGCAAAACTCACTTTGAGCAGCTGTTGTGATGTACACTTATATATCATATTTTTTGTTCATCTTGTTCGCATTTTTTGCAGCTGCAAGTTCCATCCTCAGCACTTTATCACCATTTGCTGTAGTCCTCCACAGTAACATGACAAAAATCACAAGGAAAGTGCAGCAAGATAGCATAAGAAATCGATTACAAATAGTTTGCCATAAATCATAGAAATGGAAATGCACCATATAATGTTGTTTCGGTATGGACGAGGATTTTGCGGAGGTCTGCCCTTCAAACACGCTGGCAACTGATGTTTTTCTACCCACCGCCCCCACACGAATGGCAAAGCTGAGGCTGCAGAGAGCTGAAGCTGTTTCACAGCATTGCAGTGACTATTAATTCATTCGATTTGGTTTTTCTTTCCAGTATTTGATTTAGAACAGGAACTGCACAGCAATGCAATGCAATGATGATAAAAGGCTTTATGTTGTAAATTTATTGGCTGAATGATATGGAAAATGTTGAATTGTGCAAAACCAAAAACCATGTAAAGTTCGGGCGGTCCGAGTTTTCTATGAACGTAATACCATGATCACATGATCGGCAATCCTATAAATCTCTGGGTAAGTAATATCGCCTATGACAATTTTCTGATAGATAATTTCACAAAGCTAGAATTGTATTAAGATTATTCCAATATTATGACTTATATAAAGGAGCCACTACGGATATAGTTCTTTTTGTGCCAGCAGAAAATATATTAAATGCAATTATAATTCCTCGAATAGTTCAGATGATGTTAGCTGTCGAAATTGTTAGTGGTGTCACGCCTCATTTAGCTGGTCATGACCTTGTCTACGACAAATTTCTGACTGTTAATTCTGCACTGTCAGCGATCGGTCCATTATATAGGTCGATGTAATGTTTTATGCAATGAGCGATCCATCGCTCTTTTATTCCCAGAATGCGAATGCAAACGTATACGGAATCAGCAAGAAACCCAATGTTTTTTCCATATCTTAAAAAAGTATGGTGATGTTTCCAAAAACATTCTTTTCGAACTTTTTTTTTTAGTTACATAAGGGAATTTTTCCCCGTTGGGCCTGTATCTCACATATAGCTAGATGGGCGGAATTTTACATTTAACAAGAATTAATTATATACACTAGGAAAAAATTTTAAAAAAATGTTTGCATGCAATCACAGATATGTTTAGGGACAGACTCAAGCATATCGTCAAAATGCCAAGAACATGTTCTTACATATTTCTCACTAGACAAGCATATGATTTCGCAATATGCAAAAATTGTGTCCCAAATAATTATGTGTTTGTCTCCAAACATAATAAGCTTGCACATATAGACGCAAGAGCTATTTTTCTGAAACTCGCTTTTTAATGAAAGTCAATAGAAAATTGTCCCAATAAAATAATAATTTATAATTACAAATTTACATCAAATTCAATTGTATCGCAAACACGACACGCCTTTATGCTTGAGCATGTTATGTTTGAAGACACACACATAATTATTTGGGACACAATTTTTGGATATTCGTATTTTTCCTCTGCCTCTATACTCTTTAAGAGAGTAACAATAACGGAGAGAATAATATATATAGATATAGGGAAATTCACAAACTGGACAAATTAATAAAATGTAAAACAGAATTGTTTATGGACATACATACATATAATCCACAAACAAGTTAATGTTGTGGTACGATAAGGGCAAATATATGTATGTTTGATGCATAATTTTTTTGCCGAAATTTTTTAAAATGTCCTTTTTTCAGCGTGTACTCCTGTATGTCGAGTTGGCAATATTGAGAGATGATTGAGTTATGGAACGCCATGGTCAAAGTAAGATTATTCGGAGCCTCTGCGTCCATTGTAGAGTTCTCTCCACAGATTTACATCCTCATTAGTTCTTTCCTGAGAGAGTCTTCTCCACATAACGGACATTCCACTAGGGATAAGAGGAACTTCTCTCAAATCAGTGAGCAGTGTAGTGTTTCATATAAACACAACCTACCACAATAACAGACAATCCATCTTTTCCTCATATTAGTTAACTAGTAAGTTGTAATGCGCCTATGGCGCCCGTTGAAATATGGGAAAAAAATTTTGTTGAAAAAAAAAAAATATTGTGGAAAAAAAAGAAATTTGTTGAAAGAAAAAAAATTTTGTTGAAAAAAAAATTTTTCTTGAAAAAAACAATTTTTTTCCTGAAAAAAAAATTTTGTTCAACAAAAAAAAAATTTGTCGAAAAAACAATTTGGAAAAAAAAATTTTCGTAAAAAAAAAATTTTGGTAGAAAAAAATTTGGGGAAAACACAATTTCTGTACAAAAAAAAATATTATTTTTTTTATTATTTATTATCTTAATATATATTTACCCTCGACACTGATTCACTGATTCAATGATTCACTGACACTGTCACGCAGTACTTAGGAATTTAAATAGGCATTCTATAATTTTCTATAAATAATAATAATAAAAAAAATAATATTTTTTTTTTTTTACAGAAATTGTGTTTTCCCCAAATTTTTTTTTCCCCAAATTTTTTTTTTACAAAATTTTTTTTTTTAAAATTTTTTTTTTACAAAACATGCACTGTCAGCGATCGGTCCATTATATAGGTCGATGTAATGTTTTATGCAATGAGCGATCCATCGCTCTTTTATTCCCAGAATGCGAATGCAAACGTATACGGAATCAGCAAGAAACCCAATGTTTTTTCCATATCTTAAAAAAGTATGGTGATGTTTCCAAAAACTTTCTTTTCGAACTTTTTTTTTTAGTTACATAAGGGAATTTTTCCCCGTTGGGCCTGTATCTCACATATAGCTAGATGGGCGGAATTTTACATTTAACAAGAATTAATTATATACACTAGGAAAAAATTTTAAAAAAATGTTTGCATGCAATCACAGATATGTTTAGGGACAGACTCAAGCATATCGTCAAAATGCCAAGAACATGTTCTTACATATTTCTCACTAGACAAGCATATGATTTCGCAATATGCAAAAATTGTGTCCCAAATAATTATGTGTTTGTCTCCAAACATAATAAGCTTGCACATATAGACGCAAGAGCTATTTTTCTGAAACTCGCTTTTTAATGAAAGTCAATAGAAAATTGTCCCAATAAAATAATAATTTATAATTACAAATTTACATCAAATTCAATTGTATCGCAAACACGACACGCCTTTATGCTTGAGCATGTTATGTTTGAAGACACACACATAATTATTTGGGACACAATTTTTGGATATTCGTATTTTTCCTCTGCCTCTATACTCTTTAAGAGAGTAACAATAACGGAGAGAATAATATATATAGATATAGGGAAATTCACAAACTGGACAAATTAATAAAATGTAAAACAGAATTGTTTATGGACATACATACATATAATCCACAAACAAGTTAATGTTGTGGTACGATAAGGGCAAATATATGTATGTTTGATGCATAATTTTTTTGCCGAAATTTTTTAAAATGTCCTTTTTTCAGCGTGTACTCCTGTATGTCGAGTTGGCAATATTGAGAGATGATTGAGTTATGGAACGCCATGGTCAAAGTAAGATTATTCGGAGCCTCTGCGTCCATTGTAGAGTTCTCTCCACAGATTTACATCCTCATTAGTTCTTTCCTGAGAGAGTCTTCTCCACATAACGGACATTCCACTAGGGATAAGAGGAACTTCTCTCAAATCAGTGAGCAGTGTAGTGTTTCATATAAACACAACCTACCACAATAACAGACAATCCATCTTTTCCTCATATTAGTTAACTAGTAAGTTGTAATGCGCCTATGGCGCCCGTTGAAATATGGGAAAAAAATTTTGTTGAAAAAAAAAAAATATTGTGGAAAAAAAAGAAATTTGTTGAAAGAAAAAAAATTTTGTTGAAAAAAAAATTTTTCTTGAAAAAAACAATTTTTTTCCTGAAAAAAAAATTTTGTTCAACAAAAAAAAATTTGTCGAAAAAACAATTTGGAAAAAAAAATTTTCGTAAAAAAAAAAATTTGGAAAAAAAAAATTTTGGTAGAAAAAAATTTGGGGAAAACACAATTTCTGTACAAAAAAAAATATTATTTTTTTTATTATTTATTATCTTAATATATATTTACCCTCGACACTGATTCACTGATTCAATGATTCACTGACACTGTCACGCAGTACTTAGGAATTTAAATAGGCATTCTATAATTTTCTATAAATAATAATAATAAAAAAAATAATATTTTTTTTTTTTTACAGAAATTGTGTTTTCCCCAAATTTTTTTTTCCCCAAATTTTTTTTTTACAAAATTTTTTTTTTTAAAATTTTTTTTTTACTAAACATTTTTTTTTTACAAAATTTTTTTTTCAACAAAAATTTTTTTTTACATTTTTTTTTTAAAAAATTTTTTTTTCCAACATTTTGTTTTTCAACCAAAATTTTTTTTTACAACAAAATTTTTTTTTTCCACAAATTTTTTTTTTTCAAGAAAATTTTGTTTTTTTTTTTTTGTTTTTCAACAAAATTTTTTTTTTTCAAGAACATTTTTTTTTTTTCAACAAAAATTTTTTTTTAAATAAAATTTTTTTTTTCAAGTAAAAAATTTTTTTTCAACAAAATTTAAATTCCTACGTACTGCGTGTCAGAGTCAGTGAATCAGTGTATCAGTGAATCAGGGAATCAGTGAATCAGTGTCGAGGGTAAATATATATTAAGATGTGGTATCAAAATATATGTATATGAACTTCTTAGTCATGCGTTTTCCATTTTAGTTTCAAAACAAGTGACAAACTGAAAAGCATATGTTATTTATCCACTCTACTCAATTAAAAGTAACTATTATTATACAATTTCTAGTCAAAAATATTGTCCCTGAAAAACCACTTCTTATTTATATTCAATATTTCAGGCATCCAAATATTTTCCCATCCTAGTGAAAGCACTTTAAAGATCAAATTTCACAGTCGCCAGTGGGTGGTCGGTATACAGATGTATCTTTAAATCGCCAATTCCTTTACAGTTTTGGTTGTTACATGGGTATGTGCTATATTTTTGTTGTTTTTTTTTGTTGTTGCAGTTTGCACACTTGTGGCCAAAGTTCAACATCCCTTCAACATTATGACTTATGACCGCAACCGCTTTTTTATGGGTGTGTGTGTGTGTGGGGCGCATATTTATGTTGGCCACAGCCATGGCACCGCCATACATTCTCGTTTATTTGCATGTCGCAATTTATCATGTTACGTGTTTGGGGGCAAGGAAGCGGAAAAAAATATGTCGATGACGACTTATAAGCCAAAACACATGAAAATGGAATATAAAAAAGGGAATGTTTCTTTGGCAATGTACGTATGTCTCGCAAAAAAACCGAAGAATGTTGAAAAATACAGATTTAAGAAAGATGTATGTTTGTGGAGATAAAGAAAGTCTGTGGTTTCAATATTCAAATATTAGCATGGCAAGAACAGTGAACATTTCCAGTGAAGCGAAATGAAGAAAATGATTCAGGTTAAAGTGTCTGCTATACTTCGCGGGATTGGCAATAAGATCAATTGTAAAGAATATTTTGACTAATAAAATTGAAAAAAAAAAACACGAAAAAAGCTTGTGACTCCGCAAAGTGTTGAGAATTCTCTTTGTTTCGGCAAATTTTGTGGAGCCAGACATTTAAGATATTGAAAAACGCCTTTTTTAATTGTTTACACACAAATAAATCGCGTGATTGTATCAAATAAAACTTATTTGCTGCGAAACAAAGTTTATTTGTGTGTAAATATAACTCATTTGCTATTATTATTAAGTATTTAAGCAGAAACGTGAGCGTGTTATGGAAAAATAGACAACAAACTTATTACATTCAACAAAAAGTACAATATTTGAGTGCGAATAAATGTGTATTTGCAGCTGTTTTCGTATTTTTTTTGCCGCTACGCTCTTTAATATCAATTGCTGAGAGAATACGATGAATTGATATATGATGAATTTCATTTAAAAATCGAGATAAAACTGAAATTTTGAACCCGACCCTCTCTCTATATATAGAGATTCACAAATTTAAAAAAAAAACTAAAATGCGACACAAATCTATATATATATCTTAATATATATTTACCCTCGACACTGATTCACTGACTCTGTCACGCAGTACGTAGGAATTTAAATAGGCATTCTATAATTCTATAAATAATAATAATAAAAAAAATAATATTCTTTTTTTGTACAGAAATTGTGTTTTCCCCAATTTTTTTTTTTCCAAATTTTTTTTTTCCATAATTTTTTTTTTACAAATTTTTTTTTTTACAAATTTTTTTTTTTACAAAATTTTTTTTTTTACAAAATTTTTTTTTTTACAAATTTTTTTTTTTTACAAATTTTATTTTTTACAAATTTTTTTTTTTTTACAAAATTTTTTTTTTCAAGAAAAATTTTTTTTTTCTACAAAAATTTTTTTTTGAAAAAAAAATTTTTTTTTTCAAGAATTTTTTTTTTTTTTCAACAAAATTTTTTTTTTTTCAACAAAATTTTTTTTCCATATTTCAACGGGCGCCATAGGCGCATTACAACTTACTAGTAAATTATATTTCCTGTATATGAAAATGTTTTAAATTAACATTTTAAATTAACACATATTTCAACGGGCGCCATAGGTGCATTACAACTTACTAGTATATAGATATTTGATGTTTATAATCTACAAACATGTTAATGTTTGTGGTATGGAAAAATATATATGTGTTTAATGCAAATTTGTTAGCTGAAATTTGTTAAAATGACCTTTTTTTTTCAGATTGGATATAAACTCTATTGTGATCGCAATTAAACGTATCTCCAGACGTCTCACCGACCTCCATGTGGTGGTTCCCTAACAGTGGTGTTTTGGGGGCAACCGCCATACAACATTTCCTACCAATCTAATTGTGCTGATAACCGCATTACAGATATTACAATACACAATTAATGTCATCCCATTTCCCTGCTGCCTCCGTGACCCGGTTAACATCGGCACAACTGTGTTATTTGAAAACTAATTTCAAAATGTTGTCTTCTAAAGTTTTCTCATCAGTTGTAGGACTAGAGTTTTACATCGAAATGCCAGCGCTACGTTGCATAATAATGCGCCATCATTCACGATTTAATTGTTTCACAATTTATTTGCTTTGCAATTTGAAAACAATGCATTCAAACTTTGTAACGCTCGTAAAACTTTATTGTCTCTGGATATTTGAAGTTCATTTGTTTGCTGGTTCGCGGCTGGATTCGGTTCGGTTAGTTTGTTGTTGGTTAGTTTATCTAACGGATTTCTAGCACTTGATTGTGGTCAGCGGCACCATACGATACCAACGACCATCGATGATGAGTGGAAGTGTCGGAGCTGATGCAACATTGCAGCATATAAACGACATACTAAATTTTAACTTGTATGTGGTGCGGGAAAATCCATTTTACTAATTGCAAACTTTTAATTAAATCGGGTAAAATGAAAATATGGGTTGTGGGTGGCGGCAACAACGTCACTGTCACTGCCAACATCAAAACATTAAAAACAACGAAAGTGGTTTACAAGCGAAACACATTACACGCCGCCATGGGTACGTGGCCAGCGAGTATTTATTTGAAAATCTACTCATGATTATATTCATGAGAAGCTGGGTGGCGCAAAGTTGGCTTGAAAGCGACAGAATGCCGTGGCCATTGTTTTGCGTTGCATGACTTTGTGGCTGTAAGACCAGCCAGTCGGCGATGATCTGAAAATAAACAATGCAGCGACAACGGCAACGGGTCCCTTTCGGCACATGCAAATGCATAAAAGGGCATTGAGAATCTACTAGAGGAACTTGCAAGTGAAACACCTGCCTGGGTGCATATGTATGAGGCATATGAAAGGGTGTCCCAAAAACTATGCACGATTTGTGTTAAATGAAAAATAAAGAGACATGGAGCACGGCGAAAATACGTTAAAAAAACCCCAAATGAAAAATTCCCAAAAAAAAATGAAGAATACCCCAAAATAAATAAAAATTCCCCCAAAAAGCCCAATATGAAAATTTTCCCAAAAAATCTGAAAAAATTACTGAATGCAAAATAAACCAAATATTATTAAAAATACCCCAAAAACGCAACAATAGATTTTCGTAATTTCAAAAAAGTGTTTTTTTCAACAAAAAAAAAATTAAAAGTACGAAGAATCGCCCCAACCAAAAGTGAAAAATTCATATACAGGGTTCTTCAACAAGAGATATGATTTTGGTATTCAAAGAAAAATTAAATTTTTTGAGATAAATGATCGGAAGTTTTTATTTCATAATAAAAATTAATTATGAAAAACAATATCAGCCAAATGGCCACCACGACCACGGGCATATCTTTTCATGAAATTTTCATAAAATCGCAAAGTAGCTGCCCTATGTCCTCGATAGCCTCACGAATTCTATCTTTGAGGTCTTGTATCAACGCTGGGCTGTTACAGTAGACCTTATCTTTCACGTGGCCAAAAAGGAAGAAGTCGCCGGGTGTTAAATCACAAGATCTCGGTGGCCCATTGTGATCACCTCTTCGAGAGATAACACAGCCCGGAAACTTTTTAGTTTTGCAAGATTTCGCTTGCATGATTTCTTTGCTTCATGTTGTGATCCACTTTAAATAGAAACGAATTTTTTAGAACTATACGCGTCTCGGTTAAAAATTCCCTTCTATGAATCAAATTCCTTGCAGAGGACATTTCCAATTTGATCACCCTTTACACACATAAATTCCATAGTTTATTACAATAAACAATTTGGCCCCAGTCTCGTAGACCAAACACTGTATGTGTGTGTTTGTTTTGGTTCTGACGGAGATGCTGCTGGTGATGGCGACGACATTGGTTCCCATTGAAAAGTCATGAGTTTTTAAGCTACTTTGCATGTGCGGCGTTCAACGACATGCCACACTGTGGATCATTTAGGGTAAAGCTAGGCGGAAAAAAAATCAATGGAGCTACAATTGCATTTTTCTGATGCAAAAAGGTCATCGGCCTCAACTTGTGGCAAGAACCCCTAAAGCGATTGATTCTGTTTTACGGGGGTACGCTGGAGAAGAAGCATCAAAGGAGGTTCAAAGGAATCACGAGATTGTGATAATATGCGAATATATTCTTAACTGGCTATTGCCGGATATACTGACAAGGCAAGCGAAGAGATTCCATGTGAGAAACCTCACTACTGGTCACTGGCACACATATCCCCTACAACGACTTCTGTAGAAGTTGCAGCGATGACAAGAAGGAGGAGACAAACAAACACATTCTCCACCATTGACCGGCTTGTGTGGACAAAGCCTGTCTGTCCAAATATTGTGTGGGCAGCATTCTCACCTTCATTGCGGCAAAGGGTTGGCTGGAGATAGGCGACCTGATTTCGGAAACCTTGGAGAAATTTGTCGGCGGGGACCTTTTTGTCAGAACGGGACCTTCTGACCAACTTAAGATATGATTCTGGCAGCTGCCAAGTGAACCTTGACTAGGACTGATTTGAAGTCAAAGTGACGAAGAAACGTTTAGAAACGTTTCGTTTAAAAAAGAACTTTAATATTTTCCTTGATCACTGGGAAAATAATTCGGTTCTATACGAAACTAAATCGGTTCTATACGAAGACGTAGAGAAAAATCTCTAAATTGGATAACAGAATATCGAACATTGTTTGTCATTACAGATATCGAAAGTATTTGGGAAATATTTTAATTCGCGCATGGTTTATGTGACAGGCAACCTTCTGACTAAAGAGGACTTCCTGTCTGTCAATATAGTTGCAAAATCTAAGAAACCATCGGTGTCTACACGGCAAACGTTCCACTGTGCTACGACTCATAAATATTTAAAGAATCGCCAGAATATAACTGAAAAACCTTTTCCATGTGACAATCACATTCCTGGTTTATGTACTAAAAAAAAAGCCGCGTGTTGTTTTTTGTTTATTGTCGTGTGTGTGTGTGTCCCCATCCGCTTTGTTTGAATATTTTGGAGTTTTTTTTTTTTGTCAATTGTTAGAATTTTATTTGCAATACAATTTTAATTTAGAAGTCTACGAATTCAAAGTGGTGTGCCAAAGCCCGACCAAGCGAATACAAAGAAGAACCGATGGCAATGGCGGTTTAGTTGCTCTGACATACGATGGAAATTTTCGGCTTACTTTAAATCCAAAATCCTATGGTAGTCCATTTCAGGGAGGAGGTTCCTTTATATATTTGATATATTTGGAATTAGTTGGAAGCGAAAGTGCAGGTAACAGAACATGTTACACATACCGACAATAGCAACCGACTTAAGTACTCGTAAAGCTACACAGAGTTGTATGGTGAAGTGAACTTCTTGATGGATTTCATTTGGGAAAATGATGGAGAAGAAATGGCTTCGGAAGATAGTCGGGAAATAAGCCTAGTAGTAGTTCGAATTCCTTCGGGATAGGCTGTTCTCCATAGAGCTCGAATGGGACTGCCACAGTTACTGTATTGTTTCCCCAACGAAGTTGCAAACAATTAACCTTTAATATTTTGGAAAAAAATCATTTATTCCATTGCAATATACACAGAAAAAAATAATTTTTCGATTCAATGAAAATATTCACGAATTCAAACAAAAAATTCATTGAAAATCCTGTGATCAAACAATTTGTCAACTTAAAGAAAATGTTCGTATACTGTTTATCAAAAATATCTTTGATGAAGAAAGTTTCATATATACAAAAAAATTTATGTCGTTCATTAAAAATATTTTGGATGAAATCATTCAAATTCAACAAAAAAAATCGCATATCTAAAAAAAAAATTTTAAATTTTAAAAATCAGATAACCAAAATACAAATCATAAAAAATATAAAATTTTTTTGTCGATTCAATTTATCAAATTTCTTTCAACATTTGATAACATTTTTCGTAAATATGCTAAAAATGTATCAAATGTTAAAACGAAATTTGATAAATGGGATCAACAAAAAAATTCATTAAAAATATCCAAATATTTGATGAATTGTTTTGTTGATACATTTCATCAAACTTCGTTTCAATATTTGACAAATTTCTTAGCATATTAACGAAAAGTTTCATTGATAACACTACTCAACAAAATGAAAACAATTTCATGTACTCCGGATGCGATAATTTTTTCTGTGTAGATAAACTTGACATGAGCTCGAAAAACGCAATAAAAAAATATTTTTCCGTTTGGTTTTTTTTTTTTTTTTTTTTTAAATTTTAAAAAAAAATTGTTGGTTAATTTGTTTCGTCCGGCATAACTCGGGAACCACTAGCCCGATTTAATTGAATAAAATTTAAAGCGAAACGCGTGCATCGATTTTCATGATCTTTGTCTCATTTTGCTCATAGGTTATGTGACTTTACGTAAAAGTAATAAGATTTGAAATTTTTTTTCATTTTGGATTTTTTATGGATTTTTAAAAAAAAAAAAAAAAATTAAATCTTTAGGCAAAAAATAAGTTTTTTCCTTTATATATTCATTTTTAACTTGGAAACTGTTGCTTGTATAGGAAAACAATATATGAACAGATTAAGGGAATTGTAATTTTAATTTTTTTAAAATTTAATTCAATTAAATCGGGCTAGTGGTTCCCGAGTTATGCCGGACGAAACAAATTAACCAAAAAAAAATTTTTAAAATTTAAAAAAAAAAAAATAAAACGAAAACCAAACGAAAAAAAAAAAATTTATTGCGTTTTTCGAGCTCATGTCAAGGTTATCTACACAGAAAAAATTATCGCATCCCGAGTACATTTTGACTGTTGACTAGTGTAAGTGATAAAATTCTTGTACAAATATTTTCATTGACATTTTTTGGTTGTCTTTATTTTCTGTGTAGAAACAACTTGAGAGTGGTAAACATTTGTAAGGGCTTGATTGGTGTTTTCAGCCAAGTACCCCATGAAACATGAATCGATTTTAAACTTATGTAATATTGCGAATAAGAATCAGCCAAGTCTTTCAGCTTTTCAAATTTATTAGTAAAATCAAATTACTTTTTTCACACCACATTATTGCATTTCCTCCTATATGTGTTAATGTATGATGCCCACAAATTCATTGCCTTTTCTCATTTCAAAACCACCCACACGTTGCAGTACGATTTATGTACAACCTCCTTCAGTACTCTGTTCGATTTTCACTACTTCGCATTTGACGTAATTAAAAATCGAAATCTTATCACGTTCGGCGATCATTCTTTAGATTTGTTAATTTTACAAATTCTCATAGTCATCCAATTCATTTGAATCCTTCATTATGCCCGTTCAGAGCGCCTCATGACTTCCGGCTCATCTTGCTCACGTTGTTTTACCATAAAAATTGCCAACAATTTATGGCGAAACACTGAAGTGTACGTACGACTGCTTCCTTGTTTGTTTTGCATAATTAATGCATTCATTGGTTTGCACAAACATGTGCGATTGTTTCGACGTGTGAGAATTCACTTGGATGAGTTTCATTATGTTTTTGGGCCGAAATGATGATTTGATGGCATGGAACTTCTGTCTGTGTGTATGTGAGTGTAAATAGCAGTTATGTTGTACTTACCGTTATTTTCAGACGTGCTATTGGCGGTGATTCCAGCGTTTCCAATATCGCTGTGGCACTATTGTAATTTCCCACCAGCAGGCAATACTGTGCCACTCCACTCCAAAGTTCAACGCATTTACTGCGATCATGTATGCCAATGCACTGAAAGGATATAAAACGGTAATGAATGCGGCATTAGAGAGGGGGGGAAATAGTAAAAGGATTTTAACACGTCGTAAGAGGCAATGCATTGAAATGAGCCTCAAGCGGAATTGTTTCGCAAAGACATTAGCAGAAATCTGTAAACGAAAGTGTTATGTTCTGCATGTCATTTCCTAGGATATCATCAGACTTCGGAAATAACCAGTGCACTCTCCTACTTGTCATATGGTATACCTACTAACATTGATGCAAGGGTATATTCATTATACCCTCACCTTACCGATGAGAGGGTATTTATCATTTGATATGACCCACACATATATTTTTTTAATTTCAATACAAAGTAAATTTATATTCTAATTTTGGGTCCAACGGTAAACCGGGTAGATTTTTCCGGCTATATAATTCCGGCTATAAAAAGAGATCAAATGAAAAATTCCCAAAAAAAAAAAAAAAAAAAAAATTCCCTAAAAAATTTCATAAAAAAATTGGGTTTTTTTTGCATTTTTTCTTATGAAAAACTTCGTTTGAATCATTTCACACATATATTTTTTTTATTTTTACAAAGTAAATTTATTTTCTAATTTTGGGTCCAACGGTAAACCGGGTAGATTTGTCGGCTATATAATTCCGGCTATAAAATGATCCCCAAAAGAAAAAAAGATAATTCCCCAAAAACATTTATAAACAAATTGGGGATTTCTTTTTTGCATTTTTTCATATGAAAAATTTCCCAAAAATTGAACAATAATTTGAATTTTGGGTAATTTTTCGCGTCAACGACCGATTTTTTACTTATAATGTGTTGGGGTTAGGACCCTGTTTATCACATTTGAAAAATTGCCCGAATTCAGAAATGAATAGGGTGATTTTCCACATTTTAGGGCCAAAACAAAATCGCTCGCGTACGCGCTGTATTTGAATTTGTCACTTTTGTTTTGGGTTACTTTCTATTTTTATTTGGGATTTTTCAAATTTTTTGGTTGCGAAGAAAAATCACCCCACAATTTGGTTTTTTTTGTTGTTAAAAAATACACTTTTTCCAAATTACGAAAATCTTTTGTTTTGTTTCATAATATTTAGGGGGATTTAACCCCCCTAGCATGGGGTTATTTTTCATAAATTGTTTGGGGGATTTTTCAGAATTTTTGGGGAAATTTTCGTATTTTTCACATTTATGGTTGGGAAGAAAAATCACCCCACAATTTGGGGCAATTCTTTATACTTTCGATTTATTTTTTGTTAAAAAATACACTTTTACCAAATTACGAAAATCTTTTGTTTTGTTTCATAATATTTAGGGGGATTTAACCCCCCTAGCATGGGGTTATTTTTCATTAATTGTTTGGGGGATTTTTCAGAATTTTTGGGAAAATTTTCATATTTTTCACATTTATGGTTGGGAAGAAAAATCACCCCACAATTTGGGGCAATTCTTCATACTTTCGATTTATTTTTTTTTGTTAAAAAACTACACTTTTTCCAAATTACGAAAATCTTTTGTTTTATTTCATAATATTTAGGGGGATTTTGCATGGGGTTATTTTTCATAAATTGTTTGGGAGATTTTTCAGAATTTTTGGGAAAATTTTCATATTGGGCTTTTGGGGGGGGATTTTTCATTTGGGCATTTTTTTTTGTCGGGGTCATTTTTCATTTTGGTTATTGTTTAAAGAGCCTATTTTCCAAAGCCTCTGGTGGGAATCGAATCCACAACTTCCACGTTGATGGGCAAGCACGCTACCAACTCGCCTACCGGGGCGCTTGTAACCAAATTCGGTTCTACTACTTATTATGCTGTTTGAGCCATGTGCGTTTGTTAGTCTGTCTTTCTGTCCAGCTGTTTCGGACGATGACTTTCAAAAGAGTTACACAAATGCTTCGCAACATGAATTAATACAGGGGTTTCCAACATGAGGTGTTGCTTTGGTATTCAAAGACAAATGGAATTTTTTGAAATAATTGATCGGATATTTATTTTATAATAAAGAGGAAGGTATGCCGTTAATAATGAAAAACAACATCAACCAAATGGCCACCACCATCACACTTACAGGACCATATTATTTTCATGAAGTTTTTCATAACCAAATCGCATAGTGGCTGCCCTATGTCCTCGATAGCCTCACGAATTCTATCTTATTGAGGTATTGAATCGTGTTACATTTGAACTAGTGTAGCTGAATTTTATTTACATTCATTCAGGCATACCCATTGTATGTAGTCTCGTTAGAAACCATCTGCAGTCAGTCATGTAAAAGGACAATTTTACTTGATTTGTGGCTGTAACAATGGCAAAAAAATATATGCAGATGTCTGGGTATTGAATATGCCGATGTAAAGTACAGAAATTGATTATGCCATGGCAACTACACTCAAGGGAAAATGTGCGTTGAAGCGAATTAAATGTGTGCCACAAAAATGTTGTAAATGACAAAAGAATTGCTTTCAAAGGATCCTCAAATCATGGTAATCGACTCTTGTAGAAGTTGTCGTTAGTAAAGGAATTATTTCTTTTTTTAGAATCGTTATTGTCATAAATTGACTTGATTGAGATTTGGAACTTGAAATGCACATCTATTAGGATATTTGTGGTTATTTCTGTTAAAAAGTCTATTGTATCCCAGACAGAATAACCAGGAATAACTATAGAACTCAGTTTCAAGTATACACATGATTGAAAGGATACCATTAATGCAGAAATCCACAAAATTGGTCCTCTGCCGAATATGGACATATTTTACAATTTTTCTTTTTTTGTTGTGAATGTATTTTTTTTTCTTTTGTGGGAAAACCCTAATTGGTATTAAATACACATCGAAAATCACACATCCACTCGTACGCATTACAGTACACGTCAACGCATCAGTGAAGAGAGCAGCCGCCCTGGAAAATAGTTCTAACAATAGATTCATATATTATTAGACCGGAGCGGAATTTGTGCATTCATGTATTTCATTCATGTTTTGCAAAGAAATTGTAATAGAAATCATCATGCTACGGTTCAAACTGGATAATGAAATCTGTTCAGATCTATCGTAAACAGTTTTGAATAATAAATTGTAAAAAAGAAAACTATAAAAGGATGGCGAATTTGGCAAAGGAATAGAAAATATACTAGCCCTCAACCGTCTTCTCTACAGCAAAAGGACATGATATTGGTAGGGGCATTTGCAAATTAACACTGGGGGGATTTGCAAACTAACACTGTGTGGATACAAGTATTCTCTAATAGTTGTCTTCAAATCTCTGGAAACTATCTTCCTTCCATACAACACCTTGTCTTCATCTGCCTTTCCCTGGCGACGTATAAAACCTGGATTTATTATTCTTTAGGAACCTAAACAATCTACACGATATTCGTATTGATCGACTTAGGGTCATAGATGGTTGTACCATTTTGTGCCGTCTTCTGGAAGTGAATTGTATTTTTGTTAGATGGGTGGTGCCTAATCTTATATCTTATCTTATCTTATCTTAATATATATTTACCCTCGACACTGATTCACTGACTCTGTCACGCAGTACGTAGGAATTTAAATAGGCATTCTATAAATAATAATAATAAAAAAAATAATATTTTTTTTTTGTACAGAAATTGTGTTTTCCCCAATTTTTTTTTTACCAAAATTTTTTTTTCCAAAATTTTTGTTTTTACAAATTTTTTTTTATAAAAATTTTTTTTTTACAAAATTTTTCTTTCAACAAAAATTTTGTTTTCCAAATTTTTTTTTTCAACAAAATTTTTTTTTTCAACAAAATTTTTTTTTTACACAAATTTTTTTTTTTTCAACAAAAATTTTTTTTTTCCACAAAAATTTTTTTTAACAAAATTTTTTTTTTCAACACAAATTTTTTTTTTCAAGAAAAATTTTTTTTTCAACAAAATTTTTTTACCATATTTCAACGGGCGCCATAGGCGCATTATAACTTACTAGTTTCTAATAAAGATGGAATCGATTGCTCTCATTGATATTGGAAATTAGTTATAAGAAGAAGCAGGAATGTTTTAGTAAAAAACATTTGCTGATAATAAACTGTTTGATTGTTCAGTCCCTTATGTCGGTTATGACTCTGTTGGAAGCCAAAACGAATGGGAAGCTGTGGGAATTCAACACTGGAAGTCTCTTTCACGAAGAAAACGCCTATCGACTCGAGCGAAATTATACATTGATATAGAAATTATATCTAAAAGACGAATGGAGCGATAAAAATTGTAAATTTAATCAGGCATTGGTTCCGTTCCAATCTAGTAAACACTCATACATACGTATGCAAATGAAAACTCACACGGAGTTCGAAGTGCGGTCTAACGATGACGATGTTGTCCATGAACTGGGGGACAATTTTGGCCACAATCAAAATAGAATACCACAATATTTCGGTTACAACTTCTAGGTATGCAGACCTCACTTCAGGCATAACGGACCGGCATACGAACGGGGTGGACAAATGGATGGCAAGACCAACTAGCGAAGCACTTTGAATGCTTGTTGTGGCTTAAATACAAAAACACACACACACATGCATGTAAACGCATGCATGCAGGCCTGCATCCAGCCGATGCACACGTATGAGATACTAATTTGACCAAATATTAGGCAATTTTCAAATAAGATAAACCACTTCACTATGTTCGACTTACATGCTTAAAATTTTCAAAGAATATTTCCAGTAATCGAATTTTTGCCATGACTCAAACATTTTTGTAACTATTTTACGAAATTTCGCTTACATGGTTTGGACATTTTCGACATTAACTGGTTGTCAGAGTTACTTCATCCAGAGATGATGGCGACGACGACGACGACGACGATGATGCTGATGTTGTGTATGGAATGGTAAATAAGATTTATGTACAGCAAGCTGTTCAGCCCGTCTGCTGATGAGGTAGTTTTGGGCTAAATGGTGTTCGGAAAAAGATGAAGTTTTATGCAGTTGGTATGAGCTTGACAAAGGCTGTCATGATAAAGGCAATGCCAGACGAAACCACATACATATATCTTCATTATGTCGGATGGGTGAGGACTGGCAGGCGAACGGGTTAACCAACTGGGGACTAATGCGTAATCTTGTTTAAAGTATTTTAAGTGATTGACTTATTATGGAATATTTCACAATCTTTGGAATGCTGTCTAGAATAGTCAAACTGACTGAAGTTTGGACAGTGGCAGTGACTGACAGCTTCGTTATCATGTGTTTATGAATGTAATAGGAAAAAGTGTGAACATATTCATATACAGTCGCCCAAAGGGTCTTAAAAAGAGAAAAGGTATTCTCTTATTCATGTAATTCTAACAGATTGAGACATTTATAGCTTTTGTAAAGTGGGCTGTCGTGGTGTGATCGGTTGTGTGTGCGACTATCAGACAGGATCCTGTATTCAACTGTGACTAGTAATGCCAGACCAGATTTTGGAAAACTTGTCAAATTTAGAAAATAAATATCGTCAGAACTTAAAACAATCGTCTATACTAAAAAACTTTTTTTTTTATAAAAAAAAAAAATCAAGAAAACATCGACTTTGTAACAACAATACTACATCAAATTCAAGAGCCGTCTCTCGTCGAACAATTTACAGCACACTTATTCTACCCGTGCTTCTTTGTGGCGCCAAAATATGGAACAGCAGATAAAGCTATGCTGGGTGTATTCGAGAGATAGGGCAGACAGGGAAGATCGAGTCGCAGGTGGATGGACCAAGTGGAAAAAGACATGAAGATGCTGAAGAAGCCAACAAAAATACCGAAGTGCTTGGAAATCACTTATTCATAAGGTCAAGACCCAGAGCAGGTTGTAGAGCCAACCTAAGTAAGTAAGTAGATAAAATTCATACCTACGTGGAGTTGTACAGATTATTGGAGTTGTGTTTATTTAAAAAATCCTTTACGAGTATGAATGTGTTCGGTACAAATTGTCAAAACTTCCATTCCTAACACCGTGTTACAAAAAATAGATTTTTTTCTGTCCCATGAACCAAATGCACATATTCGGAAAGAGGGAAAAAAATAAAAATACACGTGTATCGGCGATTTTCATGTACACGTCAGAATTTGACGTGATACAGACATTTCCACGAGTCTGCCTGCAAAAAATCAGCTCGATTGGATCACTGAAAAAGGGTTAAAAATCGGTCCAAAGGCTTTCACACAGTGGCCTGAGCTTCATACTTCAAACTTAAAAAAAAAAAATTCTGACGTGTACATGAAAATCGCCGATACACGTGTATTTTTATTTTTTATCCCCTTTCCGAAAAAGTAAATTTGGTTCATAGGACAGAATGTGTGTAACACGGTGTAATGGGGTTTTTTAAAAGTAATTGCGAGATTTACATATTTAATTTGTTGAATTCTTGCAACAAAAAAAAAAACCTCAAAATGTCGAAAAATCCTCAGGTCTGGCACTACTGACTACGACCCTTATCAACTGGAAAATGACGGCAACTTTACGAGTAGGAGAACAATATCTTAGCCATTTAAAACGTATCTACGAAACACATTAGCCGTTCGGTGTCGCTTTTATATCGAGTCAAACACAACCTGTTCCTTCAAAGTCAAACACAATATTTGAATGTTTTTTTTTGGAAGCTTAATCAAGATTTTTTTTTGTGGACAGCCGAGGTGAGTTAATGTATTTGTGCGACTATCACACATCAGAACCCAGTTTCGAATCCTGGTAAGACCATCAACGATTTTTCAGCGGCTGCTGCCACCTCGTAAAAGCTGGCGACTTTACGAGTAAGAGAGTAATCTCTAGGCCATGTTCGGCGTCGGCTTTAGGTAGGTATAGTGGGCCCCGGTTAGTGTTTATACAAATTGTATCGTGCACAGCTCAGTGATTCGAGAAAAGTTGCCAAAGCATGATCATTTGAATAGCATGCAATTTTGCACAGAAAGGACCTTGCCATTATTTATGAAATAATCGTGGCTGTTTCGACGCGCTATTATTTGTTAAATCCATTGAAAAAAGCTTTATTTCTCTGATGTAACTAACTGTGATGCTCTAAAAACTATGCACAAAAACCATTACTGGAACCATAACAACCACTATTTAATAATCACATCTTCATTTCCAGTTAGTTGCTGGTTCTTCATTAATTATCCAATCTTGTGGCAACCTACAGCGAACTGTACCGGAAACAGAAACCCCTGTATTCATGTATGTGCACTCCGGTTTAAATAAATATTTCATGTAAATGTGTATTTCGAAAAACCTCCTCAGCAGCAACAAGACACGTTCAGCTAACATTTTTAATTAAAAAACCTAAGCACAGTAGACAAAAAGTAAAACAGAAACCGAAACAAAAAACGAAAATGTAACAAAATGACAGAAATTTGTTGTACGTCCAAAACAGTGTCAAAGATTATTTAGAAAGTTGCATGTACCGGATGTGAATATGCACACACACACACACAGAAACAAACGAACTGACATTGGTAAAATTTACGTGCCTTTAGGCAACATTCATTCATTCATTCATTCACTCGCTCACACATATGAGACGTTAGCATCGCATGGACCGACGGACACGTACTCCTGTTGGCCACCACGTAAAAACGTACAGAGAAAAAAATATTGAAACTTTTCTCTGTTTTTCTGGTTGGATGTTAATATTAAATAAGTAATAACAAGAACAAGCTGGGGGGGGGGGGAAGTAACCAGCAACACTGACGAGAATTGATGATAAGTACGACGGACGTTGTTGATGTTGTTTTGCATGTGTGTGTTTGTTTTTTTTTCGCCTGTAAGGACCAAATGTGAAACGGATGCTTCACATGTCACCGAATGGAATGAGGACACACACAAACAGACACACACACACCAGTTACAAGAAGCTGGACCAACAGCAAAAACAAGCAAAGAAGAAAAAAAAACACAGTACGTAACTTCATTTGTTATTAAAATTCAATGGTACACATAACTGACAGAGATTCAGTCAACATTACGAATAAATTAACAATATTGTAAGTTTATAAAAGTAAACAGGAAGTTGCAGAAAAAAAAAATTGTCAATAAGTTTGCTAGTGCATACATACATATACAAAAGACTGGCTTACGCTGAAAGAAAATGAGAAACAAATTAAATCGTTTAAGGTAAGCAATTGAAGTTTAGCTAGGCCTGCGTTTACTGACAATCCATATTTTATCCAAATCTTATGTGTAAGTCCTTCGCAAGGAGGAGAGATATTTGCCAACTAAATAGCATTTGCCAGAGTATGACCTGGAAAGCGATTTGAAAAACCCCGGTGTGAATAGTGAGCTAATATGCATTTTATTTATTATCAATTACAATACAAAGTAAATTTATATTTTAATTCTGGGTCACAGAGAAAACCGTGTGACCAGTAGGCTAGATTTTTAGCAGCGACCGTCCAAAGCCTCTGATGAGAAATGAACCTTCCACCCCCTCTGTGATAGGCAAGCACGCTACCAACTCGCCTACCGAGGCACCTTAGTCGGTTAACAAACAACGAACATAAATCCTAAGAAAGTAACGATACGTTGTTTAGGCTCTATGTCCCAAATGAAAAATCCCCCCACACAACACAAAAAATGAAGTATTCCCCAAAAAATTTGGGGAGTTTTTCATAATTTTTTAATTTTTTGGACAATGAAATTTTCCCCAACTTTTTATTTTTGGGGAATTTTTCGGTTTTTTTTTGGGGGATATTTTCATAACAGAAATCCCGATTTTTTTATAATGTTGTTATTTTTCATAATATTTAGTGGGATTTTGCAATGCAAATTTGCATTGGGTAATTTTTCAGAATTTTTGTGGAAATGTTCATATTGGGGGAATTCTTCATTTGGGGCATTAACTTAACCACGAATATCAATTCTGAGATTTTCCCCAATTTTTATTATTTTTGAAAAAAAAAATATTTTGTTCACTTTTCTCAGCATAACTTGAAGAGACTCAAAATTTTTAAACTACTTAGGCATTACGAAAAAAAAAATGTTTTTTTGAACTGAAACATTAAAAAAAAAGATAACAATTAAAAAAAAAAAAAAAAAATCTGAGAATTGATAAAAATCTATTTGACGTGATTCACGAGTCTGCCTGCCAAAAATCAGCTCGATTGGATCACTGAAAAAGGGTTAAAAATTGGTCGAAAGGCTTTCACACAGGCCACAACGAGCTTCATACTTCAAACTAAAAAAAAAAAAAATTCTGACGTGTACATGAAAATCTCCAATACTCGTGTATTTTTATTACTTTCCGAAAAAGTAAATTTGGTTCATAGGACAGAAAAAAATCTATTTTTTGTAACACGGTGCTTTTGGTATTCCCCTAAAATTTCGATGTCTCTGCAGAATGGCCCCAACTGACATACAATTTTCAGTTCACGAAGGAATCAGAATCCTCTCCAAAAAAAAAAAAAAACACTTATTTCTCATGACCCACTCTAATGTTTTCGTTTGTGACGGTGTTCCGCCACATACTGGCACAATTCCTTCCTGGTGGTTTCACACTGTTAGTGTCCGAGGAATGTTTGCCTCTGTGTGTTGTGTGTATGTGTTGATTTCCGTATTACGTTCCAAAAGAGGACATGAAACGGAATTGTTGATTATCTCCCGTGATATGCAGTCCATACTTGTGTTTGAGGGATGCGTAAGAATCTGATGATAATGTTGATGATCTGTATGTGTGTGTGTTTCATGTGAATACATGTGTATGTGTATTGAATGAATCTCAATCTCGGTGTATTTTAAATGCATTTTATTTACATATTCTTCTGTGTGTGTACCACCTTATGTGTCCATTTTATAGTTTACCAAGAAGAAACAGTAATAAAATACAAAATGACAGACATAGAGAATGATCGGGTAAACAAACCAAAAAATTGTGTTGAGCATTGCGGGAAATTGTGGAAGGTGTTTTTCCGCTAAAGTAAAAAAGTGGTCACAAATTTAAGAATACATTTCGTAAGGTAGAAATTTGACAGAGAGAGGGACAGAGAGAGGACAATACATCCACTTTCGAAAATCTGGGAAATAAATATCAATACAAAACCTGATAAAATCCTATAAATAATTCCACATTTCCCTCACATATGCACTCACTTGGTTCTATTAACGATAAGATGTCATTATAAGCCCCCATTACTGGAAACATGAGTTTACACCACAATAACCTTTATTATCCAATAAAATACTCTGCGTTTTGCAAATACATTTCCCATTTCATGCTGGACGTTTGGGGCGATTGTCAAAGCTTACCTGTAATATTTCGTTGCATACAAACAAACGTAAACGTGCTGACCAATCAAGATATGTCTCCAAATTGCATGTCTTTTTGGGATCCTGTGCGCCCGGTGGTCCTCCCGATGATGAAGGTTGGTCCCATTTTTTCTGTTCCATTTCAATGGATAATTATATGAAAAGAAAACAACACACAAGGCAACATTAATACAATTTTAATGAATTGCTTTTATTTTGTTAGTAAAAAGAATTTTTTTAAAAAAAAAAAGAATATCATCATGGCAAAGGGAATAATTCCCGTATATTATTTTCTTAATTAAGACATTACATTTGCATCTTACGACGAGTGTACGTAAGTGCGACTGGTGGTTGGTGTCTGCACGAGCGTCATTTGTCGTCATTAATTTCACATTCAATGTGAGGACAACGGAAAAACTCATAAAATTCAACCTTAAGTACATATGACAGTCATAAGATTTACGTTAAATGTGTCCTTTGTTTCGGTAGTTGTTTTTCTTTTTTTTTTTTGCAAATAAATTTATAAATAAATGCGAGACTTTAGTGCGGCGACGGTTTTCTCTCTCTTTTTATATGTTTTTATTGAAATTAATTGCATTTTGTTAAAATTAGCTTTTATTTATGTGGATATTGGGAGATCATTAATTTTGCAAGCAATGTGAAGATAAATTGCCTAAAAAGGTGACTTTTGTTTTCGTTGTTTTTTGCTCTTTCTTCTAAAAATATAATTAAATACCATAGTATTTCTTTGTTTTCCTTTTAAACGTTTTCATGGAAATTAATTGAAATTTATGTTTCTTTGGAATTAATTGATATTTGTGTAGGATGTCATCTGTTGTCTAAAAGATATACATACATAACGAACGTTGAGGGGCCTAGATTCAAAAATGGTTAAGTCCATTTTTCACATTTTTGAATAAAACCAAAACTAAAGTAATACATTTATATTTTCAAAATTCAAGAATGAAATAGTAGTAGTGATCTTCAATTTGCCTACCACTTTTTGGTTATTTTTTCTGATAAATTACCGGTTTTATGGTTAAAAATTAATTGACTTGACTAGTTTTGAAACTCAGTATAGGGACTTGACCACTTTTGAAGTTTTGATTCCATAACACCGTATTACACACATTCTGTCCTATGAACCAAATTTACCTTTTGGAAAGGGGATAAAAAATAAAAATACACGTGTATCGGCGATTTTCATGTACACAAGCTCGTAGTGGCCTGTGTGAAAGCCTTTCGACCGATTTTTAACCCTGATCGAGCTGATTTTTTGCAGGCAGACTCGTGGAAATGACTGTATCACGTCAAATTTTTTAAAAAATAGATTTTTATCAATTCTCAGATTTTCCTAAATTTTTTTTAAATGGTTATCGTTTTTTTAAGGTTTCAGTTCAAAAAACATTTTTTTTTCGTAACGCTTAAGTAGTTTAAAAATTTAGAGTCTCTTCAAGTTATGCTAAGAAAAGTGAAAAACATATTTTTTTTTCAAAAATAATAAAAATTGGGGAAAATCTGAGAAATTGTTTTTAAAAAATTTGACGTGATACAGACATTTCCACGAGCCTGCCTGCCAAAAATCAGCTCGATTGGATCACTTCTGACGTGTACATGAAAATCGCCGATACACGTGTATTTTTATTTTTTCCCCTCTTTCCGAATATGTGCATTTGGTTCATAGGACAGAAAAAAATCTATTTTTTGTAACACGGTGTAATGATGGACTTGGTCAAATTTGATAATGATTTATAGATTTTTACCAGTTTTGACAGGAAATAATTTATATTCGAGGAATTTTATTGTTAGAGAAACCATTACATTTCTCATTCAAATTTAACTTTTAAAAACAGGATTTTAGAAATTGTTCGTTTTAAAACTGAATAAATGGACTTGACCCCTTTTGAAACGGAACTCGCTGGACATGAACAGTTTGGTTTTTCATTACTTTAAAAAATTAACAATTTCCATGAAAAAATAAAGAAAACTTTTTTTTTTAACCTGAGACTTTGTAGACAGTTGGAAAAAAGAATTATTTTTTGGTTAATACAGGGTTTTCCAACAAGAAGTGTTATTTTGGTATTTTTTGAGATAAATATCCCATTATTTTCCATATATATAGAAGGGATTCACAATGGACCCTATGGGTCTCCGAGTGGAGGTGCATCTTAGGATGTACCACCCTTACTAACCTAACCTATCCCATCATTTTATTTCATAATAAAGATGAAGGTCTGCCGTTAGTAATGAAAAACAACATCAGCCAAATGTTCACCACGACCACGCTTACAGGACCATATCCTTTTCCTTTGATAGCCTAACGAATTCTATCTTTGAGGTCTTGAATCGACGCTGAGCTTTTGGCGTAGACCTTATCTTTCGCGTGGTCCCAAAGAAAGTAGTCGCCAGGTGTTAAATCACAAGATCTCGGTGGACAATTGCGATCACCTCTTCGAGAGATAACACGGTCCGGAAACTTTTCCCGAAAAAGAGAAATGGTCTTGTTGAAAGTAAACATTGAAAGTAAACATTGTCCAGATCAATATCATCCGACTCCGACCATTAAAAAATCATTAATCATCTCTCGATAGCGCAATCCATTCACCGAAACGTTTAATCCAACTTGATTTTCTACAAACTATGGACCAATCACCCCGCCGGACCATAAACCGCACCAAACAGTCACACGTTGAGAATGGAGAGGCTTCTCAACAATAACTCTTCGGTTTTCCGAACCCCAAATGCTACAATTTTGCTTGCTCGGTTTTCTTCAACCCTATGGGCTACAGCAGCAATATTCTCAGTTTTACTTGAGCGACGTGCACGGGTTTTATTCTTCACATCACTAACTTCTTCCAACAGCTCGAATTTTCCCACCAATTGCTGTATTGCCGAAATACCGGATGATTCAAAAGAACACCTCTTGCATCTCAGCCCCTCACTTTCTTTCGTCTTCTTCAATCCCCTCACTTACCTGTTTATCTAATAGAACATTACTGCTACACTGTACAAATTCCTCAGGTCCAATGTGTTTAGCTAATTTCTTCTCGATACGACACAGAATTTGGGCATATTGTGTCGAAGTGGGACAACTAAATAATTTCGAATAGGACTGCAATAAATAAAACAAAATATATTGAATGAGACATATCTCCCCGATGAACTCGTCCCATTTAAGGGGATTAAATCAATTGTGTAACGTATTTACCTTGTCGGCAGCTGTGGCATTTGTTGTTTGGCAAGCCCTCAATTCTTCCTCGTGTATTTCCAAATCAGTCAAACGTTTTAACAAGGCACTCAATATTTCCGAAACAATGGCTTCTAAACGTGTATTGGAACATCTGCAAATGATAGATTGATGAACGGTTATTTTATTCTCCGGCATACGTATATGAGGTATTGCATGTAAAACATCTACGATTTGATTATTTTGATATTGTAAGACCCTTTAACAATATGTGGAATGGATAAGTTAATTCTCACATGAACTGACCCGTATGTAAATCTAATTTCATGGGTATTTGTACGGTTCTGGTAAATTGTGCATGAAATGATAAACGTTTGTTGTGGAACTGTACTCACCTGGCAACGATATGTTTAACATGGCTCATCATACGCTCATCGCGATAATCATAGGGAAACTTATTTGTCCATTCAGCTAATAATGCTACCAATGATTCCAATGATTCACTATCAGGTACTGAAGATAAAAGTTTGCCCAACAATTCATGCGGACGTAAGTATAAGCGTGACGATAGTAAAAATGAAAATATAAATTCCTGCAAGAGACGAAGAGAAACGATAAATATTACACGACATTAGGAAGCAACACAAAGAAGATTTTAATTAAAATACAAAAGCGGTGTAGGCATGTGTGGGGGAAGTATCCTAGTGATGGGTTAATTATCATGTCATATGGGGGAACAAGGCTTTTTTTTTAAATGAAATACAAATACCTTCTACCTTCAATATGAAAACTATTAAAGGGCTATATAAAAACACAAAGAACAGTATTACGATGTATGATCTTAGGACCAAGGAAAACCACCGCAAATTGAAAATAAACGAAGGCTCCAAATTTTCCTTTCAGGCGATATGTTCATAATTAATGTAGATGAGATTCTAATCTAGTACAGTCGAATTCGGTTAAGCAGAAATTGAAAAATATTCGTAATTCTTAATGAAAAAAAATTCTAAAAAATTCTACAGTAGAAACACATACAAATTTGTAATAATCAGGCAGTGATGCAATGCAATGTAGCCCCGCAATTCAGTTCGAAGAACACATTCCAATGTGAAATAATCCACAACTAACCTTTTATAGCACCAGGAATAGAGCAGTGGGTATATTTATTATATTGTGGTTTATGTTGGAAAATATTCAATATTTTTAACAGAGTAAAAATAATTTTTCAAAAAAAAAAAAATTTAATAATCCATTCGAATTCGGTTAAGCGAAAATGAAAAAATCAAGAAATTTGTTCACTTATCTGTGATTTGTAATAAAATGGACTTCGGATTATTGCATATTCTTTAATTTAAAAGAACTGAGTATGGGCTTTTGAAATTGCTCTATCAAATGAAAATACAAACTTGTGGCACAACTATTAAAATACTTAGATGTAAATATTCACGTATATTCATTTGGTTGAGTTGTCTTTAATGTGATTGACACATAATTTTTTGAGATCATTTGTTTTGCCCGAGGCTTCAGAATTGTCTCCAAACAATGTTTTGCATAACAATCAATTTATGATTTAGGGTGTTCACAAGGGTGTCCTAAGTGTTGTAAGTGTCGTACGTACTAAAGCTGTACAACTGTTGTATATTTTTTGTTGATATTTTCCATATAAAAGAATTGTACGACAGTACAACGTTTGGATATATGTTTTGAAATCGTACTAAGGGACAGTGATGGAAGAAATGGTACATTTGTATAATTTTTGGTACAATTGAAATTATTTGGTATTTATTTATTTTTTATTATTTATTATTTTTACATTTGACGTTTGAAAATGTACGTTTCTTAGATGTCAGTACATACACATACGACAGGTTGTATTGTAGGTCTCGTACTTTGTTACAACTTACAACATTAGTACACCTTGTGAATTCCCTAATTGTAAAGTTTATTTTGTAGTATAAGAAATTCTATTGAATTGACTATAACATTTTCAACGTTTCCATTGGTCATATACATCACCTCCTCTATTATCTCTTGGTCTGTCAATTCTCCTCTATTATTGTGTATGAGTTACAAGAAATAGTATTATAATGAGACGGCACAATAGTATTCTGTGTCGCCGTTAAATTTATCATATTTCTCTTAAGCGGTGTTCGTACCATATAAGTTTGTGTCTTTGCATTAAAAATGTGTTTCACATAAACGACTTTTCAATAAAGCGGATTTTCATTTAAGCGCTGTACAGTAGGGTGGAGTGAAAACATGCTTTTTTTTTAATTTGAAAAAGTTAACCTCGGAAAGAGATGTAGTCTGGGGCCCTAATGAGGGGAAAAATAAAGAAAAAAAATTAGGGGTCGCGCCACTCCCTCGAAATTTGGAAATTATCGCTATTTTGGCGTTGAAAAAATCCTAAAAATTAACGACTTAACTTATTCGAAATTTGAGCTTGTTCAGTGCCCAAACAAAAGTATTTGAGGCAAATATGAGGATAATCGACTAATATTTGTAGCTTTGGTGGCGATTTCATTGTTCAGTCAATTTTCTGAAGAAGGGGCGATTTGACTTATTTTACTTTTTGCAATTTTTGAACAATGAGAAAATTTTTTTTAAATTTTTTCATGCCCTTATTTCATTGTTTACGCTATTGCAAACATTTATTGACATACAACTTTTTAGGATTTTTCTAAAATCAACGCCAAAATAGCGATAATTTCCAAATTTCGAGGGAGTGGCGCGACCCCTAAAAATTTTTTAAAATTTTTTTCTTTATTTTTCCCCTCATTAGGACCCCAGACTACATCTCTTTCCGAGGTTAACTTTTTTTTTTTGAATTTCACTCCACCCTACTGTACAGTGCATGGAAAATCATCCAGAACAATCATTACTAATATTTATTTTCAATTAAAAGACGTGCTTTTATCCGAATTCTACTGTACCTGGCTTACTGTTTCTTAACGTGAAACAGCAAATCCTATTATTCTTTCATATTCTCAAATTTGATTATTATTGTAAAATAGACTGCAAATGCAAAAAAAGTGTATTTTGAAAAAACAATTTCTTCTATGGAGTAATTTTCAAGAGAACTACTTTTTATATATTTTTTTAAAAAAAGTTTTTTTTTAGAAAATAATTTTTTTTAACAATAATTTTTTTTTTATGAAATATTTTTTTTTTAAAATAATATTTTTTTAAAACAAATATTTTAAAAAAAAAATATTGATTGATTGTTATTATTTTACAATAGACAAACAAAAATGTCTTTTGAAAAAATAATTTCTTCTATGGAGTCATTTTCCAGAGAACTACATTTGTGTTCAATACAAATTGATATCGACATTTGAGAAAAAATATTTTTAAAAAAAAAAATTTTCTAAAAAAAAAATATTTTTTAAAAAAAAATTTAAAAAAAAAATTATTATCTAAAAAAAATTTTTTTAAAAAAAAATATAAAGATCCAAGTTCCGTAGTTCTCTGCAAAATGACTCCATAGAAAAAATTATTTTTTCAAAAGACATTTTTGTTTGCATTTGTAGTCTATTGTACAATAATAACAATCAATCAATATTTTTTTTTATAAATATTTTTTTTTTAAAATATGTGTTTTTAAAAAATATTTTATAAAAAAAAAAAATTGTGAAAAAAATTATTCTTAAAAAAAATATTTTATAAAAAAAATATTTGTAAAAAAAAATATTTTATAAAAAAAAAAATTTGTAAAAAAAAAATATTTTTATTTATTTATTTTTTATTTTATTTAATTACAATACAAAGTAAATTTATATTCTAATTTTGGGTCCAAGGATAAACCGAGTGACAAAGACTATTTGGCTTGATTTTTTTGCAGCGACAGACCAAAGCCTCTGGTGGGAATCGAACCCACAACCCCCACGCTGATAGGCAAGCACGCTACAAACTCGCCTACCGGGGCGCTTGTAAAAAAAAAATATAAAGAGTAGTTCTCTGGAAAATGACTCAATAGAAGAAATTATTTTTTGCATTTTCAGTCTATTTTACAAAATAACATTTATTTTTAAAAAATATTTATTCTTAAAAAATATTTTTTTTTATTTGCTATATATTTGGATATTATTCATCTTTGTGCAATTTCATGAAGTTTGAGTACCCACACTTATATATACCCACACGCTGATATATATATATTTTCGTGATTTCTGGATGATTATGAGGGGGGTGGCATTGCCAGCAAAAATCTATTTAGCTTACTTCGAACAATTTATAAATGTCTTAAGTCTTTTTCAGCACTGAATCCCGCTTCGTAATTGTACTTGCGGCCAGTTTTATTATTTCCTTTTAAACTGGCCTCTTGTGGTATTTTGGGCAATTTTTGTTTTCATTAATGCCTTTTTAAATACCAAAGACTTTCAAAATACGAAAAACCCAAAAGGAATTGCCAGTACGAGCATGTTTTTTCGCTTTCCATTCCCTATACCGCTCTTGCCATTAAACTGAGAATTGCGGTAAATCAAATTGTCTAGTGTGAAGCGGGACTAAAATTGGGAATATCTGTAGATTTTTTTGAAAATCAAAACTTTTCAATATTTCATTTGAAACTTCTATATACAAATACAGTATACAAGACAGTCCTTTGGAATATTTAATTTCAACAAGTGTTGATGTGAAAATCAGTAAAACTAAAAAAAAATCATCAAAATCCAAATTGTTATTAATATCCATATTAGTCAGTTCTTCTTAATTTCTTAAATTTTCATGTCCACATCAGTTCAACTTTATCATTTTTTTAAATTTTCATATTTATGAAATTATTTAATAAGGTTCTAAGAAGTCGTTTCATTTAATTATATAAATTGCATATGTGTTTTGGTTTACTCACTTTGAAAAATTCTGATAGTGTTGTTTACCAAAATCTTCTCTAAATGCCGACAGATGGGCAAATCTTGTTCTGACTCGATCGGTATATTCTAAGCCGTTGGAAGTATTTTATTTCCAATGGGTCTGTGAACATTTGTTAGGGCTATTACAAAGTTACATTGTACACAATGTAGACAATAAAAGAATGTTAAAACATAATTTCGGTCATTATGTCGGCCTTTGCAGATTAATTGTATCCAGGGTTATGTCCAAACTCGGTTACACCAAATATAGTCTTGTGGATTTCGGCGAGGCTAAACAATTTTGCAATATGTACGTCCCATTGTGGTCTTATACTGCATTATCAGTGTGATAAGCATTTAGATTTCTTTTCCTCGTTAAACATTTTGCTTATTTACTTCAAAAGTGTCAAAATTCAAACTTCACTTTTAATTTTTTTTTTGCTCAAGAAAAAGGTGAAAATATCTTTTTTGTGTTGACTTTTGTTTTGGCGTCTAGTTTATTCGGGTAACCTATTTTTTCTCTTCTATATTTCCCAGAAAACTTTAAACGACTCTCCTGAAAAAATCCTGTTTTGAGTTGTGGCACTTTTGAAGTAAATCAGAGATTTGTCGCGCATTCGTCGAATACAATTTCTGTACTAGGAAAGGATTAGTCACATATGAATTCCACTTCCTTTGGTCCTCGGGATATTCCGGTCTGGGGCCACCGATAATTTCAGATTAATTTTGAAACTTATGTTTGTTTTTTTTTATTACTTAATTTTGTTTTAAATGTTTGATCCATATATATATATATTCAATAATCGACTACGGACTGCTGCAATTAAGTATATTAGACAAAGTTTGTCTTTTTTTTTTTGTACATTTAACTCTCCCCTCTCCTTGCCGCCCACGTCCTTCATATTTTCCTACACAAACTCCCAGCATGTGTCCTCAGCAGCGGTATACTTCCCATTGCCAATATGCCTCACATCCTCACACACAGAACTCTTTACGGCAGAACCTTAAGCTTGTTTATTAACATAATACAACAAATTAATTATTAACACTATTTATGCCCTTATTAGGCCATTGTCTTTATACGACGCACCACTTGCGGTCATTATGGCTAAGATGAAGGTTATTTGGTCAACATGAAAATTAGTCCAAGTTATTAAAACCGGCCTTACACTTACACGTCTGTACTCAATAAGGCCGAACGTTGTTCAAAGACGTTGGAGTTGTAGCGGCGGGAAGGGGAAGCGTGTAAATGGATATTACACATCAATGGGGTGTTTTTGTGGTAATTACTGGCAACACTTGTTCGGCTTCGTTTCTTGCTTGTTTAGTATAAATAGAATATACACAAAGGACTTCCTTCGACGTTTCCTTCGAATGGGCACCAAAACTGTTTGGGCATTTCGTTCATAATGAACTGGAATTTTTGGCAATGACGTTGTGCGAAAATCTCACTTTGGTTTTGTTGGCCATTTTTCTTGGCCCAAATTTATGTACATAATGCGCTGCGAGTAAATATGTATGTGTGTGTGAATATTGTATTAAATCCTAGTCTTATTGTTGGAGGAAAAAAGGAATATGCAACTAATTTAGTCATTCCTCACATCCCCCTTCCCCCCCAATCTTTGTGAGCTGCGATTTCGGTAGTTATGGTTTGCCCTTGTTTTGTGTATTTTTGGCCGCATCGTTTGGTGGCGGTGGACTGGAGACTCTTGGACAATTTATCTTCGTTTTAACACAATTACCCAGAAAAATGTTTCCTCTGCTCTTCTTGGTGTGTGTCTGTGTGCATGTGCATATTTTATAGTTTTATCCTTTTTTTCCCTGTTTTTTGTATCCCCGTTTTTTTTTTCTTGCTCTTAAGTAGTGTTAATTAAAAATGATAACTGTAATAATGTATAAATGCTGAATGAATGAAAACTCGGTAACGGTCAAGTGCTTCATATTTTGGCAACGGATAATAGCAGCTTTCTGCCCCCCCCCCCACGGGTTTTGGGGAAAATTGTGATTTTCTGCTACAGTAAAATTTGCATCGGATGAAGGAAAGTTAGGTTAGTCACGCATAAGAAAATGTGTTACGGATGTTTCATCTCATTAAACGATTGAATAAATAAGAAAAAGTACTCCCGTATGAGTGAATAATATTTGACGGGTGTCTTTATTATGAAATAAACATCCCATCATTTATTGTATATTATTGGTCCTCGCCACTGATACAGAGTTCCTTACACGAAATTGTTGTTTCTCAGGCACCAAAAAAAAATTAAGATTCAAATATTTTACAGAGAACCCCTATGGTATCGGCAACTTTATATTAAGGCAGTAAAATCTAAACTATGTAAAACATCTTTCGAAAAAATATAAACGATTCGGATTTCCGAAATTTTTTCGGTACAGTTAGAGGTCGAACTACGTTGATCTAACGAAGGTTACATCGCACAGACGTCAGCTATTGCTGACAACAAATGGAACCTGCCTGGCTGTCCTGACAAATCGTATTATTAACATTACCTACTCCACTATTTACTCGAAATATTATTTATTATATGTATTTCTTAGAATTTCTTTCTGTTTATATTTATTCATCTCATTGCCAGCATATTAACTCTTTAAATTAATCTAATGCATCTGATTTAAGGAACAACAGTACAAATCGTTAATAATACATATGCGAAAACTGGAAAACTTCATCTACCACTCGTTGATTTAATGTTTATTTTTCATGAAATTCTTTGGCATACCAAAAAAAAAAAAAAAACAGGGAATGCATAACAATGTGTTTCCTTTAATTTACATAAAATTTTAATTAAAATTTGTTGTTACAATCTTGCATTTGCACCTCCCCTCCCTAAGGACATGCATACACTCAGACGACGATGACGATGGTGATGATGGTGATCATAATATTTATCACCCTCCTGTTTTTTTTTTGTATGATTCTCTTCACCGCCCACAACGTACAAGTGACACAACGGAAAGCATGAGTGAGAAGACGATGCATGAGAAATTTGATAGTTTGCCGGGTTGTCTCTGGCCCCCATTGGAGGAGGTACGAGTAAGTGCATTCGCAAGTGTTGTGATTGTTGCAGATTGCTGTTGGGCGATTGTTGATGTTATTTTTCAGCAAAATGTGTGTTATAAAGTACATTTTTTTACGTTGCATGAAGAACGTATGTGTGTGTGTTTGGTGTAAGTGGATTCCTAGCATGTTTTCAATAATTAATTCCGAAATTCTGTTCGTGCGTGAGTATTTTAAAATAATTGTACCTTGACAAAATTAAATTGTTTTTTCTTGTTATATGCAGAGGTAGAAAAGCTGTGGAATATTGTGAAATGAATGGACTGGTTGGTGGACCACTTGGGACATGGAAATGACACCTGGTAGCGCACTTCTTAAATCATAGAAAAGAGTTTTGAGTCTCATTAAAATGTCATCGGTGAAACAGAGGCTCTTGAATAATTGTATTAGTGGGAGGGAATGAAAACGCTTAGAGGATCACATATCTTAATATATATTTACCCTCGGCACTGATTCACTGACTCTGTCACGCAGTACGTAGGAATTTAAATAGGCATTCTATAATTCTATAAATAATAATAATAAAAAAAAATAATTTTTTTTTTGTACAGAAATTGTGTTTCCAACAAAATTTTTTTTTTTACAAAATTTTTTTTTTTTACAAAATTTTTTTCTCCAAATTTTTTTTTTCAACAAAAATTTTTTTTTTTCAAGAAATTTTTTTTTTTAACAAAAATTTTTTTTTTCAAGAAATTTTTTTTTTCTTTTTCCACAAAAATTGTTTTTTTCAACAAAATTTTTTTTCCATATTTCAACGGGCGCCATAGGCGCATTACAACTTACTAGTAATAATAATAATTTGTTTGTTTAATAATACTGTAATTATTTATTTGTGGTGAAATTGTATCGTAGATCTAGCCGTAGAAGACCTAATTTTTTTTAAAAACATTTAAAAAAAATTGTAAATACAGTTTATTTTACTAATTGTTTATGGCTTCAATGAATTGCAATCTTTTCCTTTTTTCAAAAACTTTTGAAAAAATACTAAATAGGCCCCACGGAATTTTAATCCGTTGTAATATATTTTCTTTTAAATGGGGAAAGTCGGAAAGTTTTTAACTTCTTATTATTCCATAATCTACATTGGTTTGTGTGTTAGAGTTGTGTGCAAAATAATTTATATATATTTATTTTTTTTTGTATTTATAATACTTCACTTACCTTATCCAAATCAATAATATTTTTGGGCACTAATACATCTACAAGTGATTCCAATGGACCAGAAACTATTCTACCATTTATATACATAATACCACCAGAACCAAGAACCGAACTCTGAAAAGAAAAAAAATGTAGAATGTTCATTAATTGGAAGAGCTTTTAAAATGTCTACATAAAATTATTAATTTTTCTATCCACCAGCCTAAGATGGAGAGTATATTAAATTTGTTCATCCGTTGGCAAGACTTTGAAATGTTTTTTTTTTTTTTATTAATTGTCGTTGACTGCCCCAGCTCATGATTCAACAAAACCGTGTGACAACTAATACATTATAAACGCAGTTGACCCACCATATCTCTTGAACCAAGAGATGTATGAAGTTAAGATTTGTATATTGACTTTTAGACTGCGATCTTATTGTATTGTATTAATAAATGGTTTAACGCAGACATACCCGACGAGTCATATGCATAGTGTTGGCATAAAGGACCATTCACATTGTAGGCTAAATAAGATTCCGCCCGACCGAACTTAGCAACGTTTTGCCTTGTCATAACGAAGTGTAGGTAAGACGTTTATACATGCTAGACAGCCGACTTCGCCTTATTTAACCGCCGACATCTCTTTCAAATGTTTGTTGTCTGCGACATCAAAGACACGAGATGCTTGAGTGATTATTGCGGTGTCATAATTAAATAGAGTCATCTGTTAACGAGCAGGTAAAGAATACACACTCGCATGAAGATACGAGTAAAAGTTGTCTGAATGTTTATTTCTATGACAGTAAAAACAAAAAAAAAACACCGCGACAAAGACAAAAATAATTAAAATGTAATTAAAAGTGTTCACTTTCGAGATGTCATGCACACCGAGAGACCTTCCAAAAAATGGCGTTCATATTATGGGCAATGTGGGCGACTTTGCAGGAAACTTTCATCCCGGTGAAAGGAAGACAGGTGATCATTTTCAGCCTCAGTTTGACTTCGTAATTAGTGGAGAAGTTACAGAGGCTCACTATAGAGAAAGTTCGTTCTAATGCCGAACTATACGTATGTGGAATAATTTTCCAGCAACTGTCTTCTCAAGATGAACTTCAACAAACAATACTCCCTATACAATAAAGTTATCACTCTACTTATGAACGGTGCATAGAGAGCGGCACTCGTGCTTACTGCAATGTGAGATATATCGAAACGAAGGGATAGCTGTATGCAAAAAAGCCCAAAGAAAAATGGCTCAAAAATTAGAAATGAAAAATTAGCCAAATAAAGAATTGCCCTAAAAATAGACAATTATTGAAAAAAATATAAAAAATAAATGAGATTTGGTCCGAAAAAATTTCCAAAATGAAAAGAGGAAAAGTCATGCAAAAACCTTTCTTTTTTTCGTAAATAAAGTAAGACTGATAAATTTACTTTAAACTTTGGTCAGAAAGGGTCCAAAAATCAGATATGAAAACAATTGTTCCAAAAACAATAAAAAAAAATGAGATTTGGTCCGAAAAAATTCCCAAATTGAAAAAAGGAAAAGTCATGCAAAAACCTTTCTTTTTTTTTGTAAATAAAGACTGAGAAATTTAACAAAAATCAGAAATGAAAAATTACCCATTAATAACCAGAAATTTCAACCTTGGCATTTTTTGACAAAATTATCTGCAACGTCAGGACAAAATTATATGTAATTAACAATTCCAGGCAAATAAAAAAATACTATGTTACCGTAAGGTGTTTTGGAAAACAGGTTTGCCGTCCACTTGGCAAGCTAAATTTGCAATATTTTTTTTTTTATTTAAAGAAAGTTATTTTTTACACTTTTTTAAACCACCCTTATAAAAGGGGCGGCCGAATTCTTGTTTGGACATTTGGCAATAATTTTGGTGTTTTTTTTTATATTTTTTTAATTTTTAAAAAATATTTGTTTCTTTGGCGGTAAGAAATGGGTTAAGGCACTGTGCGGTTTAAACGGTACTCGGCCTTTATGCCCACGCACAAAATAAAACTAGGCAGAACCTCACCCATGACGACTTATGACAGACCCCATTTGTCACTGGTGGATCCTTTGTTTTAGGAAAGTCAATTGAGAATATTGTGGACGGCCGTGGTGTGGTAGGTAGTGTGTGCGACTATCACACCGAAGAACCCGAGTTCGAAACCGGGTAAGACCATCAAACATTTTTCAGCGGCTGTTTCCACCTCGTAAATGTTAGCGACTTTACGAGTACGAGAGCAATCTCTAAGCCATGTAAAACATCTCTAGAAAAGCATTAGCCGTTCGGAGCCGGCTTTAAACAGTAGGTCCCGGTCAGTGAGTATACAAAATTATATCGTACACAGCTCACTGATTCGAGAGAAGTTCCCCGTCTGTTCCTTCATGGAATGTTAAGTAATCGAGAATATTTATGTCGATTTTGAAAAATCATTATTACATGACGTATTTTCAGTTTGCATGGCTTCCTAAAAATTAAATGAAGCTGATGAATCACAAACAGATAATTGATGTGTATTTCTCAAATAAATATTTTAAATATTTAAACATTGAATGATGGGGGGCCAACGCCGACATTTAAAACCATTAAATCTATAAATATTTTTTGTTTTTTTAGAAAACATTTCACCCAACAGATCTGTTTGCAATTGAATAACAGTAAATTGAAACTGAAATGTTAGTACAACGATGAAAACGGAGGCAAAATTGCACACGGCACGCACGCTCGCACCTACCTATGTATGTATGTACGTATGTCATAATACAAAAGAAGAAGAAAAATTGAAATCAATATAATGAAAACAAATTTGAATTTAATTGAAATTCTATACAACTGACTGAACAATTCATATTTCCCTATAACTACCTGGAACGAACACACACCGAGAAACCTCAGTAGTTTCCACTGCCACTGACTGGAAGTGGGTACACATTTTGTACATGGACATTTACACACATGGATTGTGAACATTTGCAAAGATGAATGTTTAACTGAGACCAGAGTTTATTTTCTTTCACCAGTACGTTCACAATTTCAATGGGGATTGTTACCTTAGGGCTGCCATAAAAAAAAAATCGATGTATTTGCTTTTTCTTTTTTTTTTGGTTTTGCATTTGTTGGTCCTACTTAAGATCCTTTGAATGTGGCGAATGAAATTAAGACCCCCCCCCCCCCCCCCCCTTTAATTCACCTGAACGAACGAACATGAGAGTGAACACGTGTCACACACAGCTAAGTAGAAATATTTCTTCTATATATATATGTATTTAAATGTAGATGGTGCTTTGTAAAAGCCGGCTATATATGATGCAATCCATGAATTTTCGGAATATTAAAGTGAAACGGCAAATTTACATTTTTTTATGAAGATAATTAATGGATGAAGTTTATTTTATGCCCATTCCCATGGGATAGTTATAAAGGAGTATTAAAAAATATTTAATTTGTTCATAAAATAGTAAACCTTGGCTAAATCCAACATATCCTCCGACTGGTCTGACTTTTAATAGGGAATTGTTACTCTAGCGGAATATGACTGTGTGTCATGTCTTGAAATCATAATTTCATTTCAATGGAATGCACTGGGTCACCCGAAATACTTGTCTGAGCTCCAAATCTATGCGAAATCAAAAATCTTGACATTTCGACCAAACTTCTTTAGGGTCTGAATTGATTACCCGGCATTGAGAAGACATAAGGGCGACATCAACAACATTTTGATTATTTTCTTGTTATTTTCTGGCAGATTGTCTCATATAACGTGACACATACTGAAAATATGTTTCTCGTTATGAATTATTGAAAATATTCAATTAAATTGATATTTTTCCATTCGACTGAAATCGTTGATGTGCATAAATCCGAAAATGGCATTGATATGTATGTACTTATACGAAATACATACAGCAACCGTGTATTAGGGTGTTACGATACAAAAAATCACTTAGTTTTCCAACAACAAAAGTTGAATTTTGTATGGAAAAAAAGTGATTACAGGATTTGCCTATTTTCGCTCTAGGAGGCTTAGTTAATGAGATATTTGCAATTTTAGTTTTCCCAACAAAAATTTAATTTTGTGTATGGAAAAAAAAGTGATCACAGGATTTGCCTATTTTCTCTCTAGGAGGCTTAGTTAATGAGATATTTGCAATTTTAGTTTTCCCAAATAGGCGATTAAAAAAATTAAAATGTATTGACCGGTAATTTGCAGCAGATATCATTGCATCGATCGATTGGTATCGATAAAGAAGTGTGGCAGCTCCCGAAACGGACCGTATACCTTGCCTGCAATCAGAGCTAGCACAATGCTTGAAACCTTTGATTTTTGCAAAAAAAAAAAATAGAAATAAACAATGATCTTGAACTCGACTAAATTAAAATGTATACATACAATTTAGTGTGAAGAGTTTTTTTTAACACGATAAACAGGTTATGCGATTGATCGAAACCTTAGATTGATCGAAAACCTATACCATTTATTGGAATCTTCAAACAAAGTCAAATTTCAAATCAATTCATTTTTACAAAGTACAAGGAAAATAAGTTAAGCAAAATGTTAAGGAAAATGAGATATCGAAATTTCTTTATTACTGATTTCTGTTGGTCGATTGCAAACGAAAAACAAAATATTTATTTCGCTTTACACACGGCCAATGACATAAACGTTTGCTCTGCTCTCCGTTTGGCTTTGCTCCTTCGTCACTCTGCCTAGGCTTTCTTTCATTCATAACAATCTCCACTAATATGTCTCATTGCCGTCGTCGATATTGTTGGCTTTTGTTTCTATATTTAAAGCTTACTTTTTGATAAACTTTGTCTTGGAACTGAGCTTCATTGAAATCCAAATTTAAAAACTGTGGAATATTAATCGCCCGAATAAGCACTTGAATTATCATGAACTGAAAATCAGTTCTACAAAAATTTGTTTTAATTGTGAATAAAAATTTCAAAAATAACAACTCGGAAAGTATGCAATTTACCGAGTGGTTACTTTTTAAATCGTATGCTATTTTGATAGTGCCAGCTCTCTCTGGCGCGAAATCCTGTCAGAATGTCGGTTTCATATGTCCGGGATATGCAATAATTCGCTTGATCATCATTCTTTATACAGTTTTTGTTTCTGTTGTTCGCTGTCACTGATTTATTTCTATTCTTTGCAAAATTCTTTGATTGCAGACATGGAATACAGATCGGGTTCGGAAGTAGACACACTTCTTCATCGGTACCCATATGGCTTTAAGATTGTACAACGTTGGGAATGCAAAATAAATTTCCAAGAATTCTTTAGCTGAAATGAGATATCGCACCTGCTGTACGCAAGTTAATCAGACTGGAATGCTAGTGAAAAACACTTACGGTCTCTGTCGACGTACTGAGGAGAATATATTTGCAACGGAAAAATGTTTATGTGATGATGGGATCATTCCAATGCATTCTGGAAATTTAAAAAGCCCTACATAGGCATGATAAATAATGGGAATGTTTGCCGTTTCGAATAAACCAATAGCACCGTTACACAAAAAACAACAATTTTGTGTCACCCACAAACGAAAATATATACAAATGCCACACGTAGTTGAACTGCAGACCCAGTTTTTCATTTCGTGATGATTTGTCCTTTTTAAAGGACTTTAAATATTCCAAATATTTATTTTTAAACGTTTGCATGTCCTACAATGGCGATATGGTTACCAAATGAAAGAGAAGAATATCAGCAGTTAGGTAAAAGTGTTTTGTTTTATCAGGACGAAAATATGGGTAAAATTTCCTTTGAAATCCTTAAAGATTTTCAACGTTATTTCTTTTTGAAATGAAATCTTCTGATGAAGAAGAAACACCAATTATTGTGTATTTCTCATTGTTGTTTAACTCTCTGATGATGTTCTTCAAAGAAGAACGAAATATTGGAAAAATAAATTAAATATTATAATAATTTTTCTTAATAATTCCTAACCTAGAACTCATTAAAAAAAAATTCTAAATTCGATATAACTGAAAAATTTCGATACAAATTATTGAACATTAAAGAAAAATATATGTTTAAGCTGTTCAATAAATTTCATGTTTCTAGCTATATTAGTTGGCTTTATGAAAAATGCCCCCAAAAAAATCTCATAATGAAAAATTCAGAAAAATTAGGGACTTTTTTTTATAGTTTTTTGGTTTTTGGGTCTTATATCAATACTAGTTATTGCACAGATTTGGCTCAGCCTTATATCTAGAGTATTATTTTAATTATTATGAAATGAAATTGATAGATTTTACAGATAAATTACATGACCTGAAGGACAAATGAAAATGGACAATGAAAAATTCGCAAATTTTATTATTTTTGGTGAATTTTTGGTTTTTTTTTTGGGATGTTTACATTTTTTTAGGATGTTCTTTTTTGGGTAAATTTTCATATTGGGTTTTTTGGGGGGTATTTTTCATTTATTTTAATTAATATATAAATTCATTGAAGAAGAATTCACAAAAAAAAACCTTTTAAAAAGTCTGATTTTTTAGATTTTAGTATATTATAACGAGACGAGATCTCTAATGTAGAGAAAATCTGATTATAAAATCGTCTGTAAGTCTAGTTAATCTATCATAAACCAATTCAGCAACTTTGTGGAGACATCTAGTTGAGTTGGTTCTCGTGGGCTACTTGAAGTTTCTGAATATGAGTACGAACCCCGTGATTGAATAGCCACTCGAATTTATAGGGATTTTATTACGTTGATTTCTACGACATCCCATTCAATTTAATTTTCTCAAAATTACTGAGTTTTATCGAAATATACGAAAATGTAAAATTTTGCCATTTACCATTTTCAAGGTCAAACTACAATAGGAAATCTTGTAATTTAGTTTGGATATTATTGTACTATTCACGAAAGAGAGAAGGACATAATCATAGAATTTGATCTGAGTGAAATATTTTAAGGTTTAACAAATGGTATAGCCTAAGAATGTATTTTATTAATGGAGCGTTTGAAACATTTCCATGTCCAGTCTAACAACATTTAAAACAACGAATTTAGGTGTTCCCAAAACGAACCACTCTAATATACACACAATCGTACACCTTCACAACTACATAAACGTGTTTTTGTTATTGTTTTTGTTTTTTTTGTACCAACCTCAAAATTGACATCACATTGACTGCGTTTGTAGGTATTCCTGGGTACATCATATTGTACTAAATCATTACCAGCAGCCATATTGTGCTGACCCATTCCATAGTTCTTTGTGGCATGTGATGAGGAAACCTAAAAGGAAATAATTGAATAAGTATCGTATTTGTATTTGATAGTTATACAGATTTCATATTTATTTAGATTTTTTTTTGTTTTGCTTTGCAATATTTATAAATTCATTATAAACTGAATAAATGATAGAACAATGTGGTTATGACCAGTGTTAAGTAATTGCATTGCATTCAGGAGTCTGGAGACACTTTTGTGTATGATAATCATATTCGTAATCATACTCGAATGATTTAATTTATAGTTTTCAATGCATTGATTCCACTTGTTGTAGATTCCAACGAATTCGTAATGTGGTTAAATTAGAGGAGAACGATTTTTGTTTGCCCCATATGAGGATGAGAAAATTTTCAAAAAGTGATAGTTTGGTGACATCAATGGTTCAGTAGTCTTTGGAAGTGCTGCTGGAAATGCCATTTCGGCTTACGATGAGCGCTACAGAAGCTTGAGAAGCTGTTTTTAGTGCCTAAATATTTAAAACATGGACTCGGACATGCTACAATTGATCTTACGCGCACCAAGTTGGGTAGTTGTGTGCCAATTGTCTCCCTTTGAGCTCCGCTACCGCTACATTTGCTCCCAATTTTAAATGTCATATACATTTTATGGACTCTAACAATGCAATGACCCATTTGCTTTTTAAATTAAATATTCTATTGCCAATAGATTGCTCCTTATAAGCATTGTGATAAATTGTACGACTAAAACTTAGATAACCAAAAAAAAAAATACGCTTCAACAATTTCCGTCTGCAGCTGAGTGGTGTTACCAAGAAAATGTTATCTGGTCTTGTTCTAACAACAACATAAAATTGAATTACCATTACTAACACCACAGCACAGCACACCACACTCACTGTCTCTGTCTACATGCATATCTTAGGAATAGATTCTTTCGATACTTGTCACACACACACACACGCACTGAGCTCAGTGATCTGGCTGGTTTGGTGTAAACTTGAAAATGTTAACTTGTGGTTTTTCCATCGAATGACATGTTCTCTGCTAAATTGGCCTGCGTCATCTTATCTTTACGACATTCATTTATTTTCCTACATCCGACATACAATTTACATTTTCGGTCTTGTTTGCTAGTCTCATCCTTGGAAGTGGAATCCAACTGTAGCAAGTGAAACAAGAGCTTGGAATGTTGTAATAGTTGCAGTAATGTGTTTCAAAACACACACGCACACACCGTACACCCGTACACACAAATGAATGCCTATGGTTGAGTGTATGAATGTAAAATCCATTACAATGAAAATTTTCATTTCCGCAATTGATAAGCACCGAAAGAGATGTTAAAATTGCCATTAAAGTTTTGCGTTGCTCAGACCATGCATGTACTTTAATGTTGCTGTTGATTCGCTGGGAATTTTAAAGTAGAAATTTAATTTTTAACCGGAAATCACTACTAGAGTATTTTTGTTCTACGAATAATTTATTACACATACGTACGATGCGATGCCAGCTTAGGTTGGATAGGATTTTTACTTAGTCATGTCGAAGATTAATTCCTCAAATGGCAAAGAAACTCGTAATTCAATGGCATCCGCAATTGGAATGCTAATAACTACAGATTATCGAGCTCTTAAGCGACATTTTTTTCGAAACTCGCTTTTTAATGAAATTTCATAGAAAATTGTCCAACGTTCTTCTTCCTATAAAATTTTCTAAATAAAATTTGTGGCTTTCGCGGTTAGGACTCAAGATTTTCTTTAAATTCATAGTGGTTTGCATACAACATCAAGAGAGTCGAACGATATGAGTTTTTTAAAAAAAAAATCAGCTGTGCTTGTTCCTTAAAAAAAATCTAATATTATTTAAATTCCGAATCGTAACAGAAACATTTGAAAATGTAAATTAAATGCCCGCACAGTGAGGGAATTAAAACAATTTGTTTGGAAATAAATCTGGAATTTATTTCCAATTAGATTAACAGTTCGCACATACCTGGCTGAAGTGTGGTGTACACACAAATGAGCTACAAGGGTACAAATTTGGAATCCTCGGTTCTCAAAAAATCTCTATCCAATATGCTCAGTACAGGAATAAAGTGGTGGTTAAGACTTATCAAAATATTTTTTTCTTTGTGGCTGTCTCTCATAGAACGCGAGATATTCGTATTTAAAGGAATACAAAATACAGTGGAACTTCCATAAGTCGAATTGGCTTTAAGGCGAAGCACTTACAGTGACAGTTAGGGGACCAATTTCCTTTAAACGTGTTTATAAGTAACTAGTAAGTTGTAATGCGCCTATGGCGCCCGTTGAAATATGGAAAAAAAATTTGGTTGAAAAAAAACAATTTTTGTGGAAAAAAAAAATGTTGTTGAAAAAAAAAATTTTTTCTTGAAAAAAAAATTTTGTTGAAAAAAAATTTAGTGGAAAAAAAAAAATTTTGTTGAAAAAAAAAAATTTTTGTTGAAAAAAAAAAATTTTGTTGAAAAAAAAAATTTGGAAAACAAAATTTTGTAAAAAAAAAAATCTTTGTTGAAAAAAAAATTTTGTAAAAAAAAATGTTTGTAAAAAAAAATTTGGGGAAAACACAATTTCTGTACAAAAAAAAATATTTTTTTTTTTATCTTAATATATATTTACTGATTCACTGATACACTGATTCCCTGATTCACTGATACACTGATTCCCTGATTCACTGACTCTGTCACGCAGTACGTAGGAATTTAAATAGGCATTCTATAATTTTCTATAAATAATAATAATAAAAAAAATAATATTTTTTTTTTGTACAGAAATTGTGTTTGCCCCAAATTTTTTTTTTACCAAAATTTTTTTTTCCAAAATTTTTTTTTACAAATTTTTTTTTAGAAAAATTTTTTTTTTTACGAAATTTTTTTTCGAAAAAAATTTTTTTTTTTACAAAATTTTTTTTTTCAAATTTTTTTTTTCAACAAAAAATTTTTTTTTGTCAACAAAATTTTTTTTTTTCAACAAATTTTTTTTTTCCACAAATTTTTTTTTTCAACAAAATTTTTTTTTTCAACACAATTTTTTTTTTCAAGAAAAAATTTTTTTTTCAACAAAATTTTTTTTTTTCAACAAAAATTATTTTTTTTCAAGGAAAAAATTTTTTTTCAACAAAATTTTTTTTTTTCAACAATATTTTTTTTCCATATTTCAACGGGCGCCATAGGCGCATTACAACTTACTAGTTATTATTATTTATAGAATGCCTATTTAAATTGCTACGTAGTGCGTGACAGAGTCAGTGAATCAGTGTATCAGTGAATCAGTGTCGAGGGTAAATATATATTAAGATTCCATAACTCAAAGTCTCCGTATGTCGAACTTTTCTACGGGATAATGGTGGTTCGAGTTATGGAAGTTTGACTTTATTTTTTTCGACCGTTCGCAGTCGGCTTTAAACAGTGGGCCTCGGCCAGTGAGTATACAAATTGTATCGTACACAGCTCAGTGATTCGAGAGAAGTTCCCCGCCTGTTCCCTCATGGAATGTTGAGGGAAGTAAGAAAGTTTCAAAGTTATGGCCGTCAAACCATTGAAACAACTGACCGCAGTTTTCCAAAATAACACATTTGTCAACAAAACCCTGTATATTGAATATTTTCATAAAACCATACAAAAAATGTTGCATCGTCACAATTAAAACGAGAATCCAAATAATTCGATATTTTTAATTCGGCCTTAGAGAGCGATTAGACCGAAACCCCAATGAAATCTAGTTTTACATCTGAATACAAATTGAACAACATGGTATCACAAATCCAGAAATTCACTGTGAATTATTTTCCCCTTCTACATTCATTTCACCTAAGAAAAAGGTAGGTCTCCCGCCACTCAGATGAATTATTTCTGACCAAGAACATTTCAAAAACATGTTTATACGGAAGTGACAAATATAAAACAGAAAGCTGAAAAACAATTGTTTTTTTTTTGTAAAAAAAAAAAACTATTTTCATTCTAATTAATTAATTATTGTTTAAAATTTAATAAAGTAACATAAAACGTGTCCACTTTTGCATTTGTGGTACTTATTTACGGTTTGAATGTGCATTTAAAAAACAAACGGTTTCACAGCATAATTTAAAGTGCAGAAGATTCACCCCAAAAAAATTGAGAGAGTGACTTACAGCACACCTATCAAGTGAAAAGTGAAAGCTGCCCATTATAATTAGTTACTAATTCATCACGAACTCAAATATGCAGATTTTTAAAGATTTTAATAAAATTTGAACTACGAACAAGTCGCATGAACTTCTTCATTCTCGTTAACAAACTAAATATCCCATTGCAGCAGAAGCCATCCCAGAAACAATTTCATGGCTGTGTCAGATTTCAACCATAACTACGAATCACTGGAATATTTTTAGTTTTACGGATGCAGTAAAAGCACTACTCGCGGACAGCTCCCTTCGACGGACAAATTTCTCCGTCCCATGTGGTAATTTTTAGAGCACCGTTGGGTGGTCGAAACTACTGCGACCGTCGGTGTCCGCCCACCGTCCATAAGTTATTACTTATAGAGATTATAACTCACAGAAATCCAAGGACATTTTCCATAATGCACAACTGAAACATATTTAATTTAATTTTACAGAATTAAATTTCGAATTCCAATCATCAACTATCAGATGCGAACAAACAGATTTTCAACAATTTAAGAATAGTAATCATAGATACATTACCAATTGCCAACTATGACTTCTGCTGGGTTTTTGAATAGTATTAAATAAAATCGGAATATTTAAGAGGATCGTATGATCAGTGTTGTCCATAAGACACCAATAACAATTGTAGGCGGTGGGCTTGCTTGGCTTGGGCTGCTTGCCCATCCGCGTGGGGGTTGTGGATTCGATAGACCAAATTTATTGTAACAAAACAAAAAAAGAAGTTGTCAAAAATATTTTATAATATTTTTTTATTTGCATATTATATTCTATTCGAATTATTATTCTCGCCTCGTAAATATATTCAAATATATCAATATACACTCACTCACGCACGCCAATGAATTATGATTAATGACATTTTTAAATTAAATTCCTGCTGTGTATAAACAGCAATTATTACCGTATAATATTGTTAATAATACAAATATTATGTCACATACGTACATATCGTGCATATCGCCAATATATATATATATGTGTATAAATGATGTGATTATATTTACAATAAACATGTGCCAATAATAACAATACTGTAAAATACATAATGTGCCAGTAAATCATTCAATAAACTTAATCATTTTGCAAGAAATTCTTTTTTTTTCTTTTTTTGTAATTAAAATTTACAAAACCATAAAACTGATTATGTCTGATGGTGTTATGACGATGATGGAAAAGCGGATGTTGGCTGTGTGGCGTCAGCGGTTATTGAACAGCAGGGAAAAACAAATTGCAATATTCTGCCAACACATGCGGTGTTGATAAAATATTGATTAGGTTGATTACACTCTGCCACGACAATTGTTTAGAGGAAGGTCACAGTGGAGAGATGCAAGCATATTAATTGTACTAGGGGAAAATATATGTGGAACAATTGCAATAATTATGCATCTAAAGGGCTATAGAATTCTATATACAATTTAGTTAAGTTCTTCTTTTTCTCAATCGTCTTCATATCTTTCTTGATTCAAGATTGTCCATATCGAGCCCTTACAGCGAGAAAAAAAAACGTAAGCGCCATTTTTTCGTTTTTTCATTTCAATGAAATTCCGCAGAGAATTCTCCATCACTCTTAATCTGTACATTTTCAAAGATATAGCAAATTCAATAGTATCGTAAGAACCACCCAACTTTTTGCTTGACCTCACAAAGAAATCTCTCCTGTAACATTTTTTGGTGCTTTTTATTGGCTCAGCTCAGATCTGGTCCAGAATTACATCGTCTACAAAAGTCTATAACTTTTTATCTTGAAAACATTTTTGAAGTATGTTAAAGCAGTTTGTAGGTAAGGACTGAGGGTACTACCTCACATGTTACAACTGGTTGTACAACTGAGTTGAACTATACAATTGGTCGTTAACCTCATACGCTTCAACTTTTCGGTCAACTTTTTATCCAATTTCATTTGGAAATACTTTTTCGAAGCGTCAACATTTTTAGTTTATATATTCTTGATCACTTATTTGGTTTTATACTTTGAATTCCACAACTGAGGCGTATGTTTATATTCCTCCATAAAATCAATAACTTTTTCCACACATTATTTCATTTATTATTATGTTTTCAAAATACCCGTACAAAAATGTGTTGACTTCATCAATAACAAAAAGCGAATAAGGTAAAGAAGTTGAATGAACTAATCGTCAAGTTGGCCAACTGGAGCTGAAATCAAAATATTTTGATTTAAATTGAACCGACGACCAACTTAAGACCATCAAGCCCTATCACGTTACAACTGGTGGTACAACGTGATCAAATTGTACAACCAGTTGTAACGTGTGCGGGCGGCAATAGACACACATTTTCAAAATTTAAATTATTTCATATTTGTCGATTTTTTTTTTTAGGTTTATTTTTATACACTCCATCATAGGATGGAGTATATACTAAGTTTGTCATTCCGTTTGCAACACCTCGAAAGAGTGATCTGCGACCCTATAAACTATATATATATTATCGGTCAGTGTAACATTCTAAGACATTCTAGCGATGTCCGTCTGTCCGTCCGTCCGTCCGTCTGTTGTCTGTTGAAATCACGATAGAGTGCGAACGACCAACGCTAAGAAGCTGAAATTTTGTTGGAAGATGTTTTTTGCCCATAAGCAGGTTAAGTTCGAGAATGGGCAATATCGGACCAAAGGGGAAAAAGTTCCCCTTTACGGGACTAAATATATCCCGGCCATAATCAAATTGTTCACATATTTTTTTTCACTACATCTAATTTTTTTTGGAAAAATTGTTCTAAGTTTATATAATTTATAGATGGAGAAAAAAATCCCAAAAATGGGCGTGCTCATGGGTTCCGTGGACCCTTGGGGCCCAAAAAAGGGCCCATGATAAACATGCGCATATGGGTATCGAAGTGCAACGAAATTTACTCACGAACCCAAATATGCCTTTATTTTCACGATTTGCCTAAATTTTTTGATCCGGTTTCTGGGACTATCGGGTCACCAGCGGCCCAAACACCGTCCCTTGACAAACATGGACATATGGGTATCGAAATGCAACGAATCCATGATGGAGGGTATATAAGATTCGGCCCGGCCGAACTTACTATTTGTCCACTTGTTTATATTAAAAATGTCCAAGAAGCTAAGCAGGATACCGAAGTGATGGAAAATCATTTATTAAGCGGGCCATGACCAGCAATAGGTTTTAGAACCAATATAAAGTAAGTAAAAATTAACAGCTTTTTAAAATTTTGAAATTTTAAAAAAACGGAATTTTTAAAATTTTAATTGTATATTTGGTTTTGCGCAATATGAACAATTAGTTAAAATAAGTAGAAGACTCTAAAAAAATATATAAAAATGGTTTACCTTTAAAATCAAAAAGAAAAATTGGGCGTCATTTTCTGATTTTTTTGTCAATGAAAAAAAATTTTAAAAAATATAAAAATGGGTTTCCTTTACAATCAAAAAGGAAAATGGGGCGTTTAGTTTTGGGCCTTTTGACCTTCCCAAGAACTGCCGGAGAGCCAATTGGGAATATGTAATTTTCTGATTTTTTTTTTCCAATAAAAAATAGTAAAACTTACAAAAAAAAACAGTTTATAATTCAAATAAAAAAGAAAAAAAAAAAAAAAATCATTGACCAAATGTATTTTCCAAACATTTCCGGACATTCGATCATCAAACATCCTAAATTAAATCAATAAATCACATCACGGCCCAATGGCTCATGAACAAATTGGGCAGTATGTCCAAAACTTCATTTTGCAATGCCCACAAATAATTGGGCGTTGTTTCCGTTCGAAGGGTCGACACAAGCGTGTTATGTCCGTGATCGTAAAAATATACGAAAATTATTCAATTGTGGAATTATTTCTAAAATGTCTCCCATTGTCCAATGTTGAATGCTAATAACTTAAAATCACCTTGCCTATCTGCCGATGCAATTGGATTCTGGACGATTGTGCTCGGATCTTGTCCATGAAAGAGCGATGTTATGGGAATATTACAACAACGATGAAGGTCCTTAAGCATTATTCATGAAATAGATAGGAAATATACTGAAAATATACATGAGAAGGATCGGTAAGTCGTCTTATTGACGACGAATTATCGCGAATATTACATTGGACGTCAAGATCCCATAAGAACAGCAATTCGATTCCGAATTCGTGAACTCCAAATGAACTACTTGACCAGAATCCAATTTATCCTCTTTCAATCCTGTTGAAAATAAGGGCAATTAAAAACTCAACAAAACAAATGGTGAATTCAGATCTCAAATAAAATGTTACCCACACATTCTGAAAATGTTGCATCCACACCGTCCACTGGAGTGAGGGCAATGAGTACAACAATTTCGCAATAAAAAATAAATGGTTTTTCCTAAACACGATAAGGCTTATGCTAAAAGATTTAACAATAATAGCAACTGAGTTTTATTTGCAGCCAAATAGTCTTTGTCTCGAAGCAAATACGCTTTACTTGTTGCAATCTCCAAACACGCGAATTACTTGTGTGTAAACATTATTCAATAAACAACTCCCGTTTTCACAATTTTCCAAAAACCATTATTAGATAAACTCGACAATGGAATATGGACCGATGTCAGGCCTCGAATGAATATGGACCGCTGTCAAAACTCGTACAAAGTTGTCCTTACTCAAGGGAAATTGTTCTTATCAAGAAAACGCCTCAAGACACGAACCTTTCTTTGGGAAAACTAATTAAATTTAAAAAAAGTATGGTTTTTTATTGTAAAATCTGAAATTGGCAGTATCTTCTAAACTATGCATCAAACTTGGTGTCACTTCTTATTAGTTAAATAGTTCACCGTATCTCATAAACTATTCGTATAACACACTACAAATGTCTTCGATTTTGCTGTTCAAAATTTAAGAAATTAAAGTATTTCAATGTCCTCCAGCCAAGTATATAAATATGTCGAATTTATTTTAAGTTATGTTAAAGGGAAAACGATTCCCCCAAATCGTTTTGTTATTCGTATTGATTTGTCTAATTACGCGTTTGATTTGAGATTTGTGTATGAGTGGGGATTTGATACCGTGTGATTATATGTGTGTGTGTGTTTAACGCACACTCTCACATTAACACCGGCATAAGTCAAAGTAATCAATGGTAGCATTTTATGTATAATGTCTAATGAAGTGTAACTATACCCACAGGAATTGCAATTTTCGGGCAGGGCGCTAATCTATGGGTATAAAGAGAAATGGTTTAAGTTTTTGATGTGGGAATTGTATTAAAGAATGGCGAGACTATTTAACGACAACCTTAAACACTTTTGTAAATTTAAAATTTTGTGTGAGAATTTAAAAGGCTGTGACTCAGTCGTAATAAAGGGTGGGCCATTTAAAATTTCAACTATCGATTACTTTGACTTTGAACGGTAGAATAATATTCATTTTTATTTTCAGGTTGATGTTTGACATTTTCGATGCGTTTTTGGTTCACCCAACGTGATAAAAATAATATTAAAAAAATGAAATGTTGTGATTTTTGTTGGAAACTTGTACTACGACCACGCTTGACAACAACACGTGGAAACAAGTTAAAGTGGGACCAAAAAACGGCAGACAACTGCACTTGCAATTGGTTTGTAAAAAAGATAAAAAGGACTAAAACAAGTACAGCATGAGGCCAAAAAAGAGAGATAAATAAAAAAGTGTGAAAAACTATTTAAAGTTAACATGAGGGACAAAAAACTGGAAGAAGGCGATAAAGGGACAAAGACAGAGCCAGCCAAGAAACAGCTAAAATATAAAAATGTATAGAAAAGGCCAAAATGGTACGAAGTGTACCACAACGGGATAAAAAAGGGACAAAGGGCGAGGGAAACCAAAAAGTTGAATTATTTTATTTATTTATTTATTAACCCTAGGATAGACTACTTGGTCTGGCCAGACCAAATTTGACTTTGAGCGCTTATAATTTTTTTAAAGGCAAAAATTAAAAAATTGAGGGCGTTGATATCTATAAGGGAAGTATGCTGAATCGGACGAATTCAATTTTGACTCGAAAATTGCAAGCTAATGGGGAGAAATTCCCGTTGGAAAAAAATTACCACTAAACTAACCTCTTGGTCTGAGTAGACCACAGCTATGAGTTTACTCATGAAACCCTCATGAAAGGTAGAAGTTTGGTTTTGTTTTTGCTTTTGTCTTTGTTTTTCTCTTTATTTTTGATTTTGTTTTGATTTGATACTTATGTTAAGAACTTGAATTTACTTCTTGAAAAATAAACATGAAATTTGATTTTATCAAAATTTTTTTTATTATTTTTTGTGCCCTTTTTTCCTTATTTTGGAAGTATGTAGATACAGTTTCGCTTTAAATGACTATGTATAACACATATCAACAATTTCCCTATGAATTAAGACCCCATGATTAGGTATACAGTATGTTTATAGCCAAAAATCTGTCTATTATAGTCATGTGGTCTGGCCAGACCAAGAGGTCAATTTAGTGATCGAAAGCTTATCGCCTATCCTAGGGTTAATTACAGTACAAAGTAAATTTATATTCTAATTTTGGGTCCAAGGGTAAACCGGGTGACACAGACCATTTGGCTAAAATTTTGCAGCGACAGACCAAAGCCTCTGGTGGGAATCGAACCCACAACCCCCACGCTGATAGACAAGCACGCTACCAACTCGCCTACCGGGGCGCCTAAAAGTTGAATTATAAGAGCTAAAAATTCGAGGATACTGAAAAGGGTACAAAACGGTCCAAAACATATATAAAAAAGAATCAGCAAGAAGAAGACATGCGGTTAGAAGGGGTTAAAAATGGCAAAGAAGTACAGAATGAGGCCAAAGTAGAGACAATTAAAAAAGAGAGAAAAAATATTTAAAATTAACTATTTCAATAATTGTAACAAGGGGGTAAAGATGGAGCCAAGATAGGTACAATATAAAAAGTTATAGAAAGGGCCAAAAAGGTCCGAAGAATACAACGGGATTAACAGGGAGGGGGAAACCAAAAAGTTTAATAAATTGGGCTAACAATTTCAGGATGCTGAAAAGATGACATAAATGGCCCAAGACGGTTAAAATATAGAGGAATTGGGTCGTTTAATAAATAACCATAAAGAGAGAGATTAACATAAAAGGCAAAATATGTTTGGAAATTGTTTCGGGCTTGACAGATGGCAATTGCAAAATAATATAAATGGGGGCTAAATTGGATAAAATTAAAAAAGTGTGAACAAATATTTCAAATCTAACGCCAACAATTTTTGTAAACCAATGCAACTAAACAAATATTTTATACTAGTAAGTTGTAATGCGCCTATGGCGCCCGTTAATTTGCTTGAGAAAGTATTTGTTACTTAATTTGTTAATGAGAAAACTAATTTGTAAAAAAAATTTCGAAAAAAAATAAAATTGGAAAAAAAAAAATTTGTGAAAACAAATTATTGTTGAAAAAAAAAAATTTGTTGAAAAAAAAGTTTGTCGAAAAAAAAATTTTGTTGAAAAAAAAAAAAAATTGAAAAAAAAAAAATTGTTGAAAAAAAATTTTTGTGGAAAAAAAAAATTTGGAAAAAAAAAATTGTTGTAAAAAAAAAATTTTGTAAAAAAAAAATTTTTGGAAAAAAAATTTTTGGGGAAAACACAATTTCTGTACAAAAAAAAAAATATTATTTTTTTTATTATTATTATTTATAGAATTATTATAGAATGCCTATTTAAATTCCTACGTACTGCGTGACAGAGTCAGTGAATCAGTGTATCAGTGAATCAGTGTCGAGGGTAAATATATATTAAGATTTGAAAGGGAAATGTACGCATACCAAGTACAGAGTATTCACTGGTCGTATATGAAGGGAGCGAATGGAGAGAATAGTGTTTATATTTGCGCATGTCAGTATTTCTTTTTTTGGAAAATCTTTACCCACACTTTAGCAGATTGGTGAGCAGAAGATTTTTAAGTTTTCCATTCCTTCCACTTCTCTACAATTCCTGTTCTTACAAATTAAATCGACTCGTATTCTTTAAATTAAATGCTGCACTTACCTCCAATTTTTGAAACCCAAGCTCAATATCATATGCATCCAATTGTTCGCTGAAACGCCTTCTATAACGGATGCCATCCATTGTGGCATTTGTGCCCGCACCACCACCACTGTCGTTGCCACCACCACCAATGGCCACCAACGTGGACACCGATGTTTCCGTCGTGCCAGTATCATTTGTATTAGTGACATAAATGCGGCCACCGCCACTACCGAATTCATTGTTATCATTACGTTTGTGCATGCGTATGCAAATGCCGCCGTCAGTGTCCACTTCATCATCCGTATCGGTGGTACAATCACCACCACCGCCACCACCACTGCCGCCCGCACCCTTGCCACCCGAACCGCCACTGCACGAGGGTGAGCCATTGCAGGAGCCATTGCCACAATGCCTTTGCCGTTGGCGCTGATGGCGCTGATGGTGTTGTTTATCACGATCACGTTGACCGCGAGATTTTTGCAAAACACTTTGTCTACAACGTGTACCACAAGCGATGGCTGATATTTTACTTGCATAATAGTACATAGCCATGTGTCACGTTTTGGTTAAAGCACGCACTCTGTTAAGATACATTTGGCTACGCTAGGGCCGCTGTCCGACGACGGAAAGTTTGCGTCCAAAAACGTGCCCGAGTGCAAGAACGAAACACAAACAACGGAGATGCGGAAAGGGCGCCTGCGAGGGTGGGGTATTTAAAGACGGAACCAGGAAGTATGTGATGTTTTCGTTTTCAATTTAACGTTCAATTCTGTTGTTTGTTTGTTTGATTTTTATCGGTGTGATGTCATGCTTGCGGTTTGTGTTTTTTTTTTTTTTTATGATTGACAAATGATGGAAATAGTTACGTTTCTATTGAATGTCGCCGAAGACCGATGGGCGGAATTCACGTCGATTTTCCTCACGTTTACGTTTCCGTTACGTTAACTATGTGCTAAACACAGATGTGACGGAGGATTGTCATCGTCATTGTCGCGGTCGTTGCCATCGTCGTCAATGTCGCCGTTTGCATCAATGTTTCCGGTGATGTTTGCATGGAGTCATGGCATCACGTAATTCCATTGAACTTTTACATCATCATCACTTTATGCCGAACATGACACGTAATCGAATGTTAATTATGTTCGTGTTCGTATCACGTTGTTAAACTTGCGTACGCACGTTAGTTAATGTTCATTTCAACTTTTTCCAAACGTACCACATGTTGACGATAAAGGATCACCGGAATTTGGACCGATTCTCATATGATTTAATCTTTTAAACATTCACCAAAATCTTGAGTTTATTTTCCAAGGTTCTGTTTTTTTTTTGGAAGTTTGAGTGTGTGTGTTTTTTATGTGATGAATGATTTCTTCTCTTTTTTTCTCCCAAAATTGTTAAGATAATGACTTTTTCCCCAACTCAAGCATACAGTTTGTGAACATTTCTTTCATATACTTTTTTTTGTTGTTATTTGGTGTATTTTTAAGAATATCAGCCAGACAAAGGATAAATGGATGATGTCGACTTGAATCGGCAAAGGCAAACAAAAAATAGAGGAAATGACTCCCTTTCGCAGTAGTAATGATGACTTTCCTTGGCTCTGGTTCTGTGCCTTAAATAGGAATGTCATCCTTTGTGTGATAACATTCCTTTTGATTTCTTATTTTTGCACTGTTCCCTTTTGTAAGGGCATGATTTTCTCTATTAAGGATTTCTGCATTCAATCTTGTGTTTGGGTTTTTTCCCTTTTCGTTGGTCGGTGCTACGAAAACACATTCACATTAAAATGACATGACATCTGAAAGAAGACAAGAAGGAAGAGCAACATAAGTGATGGAATGAAAATTCAGTTAAAGCAAATTTAGTTGAGAATACTTTTATCTGAAGTGCAGGATATTGCAAAAAGCATAACGAATATATTAACAATATGTGCTTATTTCATTAATCATATGTTGTTAATGATGAAAGATTATTTTTAAGATGTGTTGGCGCTGTCGTAATTAAGTAAGTAAGTAAGTAAGTAAGTAAGTAAGTAAGTAAGTAAGTAAGTAAGTAAGTAAGTAAGTAAGTAAGTAAGTAAGTAAGTAAGTAAGTAAGTAAGTAAGTAAGTAAGTAAGTAAGTAAGTAAGTAAGTAAGTAAGTAAGTAAGTAAGTAAGTAAGTAAGTAAGTAAGTAAGTAAGTAAGTAAGTAAGTAAGTAAGTAAGTAAGTAAGTAAGTAAGTAAGTAAGTAAGTAAGTAAGTAAGTAAGTAAGTAAGTAAGTAAGTAAGTAAGTAAGTAAGTAAGTAAGTAAGTAAGTAAGTAAGTAAGTAAGTAAGTAAGTAAGTAAGTAAGTAAGTAAGTAAGTAAGTAAGTAAGTAGGTAAGTAAGTAAGTAAGTAAGTAAGTAAGTAAGTAAGTAAGTAAGTAAGTAAGTAAGTAAGTAAGTAAGTAAGTAAGTAAGTAAGTAAGTAAGTAAGTAGAGTATTAAAAAAAGTACTGTATAAAAAAGTAATGTATAAAAAAGTACTTTATATTTCGAAGTACTGTATATTTCTCAATTTTTAAATTTCTAAATACAATCTTTCCGGTTATTAATGGAAAATAATTTTGTTCAAATGGCTGCCTCGGCTGGCCATGCAGCTGCGTAACGATATCAGCTCCGCGCCTGATAATACAATCTTCAAAAACAGGGCGCAAAACATAAAGTATAGCTTTGGCTGTGCGGCACGTAGCGCCGTCCTGTTGAAACCACATGTTGCCATTATCCTCCCCATCACTTTTTGTAAACAAAAACTTATTCAACATGGCCCGATAACGAAATAAGCACTAGATGAAAAAAAACGTTAGATGGCGGACCCTGTCTTATATAAACCACCACACGTCCTAAATGTACACACTTTTGTTTGCCACTACTTTGTAGTAAACAAGGCCAGCAATCTTCTTTTATCGATAAACGACGTCGTAAATAATAATGCGTTTGTAATCTGGACAGGGCAAAGCTAAATGTGAAAAGGACGTCGGTTAAGACTGGGAAGAGTGAAGTAAAGTAGTACCTTTGCGATGGCAATATGGCTACAAAAACGTCTCTATGAAAAATTAAATGATTAATTCCCAAAAAATAGATGAAAAATTCCTTATAAATTCGGAAAAATACTCCAATCAATTTATGACAAAACTCAGCAATGAAAAATTGGAGGAAATAATGAAAGTAAGTGGCACAAATGATATGTTTCAGCAAATCGACATAATTGCGCAGTAGCTAATAGAAATCATTCACATTCTCTAACTCAAATAACTACTTATTTAAATCACATATAAGTTACAGTGCATTTACTTAGCTGGAAATCATTTTTGCAGAAATTCTCAAATGCTTTTTGAGTTCAGTTTTAGCAACAGAATTTTGCCAAATGGAAGATGAAAAAGAAAACGGATAAAAAGGTAGCTCTTGTAATTGTAGATTCAAGTGAATTTTCGTTGAAGTAAGAGAGTCCTGTTTATTTGAATAAATAATATGCCAATATGTGCGCGTGCGTTTTTTTTTTTTTTTTTGGTATGTCCCAAATAAAACCTTTGACTTTATACATGACTGAATGTTAAGGCTCACATAAGAAAAAAAAAAGGATTTATTTCTGGCACAGTGTTTTTGGAATTGTACATGTGTTGTACTAAATCGAGTCTTATTTAAATGAAATAGAACATAAAGATAGTAATTCCATTTCTACTTCTATTACTAAAACAATGTATTTTATTATTTGCGTACATTTGCTATTTACCAAAAAAAAAAAAACTTCTCACCCCAAATAATACAACTTCGAAACCACTGTGTTGGGTTTCACTTCAAATCTACCCAGATTTATTTTATTCCAGTTCTTTCTTTGTGCATTTTCGTAATGCCTTTTATAAAATATGTCAAATATTTTTCCGATTTTTTTCCAAGTCCTTTCAACAACCAAAAAAAAAAGTCTTTCAAATGCCATTTTTTTCCTGTTGCCGTAAAGTCAACGACAACATATGTTGGTATGGGTAAAACGAAGAAAGAAAGAAAATACACACGCACACACACATGGGGGCGATAGAAAAACCGCATACAAACAAATATTTTAAACAAAATTATACAGTCTTTAAATATATACTTAAACACCAACAGACATCTCCTGCCTCAGTGCTCCATTGTTTGGCAAAGGTCCTTAAATGGCAAGATTGATGGTTAAGACTATTTAAGCATAAAATATTCACCACAAAAACCTACCAAGATGCAAAGTACCAAAGTTCTCACACGCCCTCGTGCACAGACACACGCACACACTCGCTCGCATAAACAAACACACCCTCATGTAATTCCCTGACAAACAGTAGAGTAGCCAGGATGCTGGTAGACGATGGAGAAGACAGCAGCTGTTGCTGTGATGGATATACTTATTAACAACTTTTCGCCTGATACCAGCCAGTGACACGCGGACAAGGCAGTCAGCAGTGCGGGTACTCAAGTTAATGTATCAATCAAGGGAGCGAAACTTAAATGTTTTGAGAAAAAAAAAATAAGAACCTTAAGGTCTCCGAAATTATAAGGGATATTATTCAGATTTTTTTTAATAATATATGAGCTGTTTGTCATGAGTTTAACAGTGAACGGAATATGACAGTTCTAACAGAAACAGGGAGTCAAATAAATCTTTAATGATGTCGACTTTCTTTATAATTTCTGGAAATCACAGAAATCCTCCTTGGAACTAACCAGAATCGAAACATAAATGGAATAATGGAAAAGTATTTATCGATCTATCCATGTACTAATTAAGTCATTTCGCCTGTTTATGATTAATTTGATGGCGTTCTGTATAAACAAAAAAAAAAACACTGTCCGTCAATATTTGAACTTGATGGGGCACAAGTTATAATTGTTCTATTTACTCAAACTTACACTACACTACAAACGTACACTACACTACATATTTTTTGTCCATGGTATGTTTATAATATTTTTTATATGCGCCCAACTTGAAAAAAATATAAAAACAAAAAGTTAATTTTTTTAAAAAAATGTTTTCTATAAAAGTACCGTTTGCGCCATATTTATCTTTATTAATTTCATGTATTTTTTTAAAATTACCGTTTTCATCGGATTTATCTTAATCAAATAAAAAGTACGTTCAGTCAATACAATACACCCTATTAATGGTAATTATGTGACAGTTTTTTTTTTTCTGTTGTTCGATAATTATGCGTGCTAAAATTGTTATGAATATGATTTTTAATAAAAATAACAAAAAATATTTTGTTTATAGAAAATAATTTTTTGGTGATAAAAAAATCGGTTGTAATATGATTTTACGACTTCCAATAAATATAACAAAAAATAAAAAAAAAAATTTTTAGAATATAATGTTTTTAAGACACAAAAAATATTCCCTTTATTCAATTTTTGAATTACTGAATTACTACTGAGGAAAACAAGCGTTATTTAAAGGATATCTAGGAATAACTGCAGAAATTATGACAGATTTTGTCAAAGTACCACAGATCTAAACAAACGCTATTTATCATCTGTATGTCTGGCGGGTTCACACGATAACCTCCAAAAGAATTAACCAACAGCTTAGAAGCTTGGTTAATATTTTCCCAAACATACTTATGGTATTGAATATGGATATTTTGGCAACACCCTTTCGGGTACCTCCCAGACAAATGCACCATTCCTTCCACTTTGAAAATCGTGTAGTATGTAATATTACTATGACCGACACAATCTTCCCTAAATTCAGAATTAAATAATGGTTTTAGTGGATACATTTTTCATGAAAAACTGGAAAATGTACCATTTATCCCATTTTGGAAATCTGGGAATACTATTACTACGTCTAACACACAATTTACCTTAGATAAACCTTTTACTAGAACAAATTGAAAACCCTAAAAATTGGAATTGTATTGCTTTCTCTAAAACCTCAAGGTGGTGGCCACGCCCACTTTTGGAATTCGGAAACTATGGAATATGACAATTGTGTGAGTCGGCTTACCCGTCTGCAACTTTCGCAACAGGGGCCTAATCACAGCATCCGTTATCGACAACATTTTCGTTTCTACTTAGTTGTAGATGTTTAAACCTCATTTATCCATAGATTTTCTTCAAATAAGGCTTAGTTTCTTCAATTTGGTGTTATATATTCGAAAATAAATATATTAATATTTTATTATTTATTTTTTACTTTACATTAGATTTATATTTATTTTTTATTTTTTATTTTTTATTTTTTATTTTATATTTTTTATTTTTTATTTTTTATTTTTTATTTTTTATTTTTTATTTTTTATTTTTTATTTTTTATTTTTTATTTTTTATTTTTTATTTTTTATTTTTTATTTTTTATTTTTTATTTTTTATTTTTTATTTTTTATTTTTTATTTTTTATTTTTTATTTTTTATTTTTTATTTTTTATTTTTTATTTTTTATTTTTTATTTTTTATTTTTTATTTTTTATTTTTTATTTTTTATTTTTTATTTTTTATTTTTTATTTTTTATTTTTTATTTTTTATTTTTTATTTTTTATTTTTTATTTTTTATTTTTTATTTTTTATTTTTTATTTTTTATTTTTTATTTTTTATTTTTTATTTTTTATTTTTTATTTTTTATTTTTTATTTTTTATTTTTTATTTTTTATTTTTTATTTTTTATTTTTTATTTTTTATTTTTTATTTTTTATTTTTTATTTTTTATTTTTTATTTTTTATTTTTTATTTTTTATTTTTTATTTTTTATTTTTTATTTTTTATTTTTTATTTTTTATTTTTTATTTTTTATTTTTTATTTTTTATTTTTTATTTTTTATTTTTTATTTTTTATTTTTTATTTTTTATTTTTTATTATTACAAATTTCAATTTTCGATACCTTTGCACCAGGTTTGGACCTTCCCCTTAGCAAAGCCAACATGCGTCTAGAAATCTGTAATAAAAATATATCTATCAGCTCTACCCAGACATACATAACATTATTGCCCCAATGTATTTTGTATGAGTGATAAAGTTGGTTTTTTTTTTAAACCACAGTCATTTTGTAGTATATCAATCACAACCACAAAACCGCATCATAAAGTCTCCCCACCCCCCACCATGCAGAAGATAATTGCCAAACTCTTAAAAAATATTTTGATATATATCCTCTATAAGACTGTTCCACCTCCATATCGTATTATTAATATCTGTATGGCTCTCACATGCCAATTTATTCTGTACATTGTAGATTTTTGCTTCTCAGCAAAAAGAAAAGACAAAATCATTCCCGCCATCATGTATGTGATATAGCCATGGTAGCCGTACAGTTGGGACTTGTATAAATCATTGTTATTGGAATGTTATGCGTTTAACTTTTATTATTGATCCTTGGGGAACAATTTTATGCTTTATTAATAGTTACATGGTTTTTTGGCATTTTTCTTCGTCTTCGTTCTTTGTGGATCTTATCGGTGTCTATAATTTGCTATGTTGGGTATCTTAAAAAGTTACTTATATGTGAAATACACCAACACCAACACACACACTTCCACTCGCATCACATCCGCACGTAATGCGAGCTAATCAATATTGAGTGTGTGGGCAAAATGGATGGGTGTGAAAATTTTTCCAGTTTTTCCTCGCCTCGCAGTCCCCAAAATCCTTTAATCACCCTAACATCTTTAAGTAAACATATTAAGGTTTCCCCTTCGTAGGCTGATATGTTGAAGGATATCTATCTGTAGTCAAAGGATTTACAAAATATTGGCAGGTTCATGCGTAAATATGCATATGCTGCAGAGCAAGATTAATGGTTCTGTTTTTCTTTGGTAGACGATATCCTCAAAATGAAATATTTATTTAAATGTTAAAAATCAAAGTCATCACGAAGTTTGGAAATGGGAAATTTACCTAGAAACATAACACATGTATCCGAATACGTAAAAGATAAGCACAATACATCAATGACGTGATTTTATCAGGGAGCACAGGCAGTCATCGTATAACCAGCACCATTAAAGGATATGAATGAATTTTGCAATTTGAAAATGTTAAGCCGCTAAAGCCGATATCATTCGTTTGTCGGTCTTTTGAAAATAAATTTCAAAGATATACCAAAGTAACCCTTATGGTTGTAGAGCAGTTGGCAAACAGGGGGGGAAAATGGATGAAAATAAATCCAACTGAAAATAAAATTCGATAACACCAGCATTCGCATGAGTTTATAAATATGTACACGGAAAGAGCTTTCGGGCCACAGGTGAAATTTAATTTCTTATTTGTGTAGAGTGAAATTTCACGAAAAGGAAATGTTTCTAGAAATATCTTATGACTCTGACATTTTTAGAAAGTGCGGCACCTAAAATTGTTTCAGACTATATCAGGACATATTTATTCTATTTAAAGAAACGACAACTAATTTTACTTAGAATTCAATATTTTTATTTCACATGCCCGCAGTAATGACTTCATTTGGGGATTATAAAGGGTGTTTTTTATTGAGGTATATAACTTCGGTATAGAACGTTTTAATGTCCATCAATTTGGCTTTATTGGAAGGATAATTTTATGCCATTAATGTTTAAATATGATTTCGGGCAAATGAAACAAACAAACAAATGAAATAGACCCCAAAGATATTTTTTTTTTGGGGTTATTTAATTTTTTCTTTGGGGATTATTTCACTAAATTTCATTGTTTTTCTTTTTTGTGTTTTATTTCATTGGGGGTTATTTAATTTTTTTTGGTGTTATTTCATTTGGCCCAATAATAAAATGAAGAACGATGAATTCCCAAAAACATATGAAAAATTCGCAAAAATTATTACCCAATTATTTATAAAAAATTCCCCAATGAAAAAACTGGACTAAAATTAAAGACAATTGCGTCGACGGGAATAACCCAAATCGCCGAGGACGGGGTAACTACCAGGCTAGATGATGCACCATCAGAGAAAAATGTTCCCAGGACAATTAAATTCAAATTCATTAAGAATAAATAATTTCATCAACTTAAAAAATTGTAATGGCCACACTGTCGCCAGAGTCCCTACGTAGAGCATTTTTTTTTAATTAAAAAAAAACTTGTTTATACAACCTCAAAGGGCCATCGTGGAACTCTTTTCGACGGTCTTAGAATATTAGCCGGACATTGAAATTGTGATTGCTGGGGATTTCGATGACCATATTAATTCATGGCTTTTTCATTCGAACCACTAATAATAATAAACCAACACGTCTTGATAATTCAAATCATTGCAATATTTCAGCCTACTTTTTGATCTCCGATCTTCAGCCCACTTTTAAACCAGTCACGAAGCAGCCAATGTACATAAATGAAAAGTCACGTTGGTCAGGTTGCTTAACGAATTTTATCAGCATTTTCATTGGAAACCAGGTTTGCAAGACAATAATGTCAATTCCATTGCTAAAATGGTGGAGAAAATTATTCTTACCGGAATGACCAAATTTATGCCCTTGATTTACACATCAAATAATTGTTGGTTCAACCAGACATGCAAAGAAGCTGTCAGATTCAAAGAGGACGTGTTCCAAAATTGGCGTTCTGATAAAAATATCAAAAGTGATCAACTACACAAATAATGCCAGAGTACTTGGGAACAAAAAACTTCTTTACCAACAGCGTCTTCCTGCTAAAGTTCATTTTTCAACCAGGGGAAGTAAATGTAAAGCCTACATTTCCCTAAATTAAAATACACAAATTACTATCAGAATGAAATATTTCCTCGCACCGTGCTGCTTTATATGGAAACCATTCCTGCAAATGACTTCGGACAATTTGAAATGATTTCAGACCAATCAGTTTTTTTTTTTGTTTGTCCACACATATCCCAGGAATGCCTGTCAACAGACGGTGACATAGGTGGGACACTGAACGCACCAGAAAAGTCAATTACTGTCTTATCTACTCACTTCCTATTAGGGCTTCGATAAGACACCAAAACTACGATATAATGTTTGATGTAATCTTATATTCGTATTTATTATGATTTGATACGAAAACCAAATAAACCTACCCCCACCCCTCTTCATAGCAAACTGATTTAATATATTCATCTTTTAAGCCATTACATCAAAAATATCGTATTCATCATAAAGAAAATCTAAGCATACATCGAAAGGCCTTCCAGTTCAGACATACATGAAGGTACGTAACGTACGTATGTGCGAGTGGAGGATGCATGCAATTCCCCCTATGTATGTATCCCTTGATATGGGTCATTGGTTGATTATGATGTGTCTGCAGGAATACACTCAACGGCTTCTGCTTCCTTTTGGTTTAATATTTTGCCTTTATCTCCGTCGTCTCCTTATGACAAATAAGGGTCGTCCTACCGCTGAGGATAACAGTGGATATACGGCAGCATATCACATTTCGTCAATATATCGTATTACGGCAATTGTTTTTTGTTTGTTTTCATCTTTCCATCGTACATTCCTTGAGGGAAATCAAGTTTATTTCCGATTTGTCGTTGTTGCCTGCCGGTGCTCTTAAGCAAATCTCATTCTGGGTGAGCTTCGGCACGCGAGGAGTGAAACGACGAAATGTGTATATATGATTATGTTTATGATTATTATTATCGTTATCATATCGTTTTTATACAAAAAATAATACCACGGATTATTGTAGTGAACCATGTCGTGTCCTCGTCATTGCCACTGAGTGTTTGACTAACAGATACAAGTGCTGTTCATTCATTCGTGTGTTCAAGTATTTGTCAAATGAATATATCGCATACACTCGAAAAAATGTGTGCAGGCGGTGGCAACAAGAAAACCGAACAAGGTGTGAGTCAGAAGATGCGGCTGAACATAGTTAAAGGCATCAAAACACATCCATTGCCCAGGCTAGGACATGTCGGTCAAATAGATTTAAATACTCCAGCCAAAAAGGAGTTAGACGACAACAGATATCGAAAGAATATGGAGATAGGGTGGACATAGACTCCAGTAGACGGACTCTGTGGTAGAAGACAATCTTTGGTATTACGAACTGGACCGACGTGCTTGACAATGGAATACAACTCCCATATTTGGGCAGGGCTCCAATGACATCTTTGCAGTTTCTGGACCGTATACAGAGGAGAGCGGTGGTGATGATAGGGGATAACTAGTAGGGTATCTAACTCTATTGTCTCCCTACAGCAGTGCCGAAATGTGGGTATCTGTTCGTCAGATATCCGTCGTTTGGTCCCTGAAGTTAGAGTATTTAGCAGGAATACGCAGCTATCCGGGGTCTCTCATCCGGTCACTGTCAAATGGCCGGTTGCCCAGACGACGCACTATAGAGAAAATTCGTTCCTCAGCCGGACTGTTGGTATGAGGAATAGTCTTCCAGTAAGTGTTCTTCCTGCCTGCTATGGCATTATCAAATTCAAGGCCAACATCAACAAACACTTCTCCCTCTTTCCCCCTTTCAATACAACTAAAAAACTAATACACAGCATTTAATTTTTTGAAATTCAGAAAGAAAATAGGAGTTGTGATTGTCGTCGAATGTTCAATTTGACTTTCAAAGAACTCTTTATACAAATTGAGATCATGGTTTTCACTTCAGTTTTCACCAAGATGATTTTCCAGCAACATTTTAACTGGAACTCCAACTTCTTTTCTTTATGGATCAAAAATCACGGAATTTTCTTCCTCTGTTGTTGGTTTTAAAACTGAATAAATGGACTTGACCACTTTGAACTAGTTTTTATTTTCATGTCTTTTAAAAATGATCAATTTCAATGAAAGAATGAAGAAAACCATTTTTTCCTACAGAAGACTTTTAGAAAATCCAAATATTTTTTTCTTGGCGAAATATCTCGAAATTTTATTTGTTTGGACTTGACCGCTTTTCAATCTCAGCCCCTCATTTATGCATCATTAACTTATTTTCAAAAAAAATAATGGATAATATGGAAAAAAGTAATATTAAGTTATGATTAAATCGTTACTATTTGCCTTTTACATGGCCCTATGTTACACATTGGTAAGATTTTTGTTTCTTTTATTCATACTCATGAACACTTTTTTTTTGTATCTTTTGCAAACTAGAAAATTGTTTTACAAAAAAGTGTAATGTCGAGAATTTGCCAGGTGTACGAATGCGTTTCGGAAACTACAAAAAATCATCTTCGGAACCCATAAAAAACGATTACCTTTTTTATCCTTTGGGAAAAATCAATGATATGGACCAACAAGAGGAAGTTGTGGTTCCAACAAGTGGATGTTGTGGAATGAAATATTCTGAACAAGTGTTATTTGCTGCTGATACTTGTGTTTAACCTTCTGGTGTACAAGATCTTCTTCAGATGTGCTAAGTTCTTAGCACGTTTCCTTCCACTTTCATTCTGTCTATTTCGGGGAATCCCAAAAATGTATCTCATTTACTTTGTAGCATATGCCAGTTAAAACCATCAGCTTTCACATTCACTTGAAGTTCACCAATTGTGAGGCAAAAGGCTCATAGACTTTTTCTCTATATTGTTTATGCCAATGTAACCCTTAACTAAGAGGAGAATAACAAGATTTAAAACACTGGTGAGTTTAAACCAAATTGTCCCTTTTGAATCATGTTTTGTCAGCAAAATCGATTAAGATTTTCAGCAAGTCTCATACACAACACATTTTATTTCCTATTATTTTGTTGGTCAAATTAATGGAACTCAGTACTCCCTCTGATCAATTTGGGTTCTAACCCTGAGAGCCGTCTACGATGGGCCAATATGTTTTCCAGAAGAGTTTCAAACGGCGCTATAAATAAAAAAAAAAACGTCATACTCGTACAGTTATCAGTATTTTTAGATGCGAAACATCGGCTGAAACACATCAAATGCTATTACCCGGTTTGGAATCTGGATTCGAATGCGCCAGCTGTCACACCGCGATCGGTTCTCTATGACTGAGCTGTACTTTTTAGTTTCTTGGCAATTTTAGATTCTCTAAAGGCTTAGACAGATAGAAAGCCTTGCATTATTTCTTAGTGAAAAAAAAAATTAGAAATATACTTTTTAGCAAAGTAAAGAAAGAAAAAAAAACGACATAAAGTCCGCTTTTTGCTCAAACCTGAAATCGAAAAGGAAACTGGGTGTCAAAAAGTACACGTTCAACTCGCAATATTTTATATTTGGTGGCCATTTCCTTTACGTAATTGAATACCAAAATATTGGCACGACAATGAGCGACCAATAGTTCACCGATTTTTGTTTAAAGCGGTTCGCATGATGTGCTTTCCCTGATTTCCCATCAACACCCTCCTCATTAGAATTGCTTTTTTGGGATAAATTAAGAAAATCTAAATTAAAACAAAAAAATGCCACAAAAACATTTCTCATTGTAATTTCCTTTTTGTAAGAAAATAAAGAAAGGTAAAATTCAAAATTTAAAAAAAAAATATAAGTCAAACATTTTTGGTGATCATTTTCGTGGGGTGTTATTGTCTTCATAAAACATGACTCAATACGACAATGGACCCGAATTTCATGCAGAAAATAACAATACGAAATTTTGTGGCACATTTTCATCTGTTTCGGATGCAATTGACTTTTGTATGCAACATTGTCAACAATTTTATTGGGGACCATATTCATGGGATTCCATTTCGTGGAGCCCATTTTCATTGTCCAAGAGGACACCACATTTGTGGACCTACTTTCACTTCGGGGCGTTCTTTCATGTGATCCATTTTCGTACCTCCTCACAAATTATCAACCTGACTGAGAACAAAATTTGAAGTGGTTTTTAAATCGTTTCCTCGATTCCTCGACCTAATGTTTACTCTGTGAAATTGTTTAAAAATAAAATAAAAGTTCCAACTTTTAGATCGAGATCGGTACATGCGAAAAAAAATAAAATTGTCCTCCAAATTATGTTGACATATGCAATAAAAACTCTTGTTGTTGGTGGCGTTTATAGGACTTGTGCGTTCTTTCGTCGTGTCGTTCGGTCTATTTGAGTTCAAACAAGTTGTTAAAAAGTTGATTGAAAAGAACAAAAAAAACAAAAACTGAAAATAAACAAATTACACGAGAAATATTTGCGACAAGAAAATCCACAAAAGCGCCCGTGACATGTAGTAAAATGGTTGAGAGCTATTTGGAAATTTCCAAAAATTTGGCACTTAAAGCCAGACAAAATTAAATTCAACGTATACGTTGATGGCCTGAGAGTGGAGGGAGGAGGTCTGTGTATGTGTGTGAGTGTCTATGATTTGTTTCATCAGCGTTAGGCAGAATTAAATAGGTTATTCTGTATAGTTTTTTTTTTTACATTTGTACTTCAGGTCAATCTTAAAAACGCCTGTGATTAAATTCAAGGAGAATATGCTTATCAGAGTCTAAATTCTTGGATTGTTTATGAGAGATTTTTCAGGTCTGGCCAGGCTAGTTAGGGGGGAGGGGGTTGTCAGGAGGTGGCTAGCCAATGTTGACATTTGGTCCGGCTTTGATAAACAAACAGTCTCCGACCAAGAGCATTAGCTAACTCGGTCCAACTACCATGGTTTATCTCGAACTTTATATGATTACACATTACATCATCACTCACTTCAAAGAGAAGCCTCTGCATTCGGGGACCTTCTAGTCAGCATCTGATTCTATAAAGCAGTACTTGTTGCGAATCAAAGTAAAGCCCTCCCTTTTCGGAGTGTAATGCGATCCGTTCATATTGGAATTCGAACGCGATCCTTGCTGATGCCAGGAAGCCTCAGTAGAGTATTGTAGCTGATCCTTACACCGTGTTACAAAAAATAGATTTTTTTCTATCCTATGAACCAAATGCACATATTCGGAAAGAGGGGGAAAAATAAAAATACACGTGTATCGGCGATTTTCATGAAGAATTTTTCAGAATTTTTTTTTTTTAAGTTTGAAGTATAAAGCTCGTAGTGGCCTGTGTGAAAGCCTTTGGACCGATTTTTAACCCTTTTTCAGTGATCCAATCGAGCTGATTTTTGGCAGGCAGACTCGTGGAAATGTCTGTATTACGTCAATTTTTTTTATCAATTTTTATCAATTCTTAGATTTTCCTGACTTATTTAGTTTTGTACGACTAATTTAAAAAAAATTAAAAAATAAAGTGGCTTATCAAAATATGCTTTTACTTAGGGGATATCTCAACGAAAGAAACCGACTCGGCCGAGCGGATGAGTCGAAAAGCGAAAAATCTCCCTAAAGTAAACCCTACCACTTCCACTGCATTTTCATTTCGGTTGTTCAAATAATTCCGCAACAAACAAGCCTCTTATTATCTCTAAATTCCATTGCACTTTCACATTCGAACAAGATTCGCTGTGCAGTAATGTATAAATGGATATTTCATTTTGAACTTTTACATAAACATTTCGATTTTTCTTAGTTCAAACTTTCAAAGTCATTAAACTTTTAAAAGCAACACTAATACACGCTCCGACAGAGTGGATAAAACAAAATGCCAAAACATTTTCTCCAAAATCTCCCCCTTGTCATGGTAGTTTGTCTTCTTCAGTTGCAACATTTAAATTCAATTAGAAAACATAAACAAACCGAACCAAACTGAACTGAACTGAACAAAAGAAAAACTTGCAACAAATTCTATGCATCACATGGAAAAGCGAAAGAAGAACACACACAAAAACTAAATTAAACAAAAGCCGGAATATTGTAAAGGAAGAGTGTTGTGGAAAAATTAAATTGAATTAAACTGCAATTTCCTAATGAGGTGAGTGTGAGGCGAGGATTTAAAATACCCAAGCATACATTGACAATTTTGCTGTTAATGAAAATTCAAGAGGGAAAACGTGGAAGCGCGGCTACACGAAGCCTACACGAAGTTAACCCATTAACATCGGAACCTTCCGATTCTGTCATTTCTGTCAGTTGTGAAGTTAGAGTTAGATCTTTGGAAGTGAAGGGAAAGAAAACGGAAGTGAGACGTAGAAAATGAGCCGATTAAATAAAGTTAGTCACAACTACGCCATTATCGAGTTTACTTACACTGTTGTTTATTTTTGTTAGAATTGTAAGATCTTTTTATTCACCAACTTGTGCTTTAAATACGAAAAAAATCAGAAAAACCGAATTTTTCGTAAAAAAAACAGGCTTGTTGCACCTTTAAACCGTTTCCAAAAAAATTTAAAAAAATCTTAAAACTACTTTATACCATAAGCTATCAAAATTATCTTTTAACTTTACTTGTTGAGCCAACACTACCTTTTTCAACAACTAATCACAAACACTAATGAACACTACAGTTTTACTTCATTTTCCTAGAAATCATTAAATTTGCAATAAACCACCGCCACCGCCACGCCACGCCTTTGTGTCAACCAATTTTAAATTTCCATTATAAATAAAATCCAAACCTTTTTTTTTTTTTCGCCTATCAAATATATTCTCAGCGTATATTTAATGAGTTCACTCGACAGGCAAAGCAAAAAATAATGAAAATTAAAAATGCGATTAAACTTTTCACAGCGTCTCACAATCAGCCGTAATTAACCGCTAATGTGATTTTGTAACTGACAGCATGTAACCTTTTTTTCTGTATTTCGATTTTTCAACCATCTACCGTAGGATGGTGAGTAGTTGTGGTAGGTGAAATTGTTTGTAACAGAATGGAAGTTAATGTGACACACTCACAGGTTTGACAACTGAAGGTTACCAACTGGTACAGTTGAGGTGGAGCTCCTTTAAATCGAATGTCAATCATCAAAACTAATCTGAAAGGTTTAGACGAATTAGTTGGCAAGTGTTTAGAGAGAACTATTTAAATTTTTTCCATTATTTGAAAGAACTTTCTCTTATTTTGGGCTAAATAATTTCGAAGCTAAATTTGGTTAGTTGACTTTCTCTCCAATAAACCTCAATATCACGCCAAGATGTCGCTTATGCTTGTTGAAAATTCTCATCTCTGTCTGTTTCTGTGAAACGAACTGTGTAACAGCCACAACTTTTGTCGGTTTCGGTGTAGCTGGTTGGCTTTCGGAATGTCATTCGTTAGTGTGCTTTAATGTGAGAAATATTTTCTGTGGCACAAAAATAAAATGCAAGAAAAAAAAACCCGCAGCAAGTGGCAGCTTTTAATTGCTTGAATTCATAAGTGTTTCTGCTCCACATAAAATAGGTAGGACAGTGAAAATGTGGATGGGTGCCCTCACTTAGACTTTGACAATTTTACTGGAGATATTTTAATAATTTAAATTATGAAGGCTGTTGCAAAGGGAAATACAAAATAATCCGAATGCCTACATTAATCAGTCTATGTGGACAGATTTATGAAAAAATTACTGAAAATCATAAGATAAATTACCGGATGTTTATTTCATAATAAAGAGGAAGGTATACCGTTAATAATGAAAAAAAAAACATCAGCCAAATGGCCACCACGGCCACGCTTACAGCACCATATACTTTTCATGAAATTGTCCACCATAAACATATACTTTCATGAAATTTGAAGCCAATCGAATTCTGGCAGTTGTCTCTATTGTGACACCTTTCAGTGATGATCTGCTTAATTTTATAACGTCAAATTAGTTTGCAACTACAAATTTGTATGTGTGTAATAACCAGCAATTGATTTGTAGGCCAGAAAAAGGTCGTAACAAACGTATCTAGTTACTTTTACAATAAAATTGTTTGGACACATTTTAGGCATTTAAAAATGAATATGGTCGGTGTATACACTTCACTTTAAGAAAAAAGACTTTTAAAAACAAAAATTACCCTAATGAAGAATTCCCAAAATAAATGTGAAATCCTCCCAAAAGCCCAATATGAAAATTTCCCCAAAAAATTCTGAAAAATCCCCCAAACAATTTATGAAAAATTACCCAATGCAAAATTCCCCAAATACATATTATGATAAATATCCCAAAAAAAAACAAAATTATAAAAAAATATATGATCGACTTCTGTTATTAAAACTATTCAAAAAAAAAAAAAAAAGTAAAATTCCCAAAAAAAATTGGGGAATTTTTCATTGTTAGAAAAAATTAAATATTGTCTAAAAAATATGAAAAACTCCCCAAAAAAATTGTCATAATAAAAAATTCCTTAATTTTGTATGAGATTGATTTGCGGAATTCTTAATTTTGTTTGGGACATTTTGTATTTTTGAAAAATATTCCAAAAAAAACTACATTACTCGTATAAACAAATTATATGATCGACTTCTGTTATGAAAATATCAAAAAAAAAAAAAACGTTAGATTCCCAAAAAAAAAATGGGGGAATTTTTCATTGTCACAAAAAATTAAATATTGTGTAAAAAATATGAAAAACTCCCCAAAAAAATTTGTCATAAAAAAAATTCCTTAATTTTGTATGATATTGATTTGCGGAATTCTTAATTTTGTTTGGGACATTTTGTATTTTTGTGTTGTTATACTAAAGGGTAACTGCAACACGCACCAAATCTCATCTTCATACCTAAAAATAGTTCGTGCAATATGGAGTTTCTAAGGTGTGTGGGCGGTGCCACACCCCTTTTTTCGTTTATCACTGCGAACACTCTACGACGATCGTTACATCAATACGGCAAAATGACTCTATGAAAAATGCCCCCAAAAAAAAATGAAAAATTCCCCAAAAAAATCGTAATAATAATTTTTAGGTAATATTTCAGGAAAATAGGAATTGGAAAGAGGGATTACAGCCATTTAAAATTATAAATTTGAATCGACTATAAAAAAATTTACTGATATTTTTTTCTAATTTCTAATTTCTGGTTCCATAAAACGAATTTGTTCGTTTTTTATAAAATGTCAAAATTAAAATAGATTTGTATCAGCAGTGAGAGCTACTTCTTTTGAAATTGTCTTCCATATGTCGATATCTAATATATATCTGAAAACCTGAGTTGAATAATGTCTGAAGCCCATTTTATAACGCTTCCAATATGGACGATTTGTGACGAACGAACAAAATCGTTTTTTGGAAACAGGCAATTACTAAAGGCACACAATATCATTCAATTTGAAGTAAACAATCCTGGAAAACCGGGCTGTCTCCCTTTTTATGAACTGGACACAGAACACTGAGGCTCCAATCGTCAGGCATGGTTTCTTCCTGCCAAATTGTGTAGATGAGTCCACGGACAGTCTTGAGTAGCTCGGCCGATAGGCTACCGCCATCAGCAGCCTTGTTATTTTTAAGGTGGGAAATTGCTGGCTATGCTTTCTCGAGCCTGATTTGGAAGACATTACACTCGGTCGTCTATGATTGGTATGTCTTCTCAAACATTTTCATCGTGGGCTCTATGTAAAATGCCCAGATATAGCCAAAAATATCGCATACAAAAAGAATAAAAAAAGAAATCATTAATTAATCTAGGTTCGCGTTTCGTTGCCCTCAAAAAGCAATGAACACAAATCCTGTGCTGACTTTACGGAATGCATAAAAAAAGAAATCATACAAAATTGGGAAATTTTTCGTAGTTTTTACACAATTTTTTTTTCCAACAGATTTTTTTTTTCAACAAAATTTTTTTTTTCAACAGAATTTTTTTTTTTCAAGAAAACATTTTTTTTTCAACAACATTTTTTTTTTTCAACAAAAATTTTTTTTTTTCAAGAAAAAATTTTTTCTTCAACAAAATGTTTTTTCCATATTTCAACGGGCGCCATAGGCGCATTACAACTTACTAGTTATTTATAGAAAATTATAGAATGCCTATTTAAATTCCTACGTACTGCGTGACAGAGTCAGTGAATCAGTGAAGCAGTGTCGAGGGTAAATATATATTAAGATTAACCACCTATACGTATGAGTATTATTTTTTTTTTGTTCAAAAATAGACTTTTTCCTTATTGCCTTAATCTATTGTTGTATTGTTCTAATATTTGACGGTTTTGCAATGGGTAATTTTTTCCTAAATTATTTGGGGGATTTTTCAGAATTTTTGGGGAATTCTTCATTTGGGGTATTTTTCATAGAGTCCAGCAAATTTAGAGTATTTTTACCTGAACGTTGTCCCATTTATTAGGTGATAAAGTCTGAGCTCCTCGTAAAGGAAATGTATACTTGCACTGGTGTCAAATTTCATCACCTCTAGTCTGCACGTTTGCCATGAAATTACATCAAACACTAGATTGCAAGCCTGAGAGTGTATAGCGCATTTATAACCAATTAAAATCAGAAGACATTAGTGAAGTGAGGAATTATGAATGAAAACGGTAAATATCAATTACCTAGATTACCAGAATTTATTTTTTAGAGATTCCATAGAAAATACATAAAAAAAAGAGAAGAATATCATAACTGACCATTTATGTTTTTGTGAAACTACATGACAAATCTATGTACGCAGTTTTTCACTATCTAATAAGGTTTGTGTTTAAAGGTGTAAAGTATTTATGTACTTATTTGATTAAGTTGTATAATAAAACATGCCTATTGTCTTACATCAAATATAACTACTATTGTACACTGAACACACCCCACTCAGTCATATGTTTTTGATGACAATAAATGAAGTATTGAATTTGGTCAATTGTTGTGTGGCCGTTCAATTGTTGTGTGGCCGTTTCAAAGAATATGATTCCATACATTGTTATGTTATATAAAAATATATAAAATAAAATAAAAAAAAAGAAGAAAACATCCTGTGATATCTAACAAATTCGTTTGTTTTTACAAGTAGAACTTACAACTGGTTGTTTTACATTCACTACAGATAAAGGAAAGAACATTTCAAATAACATATATTGTATCTATTGTCTCTATTCTCTGAATATTATTTCCAGGACATGCACAAAAATGTGGTGGACAAATAATAGTAAATGGTTTCAGACATTTTAACGTCCTTGAAGAGAATAAGAAAATTAAATACATTTATTTGTCTTTAGTCTTTTGTTTTTCTTTAAAACAATCTGTCTGGAATCTCTATCCTTTCCACATAAAACACCCATTCATTTCAAACTTCCAGTAAATGAGAATTTAATCAGCATTACGGTTTCTTTAAGGATTACGTCTTTAACTGTTGTACCGAATGAAGCTGCTGCACACAAAAAGAAACTTTCCCCTCTGCCGCATCTGTTTATAATAATTCCGTTTATCCTGCCTAAGCCGACAAGTAAACAGCATCTTCTTGGAATATCACAAGATAAGCAAACAGGCAACAAATTTACAGAAAATTAACTTTCGCCGAAATACATTCCATGACTTTAAGGACTATTGAGAACGTCAATTGGCATATTTTCAATAAGTTGTGTTAACATTTGGTTTCCAACAAAAAGAAACAGACACACAAACGCCAACGCCAACTGAACAACAAAAATAAAAACAATATTAACAATGCTGGCGAGGATAAAACAGAGAAAGCCAACAACAACAAAAACAAAAGATGTCAAAAAATAACAGACAGAAACAGGCAGAAAAAGTCAAAAGACAAATACCCCAATGTTCACAAAAAAAAAAAAAAGTCAAAAGAAATTGTTGTGTTCTCAAGCGGGGGGGACAAGGGAAGTGTAAACATGTTCAAAATATCAACACCAGAACACCACTACGGTAGGAACAGCGGCCTCATAATCTTTATCATCATTACCACCACAAAAGATGGCAAAGGGGCCAAACGGGGCACAGTGGTTGAAAACCGACATATGGCGAACTTTTGTAAGAGAGGACCATCAGTTCATTTTCAGAAAAAGACAAAGTTATAAGTGGGCACAACAGAAGAAATCACGTGCATTAATAAATAACAATTACACATGTGCGATTAAAAGGAATTATTATAAATTTTCCAGCAACTCAATTCATATTTAATGTGTGTTTAGAAGACACATCCTTTGAGTAATATTCAAGACTGGCTGTTTTTGAGACAAGACTCCTTTGCTAAATCTATGGCCCGATCTGTATTAACGAGGAGTATAGATGTCGAACAAACTCTAAGATGTATGAGCTATATCCCGACATGAACGTAGATAAGCGCAGCAAAACACAGCGATTGCGCTTGCAGGGCCATATCGGTCGAATGAATCCCAATGCTCCAGCCAGACAGACGTTGGACGACAAACTACAACAGAAGGCGCAGACAGTGAAGTCCATGGTCTTGAAGATTCTAGCTATCACCAACTGTAGAAACCAAGCACAAGACCGAAATGCTTGGAAATCTCGTATTAAACAGGCCAAGACCAACAACAGGTTGTAAAGCCAACCCAAGTAAGTTAGTAATATTCAGGACTTTTTGTAGGCTCTATGAAAAATGCACCAAAAAAAAAAAATTACAACCCAGATCTAGAATTCCCCCAAAAATAAATGGAAATTAAGCCCCACAAGCCCAATATGAAAATGTCCCCAACAATTCTGTAAAATACTCCAAGCAATTTATGGAAAATTCCCCAAATATTATGAAAAATATTCCAAAAAAAAAACATCATTATAAAAAAAATATATGATCGACTTCTGTTATGAAAATATCCAAAAAAAAAAAACTAAAAATTCACAAAAATCATTCCTCAAATATCGTGAAAAATATCCCCAAAAAAAACACATTCAAAAAGAAATATATGACAAATTTCTCGGTCACATGCGGTATTTTTTAAGCAAATTAATCTCCGCTGGGCGGACATCTCCCGTGGACCGACAAAACCACTGCGACTGTCGGGGTCCGTCGGTATCCGACCAGCGGAACTTTCACTGTATATGATATGATTGACTTTTGTTATGAAAATTTCTCCAAAAATTCTTAAAAACCTTCCAACCAATTTTTGAAAAATTACCCAATGGGAAATACCCCAAAAAAACAGGATTATAACAAAAAAAAAATAGCGATATATGATTGAAAATATCCCAAAAAAAAAAATTCCCCAAAAATAAAAAATAGGAGAATTTTTCCATTTTTGGAGCATTTTTCATATGAAAATCAAAAATTAAATTTTACCTAAAAATTATGAAAAACTCTCAAATTTTTTTTTTCAGGCGCCCTTTCGTTGAATTGGTAGCGTTATTGCCTATCAGAGTGGGGGTTGTGGGCTCGATTCGCTATAAAAATGTAACCATAATGGTCTGTATCAGCCAGTTTTTCATAGGACCCAAAATTAAAATATAAATTTACTTTGTATTGTAAATGAATAAAAAAAAAACAATTTGGTATGAATTTTTTTTTTTGGGGAAATCTTCATTTGGGCATTTTTCATAGAGCTCTTTCTGTACACCCGTTATGACCGATTTCAAGTAATTTCTCCCCCCATAAATAATCATAAGCCCTTAAGTTTTCACTTCGAAGCACTGTGCGTTTTCGACTGCCAGAAACAACTGAAAATATTTTAAACAAAAACAAAAAATGCGATCCGCTCTGTTGGCCCAACTGTTGTTTTAATGCGACATACAATTTTAAAGGAAAAAAAAAAAAAAACAAAAAGAATTGAAGGGGAGATAAAAGTACAGCTGTGGCTTACAAAATACCACTGAAACTTCGGATATTGTCATGCATTGGCAACATCTGCTTTTTTGATTTGCACAACTGCCGGTTTATGGGGGCGCGCGCGTATCCACAAACATTTACATTTGTTAACCAATTGATTTTCATCGTTTTTCTTCTTTGTTAACCTTTCATCAGATACAGCATATTTTTGTTTTTCTACTGGATACCAAAGAATCACAATCAATTTTGCTTTTGTTTCCACGAAAATTGAAAGCGATGACTGTAAATGCCGCTTCAGAACAAAAAAACAAAAAGAGTCACAGCAGGATTTTACAGTGATTTTTTTTTTTTGTGGGGGATTTTCTGATATTCATTCTTTGGAAGCGACAAATATGTATGAATATTTGGCGGAATGATACCCAAATAAATTTCAATTTCCCATTGTACGGCACATGAGTACGGATATGATTAATAATGAATTGTGTCAACATTGGAACAATGAACGATATGAACATAAACATGATATGTTACTGTAGCTGAGATGAAACAAATTCAAAAAGGTTCAATTTTAAAGTCCAAAGAATAAAAGCAAAATATGAGAAAAGTGTGTAAATAAATGTCAATGAGGGAAAACGGATTTTTTTGTGGTTCTATAATTTGATTTTCTTTACTTTGCATTATGAAATTCAAGAAAGTACACAAATCTGTATTCCGTATTATCCTTCGAGATAGACGTAAGACGTTTTTTTAAATAGTACATATGTATTTTGTTTATATTTCACTTTATAGAAAACATCCCCATGGTCTTATCAAAAATTCACTAAATTATCGCAAACACAAGTAATTGAAAAGTGGATCTGGTCAGCTGGCTCAAAATATTTAATATGTAACTAAAAAAATTTTTTTTTGTCTCAAAAAGTTTATTTAGTAATCGCATAAAGCTAATTTTTTTTCTGATGTGTGTTGAAAATTTTAAAATGACCTAAAAATACATTTTTGGGCTTTGTTAAAAATATTGATACCGATTTGTACGAACTATGAGAGAGAGAGAAAACTACGGTCACAGTAAGTAGTAAAATTTTAATTTAAAAAAGTTTTCTGCGATTTTTATCTACACCCGCCGAATCCATCTGACACATTTTACCTCATCATCTTGACTGTTAAGGCCCATTTCCATCTGGGTGGCTACGTCAACAAGCAAAATAGTTTATGGCAAATACTTCAAAACAGCTACGGGTTTTCTAAGTCCTACTAATGCGGATGCTCTGGCGTTTAAGGGGATATTTTCTGATTTTCCTGTGAAAAAAAAACTATTAGTCTGAGATCGAAATTAATTACCTTCCTATGAACATCATCATATATTTTGGACACTCATCCATCGAATTAGAAAATGTTTGATTGATAGAATTTTTGGACCCATATTGACCCAGGGTTCGATAAATCGAACTCTTCACGGCAAAAAAAAAAATAAACACGAAAAAAAAATTCGCTGTCCATAAATGGGTTATGACGTCGCTTCCAAACATTGGAATTTTTTGTTGGAACGGATTTCGTTCCACCGGCCGGATATGATCCGTTATACTGATGCCTCTTTTGATATTTCATGATCAATCAACTATCACAAGATAGTCTCAGACTAGTCTGTGAAAGTCAATTATCGAAGCACATAGGAATTTTTTGCGACAGAACTTTGTGAATTCAGGTCGGCTGTCGCATTCGCTTCGAACCAGATAAACCCTATTCATACCGATAGTCTTAGTATCACCAGAGCTCTTCTTAAGAGTTGTAGGGCACTTAAGTAATCGATTTATCAAAACAACAAAACGTTTAATTGAGAAAAAAATCAGTTACTGATTTTCAAAAATTGATTTGGTATATGTATCATAATTAATATCATGGCAGTTTGCATTATCTGTAGTGAGACGGTTCCCACATTGTTTCCGACCTCAGCTGACTTTTACTTCTAGAATCCATTTATCCGCTTCAGACTTAATTTACCTATTTCAGCTTATTGACTCAGTCACTGTTAAGAGCATCTGTTGACATCGTCACATTGACATTGGGGAAAATCCTGCAACGTTTCCATTTTGAAGCAGAGAACGAAACATTTCCTGAATATTAAACAATTGTCAATTTCATTCATTATCTATGTATTTGCCACATCTGTTAACGTTGTCCTCTCTGACCGTATCTCCGTCTCGTCTTTGGCGTACAATTCCACTCAGTGCGCTGCGTTAACTCATTAACATTTCGAGCACATTCCATATCATCGCCATGGTGTATCATGACATGACATCAACCAGGCAAGCCCTCCTTATTACATTTCCATGTCATCCCAAAGAATTACGCAGAAATCCTGCTGTTGCCAGTGTTGCTGCTGCTGCTGTTGTTGTTACAAAATAAGCTGTCGTTCGGTTGTTTGGGTCCGGGCGGATGATATCTAAAGATGGAATAAATAACAAACATACTTTAATTCGCAGTAAAGTCCTCGACAGCTGCTGGTAGCTGGTAGTGTCCATGTGACTGTATCTACGAAGGAATGTGTATATTCGATTCCACAAACTCAACATCCGAGGAGTATGTATCAATTTCCGTAATGTTGGCTGTTATGGTTGTTGTAGCTGTCGAAATAACAACAAATGTTGTTGCAGACGTTAAATGTGAAGAGTGTTGATTTCAACACAGTTTCGTTGTTTTTTTTTGCAACTGCTGCTGCTGTTGTTATTTTAACAGTCTTGCGCCCGGCTGCCATGGTTATCGCGCCTGGTGTTGTTGAAGCTAGTGTTTTGTTTTGTAATCCTCTCGTCTTATCTCTGGATAATGGCCATGATGCTATACTTGGCGATTTTTCTATGGCCGAGATGTTTATCTGTCTTTTCATTTTGCCTTTATTTTGTGTTGCTTTGGCAAAACAATCGGTAACCGTTGGAGATGAAGGCAACAGAAGAAATTATTGATTTGTTGTCTTTAAATGCTTGTAGAGAATTTTTTTTTGTATCCTTTACTTTAAGGAATTTTTTAAGGCTCCTCTGAAGTCAAGAAGTATG